>JASDDO010000022.1:405014864-405497964 GCA_030015575.1 Agapanthus africanus | reverse complement strand
TATGTATTGATCGTCTGCTAATCGCTATACGTCGATTAGTGGGGGTTATACATATCTGTGATCTGTAATGTTGATGGTTTGTGTATATGAATTCGTTGGATTGTCACGGATGAATAGCCGGGGGGTTGTGAGATGGGAGTTTTCTTTATCTTTCAATTCATGTAATATGTAAATTGATATAATATTATTTATTTGGCCGCACAACCGGGATGGGGTTGTAGCCGTCATTGTATAATTTCTTTTACTGTTTTTGCTCCTAGGATAGACCCAAGGTGGGGTGCACAAACTACCGGGTACCTCGAAGTGCCGAGTGGCCTACTCACGGTGTTGAGGGAGGTTGCTTCGCTTTGGGTACTTGGCGGGTAGTTTGCCACACCCGTAGGGGTCTAGGGTGGGGTTTTGGCTATTCAGCGCGACCGTGTAATCCGCTCTTCGTTACAGGCTCGTACGGAATGCGGATTCCTAGTATATCCAATGTGTTCATCTGTGATCTGGAATGGCTATCATTGCATCTGACGAATGTGTATATATATCTATATGATATCTATTTAGGCGTTGCTTATGTTTTGCATCCGCACTAGTCCAGCCCCCGCTCTGTCGTTAGTTAAGTAACCTAACGGGTGATGACGGGACCCCGTGGCGAATGCGGATGGCATAAGCGTACGTCATATTTTCGTTGTTTTCTGCAATGGTAGGTTTAACTGATGGGACACATTAAATTAATGCAAGAAAACAAACCTAAAGACGTTGTTGGAACAATTTTCAAAAAGGCTATTATTGCAAGGACGTTCTCTTCTTGTTTTGCATAGAGTTATTCGGTTATGAATGCCCAGCACCTCATTCGACGAGGCAAGGGCCGAGATCCCTTCATCGGGAGTGACCCCTTGGACAAAAAGTTTGCGTCAGGGTAATAACTTCACTATAGTCGATTATTCTTTCTTTGCATCGAGGTATTCAGTTTGGAATATCCTGCACCTCATTCGACGAGGAAAGAGCCGAGATCCCTTCACAGGGAGTGACCTCTTTAGCAAAAGTTTTCGCCACTATATTTTCAAAAAGGCAATCATGCTCCTTCAACGATATCAAGTTCATTACGTTAAAGGGTTTTTCGCTAAAAACCCAGCCGTAGCCCTCCGTCATTTCTTACAAGTTACACTTAGTATTAATGCTGCATTTGTTGACTCCGTCAAGGCGTAGTGTACGGTAGCTGAGTGCTGCTTGTTTGTAGCAGTATATGGGATTGGTTAGGACAGTCGTATAACCTTGTTGACTCCGTCAAGGGTTATGCGAGTGGGTTTAATGCAATCCAGATAATGACGGGTTGAACTTGACTAGGACTCTTTGATTTATTGACTCCGTCAAGGTCACTTGGGTCCTAGGGGCAAAAATCCACATCGCGAGTTTCTAAAGAAACTGAAACTTGCAGATTTAGCATACCTTCTGGAGTGTGGTGCCTAGAGTGGATTCCATCTAGGTCATCACACAATGATAGTTGGATCCCGATCCCACAGATGAGTTGGATTACTCTCGGGAGATTATTTCACTTAACAATCAATGCTATAAACCAAATAGGTGCCTAGAACGGTGTTAGCGGGGCTACGCCTCCAGGGAAAAGAGGTTATTTAATTAAGGAACTTCGTGAAAGCGTTGGAAAACCTCCTTCGAAGTACCAACACCAGCCTGGCTGAAAGGTTAAGCAAGTATTGTGACGTGCGATTAATCCTGACTAGTTCTTCTTTTAGGGTTTGAAGAAGAATTTGAGGAAACATTGGGAGCCATCCTGATTAGATAAATCAATAAACCAATCTAATCTTGCAAGAGCGCATGCTGGGTGTTTCTTTTCTCTCTCTCCAGGTAGCAGCCATTTCACGCCCTAATCAAGATAATAAAATGTATCGCTTGACCGATCCGAATTCTTATTCGGGGCTGGGGAACGTTGGTTCAGCTCTAACTTACGACAACAGTCATAAGTATGAGCAAGGGAAAGAGGATTGTATGGATTCCAAGGATACCCAGTTGAAGAAGAAGCATGGTTTTGCATCTACTTCAGGTGTTCTTGTAATTGAGAACTGCTTTACGGTCAGCCCTACCTCCTGGGTACTTGATACCGGATCAGGATCTCATATCTTTAATTTATTGCAGGGACTGAGAAAAAGTAGGAAAGTTGTACCTGGTGATATGTCGCTCAGAGTAGCGAACGGAGCACAAGTTGATGCTGCAGCCGTCGGTGAATATCACCTTGTGTTGCCAAATGGCAATACTATGATTTTGAACGATTACTACTATGTACCTTCCATGGTTTGCAACATCATATCAGTTTCTTTACTCGATAAAGATGGATATAACTTTGTTCTTGATAGAAATATCATGAACATCTACCTTCATAAGGTACTGGTTGCAGAAGGTACACTGTGTAATGGTATCTACGTTCTAAATCAGAATACAGTTCTCAATGTACAAAACACACGCAAGAGGAAGAATTCAGATACGAATGAATCCTACTTGTGGCATTGTAGACTTGGTCATATCGGAGAGAAAAGACTAAGTAAGTTGCATAAAGATGGACTCTTGAATACGTTCGAGTTTTCATCTTATGAAACTTGTCAGTCTTGTCTCAAAGGGAAGATGACCAAATCTCCGTTCACCGGACATGGAAAAAGGGCAGCAGAGCTCTTGGGACTCATACACAGTGATGTATGTGGTCCGATGTCTATACATGCAAGGGGTGGGTTCTCGTACTTCATCACATTCACTGACGATCTCTCTAGATTCGGATATGTGTATCTTATGAAACACAAATTTGAAGCTTTTGAGAAATTCAAGGAATTCAGAAACGAAGTAGAGAACCAGACTGACAAAAGTATCAAGATCCTCCGGTTTGATAGAGGAGGGGAGTACTTAAGCACGGAATTCCTAGATTACTTAAAAAAGAATGGTATTCTCTCTCAGCTTACTCCTCCTTATACACCACAGCACAACGGTGTATCGGAACGGAGGAATCATACCTTATTGGATATGGTTCGCTCCATGATGAGTAGTGTCGAGTTGCCTCTTTCATTTTGGGGACATGCGCTTCAGAAAGTGGCATACCTACTGAATTACGTTCCATCCAAATCAGTGCCTAAGACTCCATATGAAATATGGAGTGGAAGAAATCCGTATCTTAAGCGATTTAAGATATGGGGTTGTCCGGCCTATGTGAAAACACAGAAACCGGACAAGCTAGAGGCACGATCAGTTTTGTGTAAATTTGTGGGATATCCTAAAGACTCACTAGGATATATGTTCTACCACACTGAGGAACAGAAGGTGTTTGTATCTCGCCACGCTACCTTTTTAGAAAGGGAGTTTCTTGCAAAAGAAACTAGTGGGAGTTCGGTAGAACTGGAAGAAATTCAGCGACCACAAAATGTAACTGAAAATTTGGAGGAACCACTGGATTCAAAAACCCAGACGAACCTCAGCCACTCCGCAGATCTGGTAGGATTTCTCATCCGCCCGAGAGATACTACGGTTTTCTCATAGACGGGGATCGAGAGGATTGCATCTTAGAAGAAGATGACCCTACCAGTTTCAGGCAGGCCATTATCAGTAGGGACTCTGATAAGTGGCTGGATGCAATGCAATCCGAGATGGAGTCCATGTACACCAATAAAGTGTGGACCTTGGATATTGCTCCACCTGGGGTAAAACCCGTTGGATGCAAATGGATCTACAAAAGGAAACTTGGTGTAGATGGGCAGGTGGAAACCTATAAGGCTAGACTCGTTGCAAAAGGTTTTCGTCAAAGACCTGGTTTGGACTATGACGAAAATTTTTCTCCAGTGGCTATGCTCAAATCCATTCGGATCCTACTTGCCATTGCTGCCTTCCATGACTATGAAATCTGGCAAATGGACGTTAAAACGGCTTTTCTAAGCGGCTGTTTAGAAGAGTGCGTTTACATGGATCAGCCAGAAGGTTTCGTAGACAGTGGGAGCAGCGGGAAGGTGTGCAAGTTACTTAAATCCATTTATGGATTGAAGCAGGCATCGCGGAGCTGGAACATCTGTTTTGATGAGGCAATCAAGGAATTTGATTTTATCAAAAACGAAGATGAACCTTGTGTCTATAAGAAGATTGTAGGACGAACTGTCGTGTTCCTAGTATTATACGTGGACGACATTCTTTTGATAGGAAATGACATTCCTATGCTACAATCGGTCAAGTTATTCTTGTCACAACGGTTCTCCATGAAGGACCTGGGTGATGCCTCGTACATTCTGGCGATCAAGGTCTACAGAGATAAATCCAAGAGACTACTGGGACTTTCGCAGTCCAGGTACATAGAGACCGTTCTAAAGAGATTTAGTATGGAGGATTCCAAGCGTGGTAACATACCCGCATTGCACGGAATTACCCTCTCCAAGAAGATGTCTCCTAAGACTGACGAGGAGAGGGTTCGCATGAACACTATACCCTACGCTTCGGCGGTAGGATCTATAATGTATGCGATGCTATGTACAAGACCAGATGTAGCTTACGCGCTGAGTGTGGTGAGCCGGTATCAGTCAGACCCAGGTGAGGACCACTGGACAGCAGTGAAGAACATTCTCAAGTACCTGAGAAGGACTAAGGAGATGTTCCTGGTTTACGGTAATGGAGACCTCAGGGTCGAGTCCTTTACCGATTCAAGATTCCAGAGTGACAAAGATGACAACAAGTCTGTATCGGGTTTTGTGTTTACCCTCAACGGAGGGGCGGTATGTTGGAGGAGTTCCAAACAGGATACCGTCGTAGACTCGACGATGGAGGCAGAATACATTGCTGCAAGCGATGCCGCAAAAGAGGCGGTCTGGATAAAGAAGTTCATTAGTGAACTTCAGGTGGTTCTGTCCATTGTTGACCCAATACTTTTGTATTGCGATAACAATGGGGCTATAGATTTAGCGAAGGAACCAAGGTCCCATCAGAAATCGAGACACATCTTAAGGAGGTATCACCTGATCAGGGAGATCATTGATCGCCAGGAGATCGAGGTACGGAGAGTGGACACAAAAGACAACACAGCGGATCCATTCATGAAGGCCCTCCCTCAAACACAGTTCGAGCGACTTTTTGAGCTATAGGGTATGCGGTACGCCGGCAGCTGGCCTTAGTGCAGACGTTGGGTATGCGGTAACCAATTACTGTCCTTTAGTGCAAGTGGGAGATTGTTAGATATGTAGTCCTAGAGGCCATTATTGTATAGTACTGGTTTGTATAATACATTTTGGAGGCTTGGGATATATATATGGTTTTACGACAGTCTTGCTCGATATAGTAGTATGCTACTTGGTTTGTTTCTATCTTAATATGTGTATATGTTTCTTTTAACATATCGCTAAAAACATATTGGTAGAGCCCTTAGGATCTTTGCTTAACTACCGGCGTTGTGATGGCGATCACACTAGTGGAGGCTGGATAGTCTATAAGCACATCCTTATTTTGGTCCCTATTCGTAGGATTATCGAGACAGGGCATCAATACTCCAGAGTAGACTAGTGCATACGCTTCTCTTCCCAGCAGGGGAGATGATATGTCCCACAGCCATCAGTACGTCGTACTGGAGATAGTATGCAGGTGCTTGTTTGGTTACGAGTACACTGGACGGGACTCGTCGGGAACTGTTGGTTTGTATTATACCTATCGTCAGTTAACAGTTCCCAGGTGACATGAGTACAGCTTAGTCCGCTGACTTGACACTGTCACTTCGCCTCGAGTGTGTTCCCACTGTTCTTAGATTACTACCCTACCATGGCTCTACTAAGTCGTGCAAACAGGTAGTAGTTGGGTGCAGTCCTGAAGCACTTGGAGGCAGTGACGGTTAGACAGGATTCGTCTCTCCCGGTATTGGGGATTGATATCGCGCTGTGTCTAGGAGAGCCATTACACAAAGTCCCTGGCCAGGGCAAGCGAGAATTGCTGGTAGGTTTTCCAGTAGATTCTCAGGGAGTTTTGGGCTACACTCCGACACGACTTGTACCTCTATTAGGGGACTGACATTTATCGCCCCCTAGGCCCGCCATGCGATACTCTTAGTCGAACAGACTGGACTGTACGGAGATTGTCACATACAGGCTCAGTAGGAGTTCGGATGGGTTCACCTCATCAGTCTTCTTATCGGCATTTACCTGGGGACCGTTACATACAGCTAGTGCCGCTTGCGTTCTGTGGTTAAACCCACTGCCAGCGTAGTGTCGAGTCTTTAGAGTCCCACACAGAGGGTTATTCACCTTAGGGCAAAACTGAGTAGAGGTCGCATGGTTTTGCGACGGGGTTCGTTCACATCCGCGCACTTGTGCACGTTTGGTGTCCGGATAGTTATTACTAGTGGGCTTTGGTTTAAGCCAGATCCTAGTATATGTTTTGGGGTTAGTTTTATCTCATTGTATTCGTTTTCCTCGGATCACGGATGCGGGTGTGTATGCACAGTTGACTGAGGCAGAGGAAGAGGATTCTCATTAGGGTTATGGTATGGGTGTGTATGCACAGTTGACTGTTGTCTTTTTCCAAACCCTAATGAGAATAGGAAATATGATTAATAATATTAGTTAACAATTTTTGTGCCATGGTTGAGTTGAATTCTTGACTTTTGTTGACTTGTTGACTTCGTTGACCAGATGACCAAAGTAGACTTGTTGACCATCATCATTTGTTTTCAAAGATGCTTCTTATTCTTTGCAAAAGCATTTATTGAATGAAATGATAATGGTCATTCATCAACTCACCATCACAAATTGTTAATTATTATTATTATCATTTTTCTAAATTATGAGAGCATGGTTGTAAATTGTATCATTCTCACTTGCATCTTCTCTCTCATCCATTGCTCTCCTTCTTCCTCTAGCTCAAGGAAAATCCCTCTCATGAGTTGAGAACCATTTTCCTTTGAGATAAAACACCAAGACTACTCTCTACTCTTTCTAGGGTTCTAGGTTTGGCAAACCAAGCACCTTAGTTACCTTTAGGTTGAGGTAGGAGCTCAAGTTCGAACCCTCGGGTGGATCTATCTTCGACAAAGAGGAGACGACGAGGAGGAGCCGTACAAACTACTATAAGGAGCAAGTAAAGAGGAGAACAACAAGAAGAGAAGGAGTTCAAGAGAACAAAAGGAAGAGAAGGACTTCAAGACTAGGTATAACTATTCTACATAGTAGTTAGAACTTGTAGTTTTTATGTTAGTTTTGTTTAGCAACGATCCTTCATGAAACGATCCATGTTACCTAGCTAGGGAAATTTTTTCGTTTTACCTATTCCGTCTCCCCGAAAGAACCGGGGTGGGTAACGTGGACCTAACAATATACCTTCAAAAGATCCTAGTGGAACTAAAACTCCAGCCCTTGCCCTCACTTGCACTGATTGGCCACCAAAATCCCAAAAGAACATTTTATTCTAAGCTTTAGAGTGAAGGAGGTGAGGGGTTTTGTGCAGGGTTTTGTTTGGCTTCAAGGGGAAATGAAAAGATGAAGAAAAGATGGGATTTTCTGCTAGAATTCTGCAGAATACAGAAATGAGGAGAAGAGAGAGAAGAGAGAAAGAAAAGGGTCAAAAAGTCAACTTCTTTACCTAACCCCCATGCCTTATTTGTTTATTTGGATTTTGATATTCAAAATGGGTTATGACTTGATTAAAATGATGGGGATAAATTATCAACCATGCAACAAAAGAAATGGTTAACATGTTACACTAAAAGACCTAAGTCACAAAATTGGCTAAGTGTGCAACACTACAAAGGAAAATTTTCCAATTAGAGTAACCCGACTAAAATAGCTAATAATCCTATGTACACATATAAAATAACACGCACAATTGCTAATTAACACGAAAAACATTCTAACGAAATTTCAAAGTGTTACAGAAGCTACCACCAAAACCCTAGCCCCTAACTCCCAGCCAGGGCCGCAGATTTATTCTTTCTGGCCGCAATTTGCGGCCAGACCTGGAGCATTTTGGCTCGTTCTTGTTCTGTAGCTCCTACATCTATGAATTAGACCCCTGGCATATGCAAAATTGTCCAATTTGACCTAAGGTAGAATTTGGAGCCTTTTTCCTGAGTTGCTGTTTTAATTCGTGTTTTCGTTTTGCGTATTTTAAATTCTGGATTTGTATAATTGCGTTTTACCTCGATTACTTGGCGTTTATACGACGATATCGAGGGTTGTTTGATGGTTTAGAAAGCGTAGTCTATAGGTTCTAACTTATAGGCCTTAGCGCGTCATTTGGTTTTCTCGATATGATTTTAAGATGCATTTGCGATTGTGTTATCTTGTAGGTACCTTCACGAGGGCTTCTTATGACGAAGAAGATGAAGGCGACATTGACACCGACACGTAGGATGCAAGGTGAGTAGATTATATCTACGGGGGGAAGTCGGGTGGATGGAGTATAGCACCCCCGCAGTTCGGTATTTAGTATACTAAATATATACTATAATTATATATATGATAGCATTATGCGTGATATGGATATTGGAGATGAGATTAGGTGTACTATGGGTAGAATAGGGTTTAGATGTAAACTAGTATAGTTTCTTAGATGCGAACCCTAGAATAGGTTTACACCCACACGCACACACATGCTTATTTGTTATAGTTATACCTAGATGATGAGGATTGTGGATGATATTTGGAGATGAGTCGAAGAGATTTGGCATAGCGCCATGAGATCGGTGATATGATGTGATTCGTATTTGGGATACGACATGTGATTATAGTGGGCTTTGGGACGTGTGTTTCACATACGCATTTATATTTATATAGATGTTATCGATTTGTACTAGACTTAGATCAGTACCCCAGATCTTGAGATATGATGATAAGGATACCTGATAATTGATGAGAGGATTGTGATATTGACCGTACCCAGCTTTTGGGATGCCGTACGATGATTTACCGTACGAGCTTCATATTGATGATAGATCAGCACTCATGACTCAAGGATGTCATATGATATTGTATCGTATACAGTACCTTTGAGGCGGGATCACTGAATATTATACTTATATATATATATATATATATATATATATATATATCGACTCAGATTTAGGTGGTTTCCATACCCCTCCTGATTGACTTGTTAGTTAGAGCCGTAGTTTTGCTAGTAGATGTTAGGCTAGGATGAGGTCATACCTATTTCAAAAACTAACGAATCAGGAGTATTTTAAAGACAGGCAAAGAAATTCTACGGATATTTTCAAACGACGCATCTTTTCTTAAAAACGCCGTAGCCCTTATTTTCCTAAAAACCCCGATTCGTCTTCTTTCAAATGGCAAAAACAGTATGATATGGATGCATTGATGTAGCTTCTACACAGTTTTGTTATTATTCATTTGCTGCATATACTTACTGTTTGCATCGCATTGCATGATAAATATGTTTATTGTTATATCAAAACCATGTTGTTAGGACACCAGCATCATTATCGATGATGCATATGTTCCACGTACACCTGCTTGCCGGCTCACACACTTCATCATCGATAATTGCCATGTCACTACACTGTAGTACTGTTGCATTCAGGATATGATCTCTTGCATGGCATACTTGTGTACATACCCATTGTACACCCATACTTACATACATAAGTAATTACGCATACATAGATGATTCTGGCTTGATTAGAGATTTGGGAACCGCAATATACTCTTTAAAACTGATTCATTTTAAAAGAGCGGTTTTCCCTCAATATATGCATATTACTATTCCATATTGCATGATATACTGATATGCTTACAATTCTTTTACATGTTGCATACATCATGTACGCATTGAGATATGTTGTTTCCATGATATTTCTGGATTTGGGAACCGTGGATATTTCAAAAGAGATTATATGATTGTTTTAAAAACCCGGTTACCCTTGATATGATATTTCAGTGCATCCACCATGTGTTTTCTCGGTGCTGAGAGCGACATGTGAAACCCGATTAGAGGAGGCGGATGAGGCCGATTGCGGGAACATGGTGGGCCCGGTTTGGCACCCCGGGGCAAGAAAGGGATGCTGTGTATACAGACGGTGAGCCTGGCAGAGGTACTACTACCTACCGGTGTTGTATTTGAGCTCGGCGGGTATCCGGAGGATACCGACCGGAGTTGAGAGATGATGTGGGCCGATCCAGACTGTTGGAGCCCTATATATATGAGGATTTACGTGCCGATGCTAGGCACAGTTTTCATGATGTTTCGGGTGTCGATGTTAGACACTCAGGTTCTATGATTTGATATGTCGCGAGCGACACATGTTGATTTACATCCTCATACTTCCATGCATATGCTTTATGATATTTACATGCATGATGCTTATTGTCATTGGGTGACACGTGGACGATTTCCACATACATATAATTGACATTGATGATATTGATCACATAATTGGATGATATCCACATATTCATAAACTTCATGATATAGTCGACATTGATCATACCTCATATTTATGATATGTTATTACCTGAGGCACTGGCACAAGCACTTGGCACTACACTCATGTATAGATGTTGCATTGCCAACTTATCATGCTTCAGACTTATTCATTTGAGATTTATATATATATTGATCGTATTGACCTAGGATTGTGTCATACATACGATTTCTGCTATGTGATGTTTTCTATTCACGAGTTGGCAACTCACCCCCGTTGTGCCACAGTTCTTGCAGGTTTTGCCGTACAGGTTCGATTGCGGCTTTTCTGGCACACTGCTCCCTTTCTGGGTGATTGCATTGGTAGGTGGGTTCACTCGCATCGTGACCACCCTTCTATTTATTTTATCAGTTGTATCTAGTAATTCCATCAACCAAACTTGTATATTGTTTCAGACTTAGAAAACCAGTTATGTATTATTTCGACCTTAGAGTCGCGCGTTGTAGTATTATGGTTTTCATGTTGATTTTGAGTTCTTTTTTTTGAGTTTTGATCCTCACCCTTCGGCGTTGTATATTATATTGCTTGCGTGGTTGTGACCGACGATTGACGAAGAGCTAGCTCCCGTTTGGGGATGCCTTTTATCATTGTGCATATATTATTCTTGTTGTACCCCGTTCGGGGCCTGTTTTTACAAAGAAAACTCTGCCGAAATTTTCAGAAAAGACTAGAGATTCTTAAAAATGCATATTCGGCTTACTTATATAAAAACCTCACTTTTAAACATGTTTTCTTACTTCCTAAAAACTAGTTTTCTTATTTACTCCTTAAAATGGTTTTAGATTTCTGGGCTTTTGGCTTACATGAATTAGATGGGGTCCTATAGGCTTCATATGATTCAAGTGCCAGTCACGGGCCATTTCAGGTCGTGACAAGTGGGAAGGTGTGCAAGCTGCTAAAATCCATTTATGAATTAAAGCAAGCATCGCGGAGTTGGAACATCTTCTTTGATGTCGTTATCAAAGAGTTTGATTTCGTCAAAAACGTAGATGAACCTTGTATCTACAGGAGGTGGCAGAGAGTAAGGTTATCTTCCTCGTATTGTACATGGACGACATACTCTTGATAGGAAATGACATTCCTATGCTGCAATCGGTCATGCTCTTCTTATCACAAAAATTCTCAATGAAAGATCTTGGGGATGCCTCCTACATCTTGGGGATTAAGATCTATAGAGATAGATCCAAACAGATACTGGGATTGTCCCAATCCAGGTACATTGACACCATACTAAAGTGGTTTAGTATGGAAGAGTCCAAGCGTGGGTTTTTACCCACGATCTCAGGGCTCACTCTCTCCAAAGAGATGTCTCCCAAGACTGATTTGGAGAGAGCTCACATGCAAGGGATACCCTATGCTTCGGCAGTAGGCTCTATCATGTACGCGATGCTATGTACCAGACCCGATATAGCACACTCACTAAGTGTAGTGAGTAGGTATCAAGCTGATCCTGAAGAGAGTCACTGGACAGCTGTGAAGAGCATTCTCAAGTACTTACGAAGGACTAAAGAGATGCTCTTGGTGTATGGTAACGGAGAACTCCAAGTGGAGTCCTTTACCGATTCGAGCTTCCAGAGTGATAAGGACGACTCTAAGTCGCACTCGGGATTTGTCTTTACCCTCTACGGAGGAGAGGTAAGCTGGAAGAGTTCCAAGCAGGAAACCGTGGCAGACTCGACGATGGAGGCTGAATACATCGCTGCCAACGATGCTGCTAAAGAGGCTGTCTGGATCAAGAAGTTCATTACTGAACTTGGAGTGGTTCCATCCATTGAGCATCCAATACCTTTGTATTGTGATAACAATAGAGCGGTGGCTTTGGCCAAGGAACCCACGTCCCATCAACGATCCAGGCATATTCTGATGCGGTATCACCTAATCCGGGAGATAGTTGATCGCCGGGAGATCGAGGTCAGGAGGGTTGACACGAAGAACAACACAGCGGATCCACTCATGAAGGCCATTCCCCAGATACAGTTTGAGAGACTCTTCGGGATTCTTGGTATGCGATACTACAGCAGCTGGCCCTAGTGCAAGTGGGCGATTGTTAGTTGTATGTATGCCCTAAAGGCCAGTATTGTACAGATGATGTATATTATATTGTATGCTTGGACATATATAGAGAGGACTTTCTTGCTCGATATGATAGTATGCTATCTGGTTGCTCTTTATCTTAACATGTATACTAGTCTCTTGATTCTGTCTTATGAATACATGTTGGTAAAGCCCTTAGAATGTATACTTGACTACCAGGACTATGATGCAGATCATACTAGTGGGGCTATGGTAGTCCATAATTTCATCCTTTAACGTCCCTAGTCGTGGGTGTATCGAGACAGGGCATCGATATACCAGAGTAGACTAGCGTATACGCTTCTCGACCTATGAGATGGGCAATGGATGTGTTGGGATAGCCTAGCACCTCGTCAAGGGTTCGGTAGCATCACATATGCCATAATCAAAATTTTAGAGGTGCTAAGTTAACTCGACAAGAATCGAAACTAGAAGTTTTAGGGATTCATACAAATAAGCATCATATGCAAATGTAAAACTATCACTAAGAGTAGAGATTATAACCTTTGTAGTGTTGGAGATAGTGCCCTCAGAGTCAATTATTGGATCACAGGCACGTGATTGCAATGATTGAGGGAGGACCTATCCCGGTAGGACAGTCTTACTCGAGATGATAGTATGCTATCTGGTTTACCTTTATCATCGTGTACTGCTTTAGGTGACATGACAGATCACTATTGCACGTTGATAGAGCCCCTAGGATTCTTGCTTGACTACCGGCAGTATGAGGGCGATCATATACGTGGGAGCTGGTAGTCTATAAGTACATCCTTAAAAGGTCCCTAGTCGTAGGAGTTTCAAGACAGGGCATCGATACTCCAGAGTAGACTAGTGTATACAGTCGAGACCCCGACGAGGGGCGGTGGCCGGTCTCACAAGCCACTGGTGTCAGTTGGTTCACCTAAGATGTATACAGGTGCTCATTGGGTTATGAGTACACCGGACAGGACTCGCCGGGAACATGCTAGTTGGTCTTATACCTGACGTCAGATAGCAGTTCCCTGGTGACATGTGTACAGGTTAGTTCATCGACCTGGGGATCGTCATTTGTCTCATGTGAGTTCCCACTGTACTTTGATTACTACCCTACCACGGCTCAAAGGAGTCGTGCAAACAGGTTTTAGTTGGGTACAGTCCCGAGCCACATGGAGGCAGTGAGCGGATCTTCAGGGGTTCGTCTCTCCCGGTATTGGGGGTGAGGTCGCGCTGTGTCTAGGAGAGCCATTACACGAAGACCTTGGCCAAGGCAGGAGATTTACTGGTAGGTATTCCAGTAGTATCTCAGGGTGTTCTGGGCTACACTCCGACACGACTTGTACCGCTTTTGGGGGTCTGACTTTTACCAACCCCTTAGGCCCGACATGCGATGCTCATAGACGAACGGACCGGACTGTACGGATATTGTCACTGACAGGCTCAGTTGGGTGTCGGGGTGAGCTTCCTCATCGACGTCCCTTTTGGTCAATAGCTGGTGGCCCGTCACGTATTGGCTTATACCTCTGACGTGCTAGTGGTTAAATCCACAGCCATAGTATTGACGAGTCTTTAGAGTCCACCACACTTACAGTTACTCAAGCTTTCGGGCGAAACGCTGTAGAGGCCGTATGGAGATATGGCAAGTCCGATCAGATACGTGCGGTATTGCACGGATCAGGATCGAACGGTTTGTACTAGTGGCCGTATGGTTATATGGCAGCGTTCGATCAGATACGTGCGGTATTGCACGGATCAGGATCGGACGGATCTTACTAGCCGGCTTTGGTTTAAGCTGGTCCTAGTTTAGTACAGTGTAGATTTTGTCTCATTGCATTTATATCCGGACGGAATACAGATGCGGGTGTGTATGCACAGTATCGGGTTTTTCCTGTAATTTATTACGGGACCAGTTTTCTGGAGTTGCCAGTTTGCTTTCCGTTCCGGCCGGTTTTCCTTTGTTCTTTCCCGGCCGGACTTTTCTGATGGAGGGGGTTATTTGCAGTTTTGCAAATAACACTTTGTGGAGGACTCATTTGCATAAGGTTTGATATGATAAGCATCTTTGCTTTTCATGTATTTATGAGATTAGATTAGATTTGAAATGAAGTGAGGTTTGATTTGAGTTTTGTGATAATTATGTTTGGATGTGGTCACCCTCCTCCTTTTACTACCATCACCTCCCTTCATGCTTCATAAGCTTTGCTCCACCATTTCTAAAGATGAGAGATTATTTTTATTATGGTGGAGAAAAGAAAAAGAGAAAAAAAGAGAGAGCTTCATCTTCATCTTTGAGAGAGCTTCATTCATTCATCTCATTTTTGATACAAGGAAAAATGAAAGCACCATTTTTCATACCTTCATTCCTCCATCTTCAAAAGGCAACCAATACCCCAAAGTGAGACATACACTCTACACATTCTACAGCATTTCTTGAGCATGTTGAGTTGCCGGCTTCATGCTCGAGTTGCCTCGGTATTGAGGTAGGAGCCCGTAAAAGTACCCGGCTTCGTGGTGCCCTTTCCGACGAGGAGGAGACGGACGGAGATCCCGCGAGGAGATCGGAGTAGAGATGAAGACCGGAGGACTCGGATCGTATGGTATACTTCTCTACCCCCTCTCTAGATAGCTAGGACTAGTTTAATGGCACGATCCGGGGTTTAGTGCGCGGTGGTGCCGGTTTGCTAAGTCCGCAAAAATTAAAGTTTATCACCGCTTCCGCGTTTGGCCGTCGGATTGACGACCGGGGCGCCGCCGTGCACTTACAGTGGTATCAGAGCCTCTCCATTAACTTCGTCTAGCTTTCGTTTGATGTGTTTTGCATTTCCGATCGACCAAAATTCCAAAATCTATGTTTTAGTGCACATCAGTTTTCTGTTGAAATATTTTGGTCTCGAAAAATTTTTCAGGTTGTAAAATATTGATGTACTGGAAAATCTAAGAACTCTGTAAAATTTCGATGAAGTGATTCCACAGTGGGAGCGCGGAACCGCCGCACAAACCCCCATTCCGTCGCACTTCCGCCGCACACTGTGGAGATCACTGCACCAATTTTTTACAGAGGCTTTCTGGGCTTAAAATATGGGTTTTGGAATATTAAAATTGGGCCCAGGTTTTCTGTGAGTGCTACAGTTTTTGATTGGGGGCCCACTTGTTAATTTTTGGTCAATCGGAAAATTTTAAACACATTTTTCACAGTATTTACATTATATCTGCGACCGTGAATGTCACTCGATCGGTAAATCCGGTCTAACTGCTATAGCCCGGTTAGACGGATTTGCGAACGTGACTTTCACGTTGATGCTCTATGTTTATGCTGTGATGTTGCGGATCGGTCGTGGGGATAGCCTGGATGCAATGCTAGTACAGTGTTGTTGTATTATGTACATTTGATATTGCGGGGCGAGCGTCCGATATGTGGACTGCCGTCACTGCCTGTTTGTATTATTATTTTGGGGCACGACCTGGTTGCGGTCGATGTACCCGTTGTATGTATATTTTACATTCTGTACTAGGATTACCCCGCGGTGGGGTGCACGGATAGCCGGGTTCTGGAGGGCAACAAGCCCGCATCTCATGGCATTGAGACGGAGGGGGCTTCACTCTAGGATTGGTGGGCTATTCGCCGCACTCGTAGGGGGTACAGGTTGACCCAGGAGGGGTGCCCAAGTTGCCGGATTCCGTGAAGTGCTGGGTGGTCCATTCACGGAGCTGAAGGGGGCTGCCTCGCTTCAGGTTTTGGCGGGAGACTTGCCGCGCCCGTAGGGGTCTAGGATTACATTGCACAGGCTATCCACACGACCAGGGGAACGTCGGGTTTCAGTAGTGGCTCTGTGAAACCCGGGGATCCCAGATATCTGTATTGTTCTGTGATGCTGTATATTTCTGTGATGTTGCATTTCTTTTCACGCCTTGAGCGAAATATAATATATTGGTATATATATATATTAGTAGATGTTGTATATGTTTTGCATCCGCGCTAGTCCAGTCCCCGCTCTGTCGTTAGTAAGCTAACCTAACGGGTAATGACGGGACCCAGTGGCGAATGCGGATGGCATATACGTACGTCAGTATATTTTCGTTCTTTGTGGTGTGATCAATTGATGGGACTGCATTGATTCGGATCAATGCAAGTTAAAAACAAACCTAATCTGATGTTGTTGGAACACTTTTTCTAAAAAGCTGTTATTGCAAGGACGTTCACTTTTGTTTTGCATCGTGATATTCAGTTGGAATATCCTGCTCCTCAGTCGACGAGGCAAGGGCCGAGATCCCTTTACCGGGAGTGACCCCTTGGACAGAAGTTTGCGTCAGGGCATTAACTTCACTATAGCCGATTACTTTTGCTTTGCATCGTGGTATTCATTTGGAATATCCTGCACCCCATTCTACGGGGAAAGAGCCGAGATCCCTTCACCGGGAGTGACCTCTTTAGTAAAGGTTTTCGTCACTATATTTTCTAAAAAGCTATCAGTTCCTTCAACGATATCAAGTTCATTACGTTAAAGGTTTTCGCCAGAAACCATTCGTAGCCCTCCGTCATTTTATATGGGTAGTCAATAGTATTCAAGCTTTGTTTGTTGGCTAAAGTCAAGGCACAGTGTTTGGTAGCTGTTGGTTCTTCATATGCAGCATAGATAGATGCGTTGGTTTGGGGCAGTCGTATAGCCTTGTTGGCCAAATTCAAGGGCTTGTACGGGTGGGCTCAAATTAACCTGGAGAATGACGGGCAGAACTTGACATGTGACTTATGATTTGTTGGCCAAAGTCAAGGTCATAAGAGCATGGGGTAAAAATCACATCGGGAGTTTCAAAAGTACTGAAACTTGCCAGATATGCGCATACCTTCTGGAGTGTGATACCGTGAGCGGATTCCGTCACATTATCATGCGATGAGAGTTGGATCCCGATTCCCACTGATGAGTTGGTTTACTCCTCGGGTGACCCCGACTAATTCTTCTTTCAGGTTTGGAGGAGAATTTGAGGTACAGTAGGAGGTTTCCTGATTAGAAAAAGAGATAACCATTCTGATCTAGGATAGAGTGCACGCTGAGTGTTTCTTTTCTCTCTCTCTCTGGCAGCGACCATTGACCCGACCCTAGACTATGACTCAGTGACCAAGTTGACCGAACCTACTTAACACTGGCTTTTGGATTGTCAGAGTTGCAGACCTCATTGCCACTCCTGCTTTTACCCTTTTCTCCAGGACACCCCGTATTACTACGAACGTCCACTTCCATTGGACAAAACCATCGTATGGTTATATACGAACTCGAAGGACTTCGAGGATGGTTTCTGGTTCTGGAGAAAACGGATAGGATTATTCAGTTGTCTTTTCTTTTCACCTTCTCTCAGGCTGCGAGTACTCCTTGGTTTAGGAGTAGTACACCTATTACGCAAATTGGATAGTCTTCTTCCAAACCATAGGCTGGTGCCGACCGGTAGGGAATGAAGAAAACCAGTTAGCCTAAACGGTGTACAGAAGGTATTAAGTTAAGACAAAGAAAGGGATTAGTAAGAGGGCAAAGTAAGTTGCGACTGCTGTTCACGACCAAACCAAGTATTTCTTCGCCAATCCTGAATCACCTTTGTATTTCTCCAGGACACTCCGTATCACTACGAAGATCCCATTTTATTGGATAATCCATCGTATGGTTATATACGAACTCGAAAGGAACTTGTTCCAGTTCGGGGATGGATCCTGGTTCAGGAGAAATAGGAATAAAGTACATTCAGGTGTCTTTTATCTTCACCTTCTCTCGCGTTGCGAGTGCTCCTAGGATTAGGACAGTACACCCTTTATGCTTTTTGGATAGTCTTCTTCCAAACCATAGGCTGGTGCCGAACGGTAGGGAAGGAAGAAAACCATTTGGCCTAAAGGGGTGTGCAGAAGGTAATGACTAAAGACATATAAAGGGATTTGGTGAGGTGGCAGAGAATTATACGGTTATAGTTGTGAATCTGGATAATGGAAGAGGCATTACTAGGAATACCAGAATACCCCAACGAAACATTTCAATGTTTCAATTCCACTGTGTACTGTTAATGGAAAACTGATTTCCCGATTAGACACTTACTCCAGGGTATGTATTTACCAGGTATGATTCTCACATCTGTATGGTTTTACAGATGGTGAGTGGGAGTAAGTTATTGGGAATTGGGTGATCATCCTTATTATATCGGGATTCGTTGTAATTGGTGATATTTGAGGATGCCACCTGGGTTGTTTGCCGGTCGGCAAATATTTGGTTTTGAATATCCGCTGTTGTGCACCAATTTCAAATTGATATATCTGTACGTCTATTTTCATAGAGTGAGATATACCTTTTGATATTATGTCGATGATATTTACCTATATCAGTGGATGGTTAGGTAAGGAGCATTAAACAGCGGTGTAATTCTTCTTAAACCAAAAGTACAGTTTTCAACCTACGACACACAGTGAAAGAGTTGTTAGACTCAGCGGACTTATACAGAGTATTGTATGTTGTCCAGTGTCCATTAGGACAGAGGGGTTGGTCCTCATACTATATTCTGTTTACTTTTTGACTTCTCTAGTTCTTAGACATGTGTTTCGTAGAAACACAGGGTCTAAGTTTTGAGGAGTTATATGTATTTGAATAGAGTAGAGAACTAGGTGTAGCAAGTATCGGGATTCTTCAAAGTGATCGAAGATGTAGATACTTGTGTATGGTATTCAGTTGATAGTAATGATAAAGAGAAATTGCTTCTCTTTCAGCTTACTCATAATTGGAAGCATTCCTAAGTTGAGTAACGCTGATCGGCCTCCTTCCATTTAGTTGACATGCACTGGAGATAGCTGCATGATTTGAATCTGGTTAAATTAAATCAGTGCCTCTGGTTCTATATTGGATATAGTACAGTTCATATCTTAACATTGTTAAGGTACGGGGAGTTGTCCGGCTTATGATTAAAACCAGACTCTGGATAACTCAAGGCACGTTTCTGTAATGGCTGTTTGTGGGTTGACCCAGGCTATGACGAGGGTTGACTTTCTACCATCTGACAGATCAATAGAAATATTGTTCTAGACTCGCCACAGTTTTATTAAAAATAGAATTTTTCAAAAACAGTAGTGGGAGTATGGTAGAACTGGAAGTGATTCCAGAACCGCAAACGATTACTGAAGATTTGATAAGGAACCTAAAGATTCAATCTGATTTGACATTCCATTGGCCACTCCGCAGATAAGGTGGGTAACTTCAGGCACCCGAGAGGTACTCCGGTAGCCTCAAGGACGGTGACAGGGAAGTTCTTGTATACCCACACTTGCCATTGTTGTTGTTCCAGGCTGCGAGACCCGGCAGGAGGATGAGTATAGCGTCGTTCTAAACTTGCTTTAGAAGTGCACGTCTATATGACTCTGCCAGAGGGTTGTCGTAGTCAGTGGGAGCAGCGGAAGCATTGGTGGACATCAGGCTTATGTCTATTTATAGACTAAAGCAGATGTAGCGGAGATAGATCATCTATTTCTGATGTGACAGTCATAGTTTTGACGTCATCAGAATAGGGGATGGATCTGTTGAGAAGGAAGTAGGAAGTGATATTCCTTTACTACGATCGGTTATACTTTGGTCTTCACACAGTGGTTTCTCCACAAATGACTTGGACATTATATCAGACATACTGGTTACTAGATCTATGGTTTTAGATCTAGATTTGGGTGGTTTCCCAATCAGGGTACTTTGACAGCATTCTAAGAGTATTTAGAATGGACGACTCCTGGCACGGTAGTGTACCTACAGGTGATGGAGTCACCCTCTCTAAAGGTGTCTTATAAACTAAAGTAGAGAGGGATGTGCATGATTGGCAGATCACTTGCTTAGGCAATTGAGTCAATCATGAGATGTCAAGTACCACACCAGATGTTGTTCTTGCACTAGATGCAATAAGTTGATATTGATCCAATCCTGGAGAAACAATCGGAAGCAGTTTTAGAACATAAATGGATGTTCTAGGTATATGATAACGACAGCCTTATTTGGGAGACAGTTATCATTCCAGGCTTCCAAGGTGACATGGACGACAAGGAGGTTGTCAGAGTTACAGTTTTCCCACTGACGAGGGGCAGTATTTTGGACAGGTGGTCCGAGGCAATACTGAGGGTGGCATGGCGCAGGATACTGATTAAGTTCAGTTGACGATACAGTCTAAGGATTTTGGATTTGGAGTTCATTTATGAGCTAGGTCCCATCAGACATCCAGACATTCCAAGACAGGTATTGCTCATTTCGGGAGACGGTTTTCTCCGCGAACTTGAGATAAAGAGAGACATAGAAAGAAACATCAGAGCGGATCCACTCACTGAGGCTATTCCACGAACGCAATAGTTTCGCAAACGGGATTTGTGAGACTGACAAGTAGAGGAGTTGGGTGTTCGGTATCACGCGGGCTGTGAGTATGCGACATCGCAATAATTAGCCTTGAGTGCAAGTGGGAGATTGTTGGAGATAGTGCCCTCAGAGTCAATTATTGGATAACAGGCACGTGATTGCAATGATTGAGGGAGGACCTATCCCGGTAGGACAGTCTTACTCGAGATGATAGTATGCTATCTGGTTTACCTTTATCATCGTGTACTGCTTTAGGTGACATGACAGATCACTATTGCACGTTGATAGAGCCCCTAGGATTCTTGCTTGACTACCGGCAGTATGAGGGCGATCATATACGGGGGAGCTGGTAGTCTATAAGCACATCCTTAAAAGGTCCCTAGTCGTAGGAGTTTCGAGACAGGGCATCGATACTCCAGAGTAGACTAGTGTATACAGTCGAGACCCCGACGAGGGGCGGTGGCCCGTCTCACAAGCCACTGGTGTCAGTTGGTTCACCTAAGATGTATACAGGTGCTCATTGGGTTATTAGTACACCGGACAGGACTCGCCGGGAACATGCTAGTTGGTCTTATACCTGACATCAGATAGCAGTTCCCTGGTGACATGTGTACAGGTAAGTTCATCGACCTGGGGATCGTCATTTGTCTCGTGTGAGTTCCCACTGTACTTTGATTACTACCCTACCACGGCTCAAAGGAGTCGTGCAAACAGGTTTTAGTTGGGTACAGTCCCGAGCCACATGGAGGCAGTGAGCGGATCTTCAGGGGTTCGTCTCTCCCGGTATTGGGGGTGAGGTCGCGCTGTGTCTAGGAGAGCCATTACACGAAGACCTTGGCCAAGGCAGGAGATTTACTGGTAGGTATTCCAGTAGTATCTCAGGGTGTTCTGGGCTACACTCCGACACGACTTATACCGCTTTTGGGGGTCTGACTTTTACCAACCCCCTAGGCCCGACATGCGATGCTCATAGACGAACGGACCGGACTGTACGGATATTGTCACTGACAGGCTCAGTTGGGTGTCGGGGTGAGCTTCCTCATCGACGTCCCTTTTGGTCAATAGCTGGTGGCCCGTCACGTATTGGCTTATACCTCTGACGTGCTAGTGGTTAAATCCACAGCCATAGTATTGACGAGTCTTTAGAGTCCACCACACTTACAGTTACTCAAGCTTTCGGGCGAAACGCTGTAGAGGCCGTATGGAGATATGGCAAGGTCCGATCAGATACGTGCGATATTGCACGGATCAGGATCGGACGGTTTGTACTAGTGGCCGTATGGTTATATGGCAGCGTTCGATCAGATACGTGCGGTATTGCACGGATCAGGATCGGACGGATCTTACTAGCCGGCTTTGGTTTAAGCTGGTCCGAGTTTAGTACAGTGTAGATTTTGTCTCATTGCATTTGTATCCGGACGGAATACAGATGCGGGTGTGTATGCACAGTATCGGGTTTTTCCTGTAATTTATTACAGGACCAGTTTTCTGGAGTTGCCAGTTTGCTTTCCGTTCCGGCCGGTTTTCCTTTGTTCTTTCCCGGCCGGACTTTTCTGATGGAGGGGGTTATTTGCAGTTTTGCAAATAACACTTTGTGGAGGACTCATTTGCATAAGGTTTGATATGATAAGCATCTTTGCTTTTCATGTATTTATGAGATTAGATTAGATTTGAAATGAAGTGAGGTTTGATTTGAGTTTTGTGATAATTATGTTTGGATGTGGTCACCCTCCTCCTTTTACTACCATCACCTCCCTTCATGCTTCATAAGCTTTGCTCCACCATTTCTAAAGATGAGAGATTATTTTTATTATGGTGGAGAAAAGAAAAAGAGAAAAAAAGAGAGAGCTTCATCTTCATCTTTGAGAGAGCTTCATTCATTCATCTCATTTTTGATACAAGGAAAAATGAAAGCACCATTTTTTATACCTTCATTCCTCCATCTTCAAAAGGCAACCAATACCCCAAAGTGAGACATACACTCTACACATTCTACAGCATTTCTTGAGCATGTCGAGTTGCCGGCTTCATGCTCGAGTTGCCTCGGTATTGAGGTAGGAGCCCGTAAAAGTACCCGGCTTCGTGGTGCCCTTTCCGACGAGGAGGAGACGGACGGAGATCCCGCGGGGAGATCGGAGTAGAGATGAAGACCGGAGGACTCGGATCGTATGGTATACTTCTCTACCCCCTCTCTAGATAGCTAGGACTAGTTTAATGGCATGATCCGGGGTTTAGTGCGCGGTGGTGCCGGTTTGCTAAGTCCGCAAAAATTAAAGTTTATCACCGCTTCCGCGTTTGGCCGTCGGATTGACGACCGGGGCGCCGCCGTGCACTTACATGTAGATCTCCCTCGGTGACTCCTTGGCACTATGAGAGTTTGAAACGGATCGATGGAAGCCTTCCTTGTCCATGATGTTCCACCCGAAGTCCCTTTGCCCAAAGCTCCTTGCCTTACTTGTTTCGCAAACGAAGTAGAGCAAACACCCTACGCAAATCGGCTAGATGTGTGTAATATGATGATGTGGTTTATGTTCTTCAATTGAAATCCTTCCTTTTATCAACTTTCACTCAAGAGAGAAATCAAGAGAGGAAGAAGAAGATAATGGTGGCTTGAGCTTTCTATCATATCACATATGACAACTTGTTTTCACACCCTTGTTCACAATTTTTCCTTTGTTCTTTCATTGTATGTTTCATATCACATATGAAGCTATTTATAGCGATGAGAAGGAATAATCACCATTATTCCATTACCACCATAATTGTGAGTGGAAATTCTTTTCCTAAAGAATTAAGCATGGGTGGAAATTCTTTTCATTAAGTTAAGTAAAGCTTACCCACTAAAGAATAAAGGAGCTTGAGTGGATATTCTTTACATTAACTTAAAATGATAAATACAAATTAAAAGCTTCAATATAAGTCTTATATTGCCACCATTCTTGTATCAACAACCATGATACTATGTATGCATGTATGTGTCCATGCACATCATCATGTGCATACATGCATGCATACAAAAAGGATTTACTTAAAGATTTAATCTAAATGTAATTTGTTAAATCAACACTTGATTTAGCAAACCGGTCATATCTCATACGATCCGTCAAATAGAAAATGCCCGATTAATATACGTTATCACATAACCGTATTTAATCGGGTCCCGCGCATATCTCATATGCACACCACATCCTTTTGCCTGAGCCAGGAAACTTCATTGTGGGACTCTAAGACTCGTCAATACGCCGGCAGTAGATGATGATCATATCAAACATCTACAAGCCGCAAGAGGTCAGCTAAACGTAACGTTCACCCGGGTATTGAAACGATCAGAAGAAAACCAGCGAAGCTGTAAAAACTCCCGTCGAGTCAACTGGCAACACTTACCGTACAGTCCGGTCTCTTCGTCAAATATGCTGCATATCGAGTCTAGGGATGGAATCATCGACCCCAGTAACCCAATAAGTCATGCTGGTGTATGGCTCATAACAGATTGAGAAACTACTGATAACTCTTATCAGTAAATCTCAGCAGCCCTGGCCAGGGACTTCATGTTATAGCCAATCGAGCATAGCACCACATCAACCCCCAATACCGGGAGAGACGAAACCCCCTCCTATCGCTCATTGCCTCCATGCGCCTCGAGACTGTACCCAAAGACCACCTGTTTGCACGACTCAGTAGAGCCGTGGTAGGGTGGAGATCAAAGTATAGTGGGAGGACACACAAGACTCTATGACGATCTTGGGTCTACAGACTAACCTGTACCAGTGTTCCCTGAGAACTGCTATCCGACGATAGATATAATACCACATAGGAGTTCTCGGCGAGTCCGTTCAGTGTACCCAGTCTCCACTGAGCACCCGCATACAATCTTTGGTGTCTCCTCACCAGATGGATATGGGATCATCCATCGCCCATCATATGGGACAAGAATAGTATACGCTAGTCTACTCTGGAATATCGATGCCCTGTCTCGATACACCCTCGACTAGGAACAGTTCAAGGATATGCTTATAGACTACATGTGCCCCACTAGTATGATCCGCATCATAATCACAGTAGTCAAGCAAATATCCTTTGGGCTTTATCAACATGTGTAAATGATTAAATCTACATGTACAGATAAAGTAAACCAGATAGCGTACTATCATGTTGAGCAAAAAATTCATCTATCTCCATAGATAATATGTCCAAGTTTCCACTATCCATATAATGGCCTTTAGGGCATACATATTACTAACAATCTCCCACTTGCACTAAGGCCAGTTATTGGCGTATCTCATACCCAACATTTCAAACAGTCGCTCGTGCTGAGGCTGTGGAAGTGCCTTGGTGAATGGATCCGCTGTGTTATCCTTTGTATCTACTCTCCGAATCTCGATCTCTTGGCGATCTACTATCTCCCGGATCAAATGATATCGCCTTAGGATGTGTCTGGACTTCTGATGGGACCTTGGTTCTTTGGCTAATGCTATAGCTCCATTATTATCGCAATACAATGGTATTGGATCAACAATGGTTGGAACTACTCCTAGTTCCGCAATGAACTTCTTCATCCAGACGGCTTCTTTTGCAGCATCACTTGCAGCAATATACTCAACTTCCATCATGGAGTCTGCAACGGTGTCCTGTTTGGAACTCTTCCAACTAACCGCTCCTCCATTTAGGGTAAATACAAACCGTGAGATTGATTTACTGTCATCCTTGTCACTTTGGAAGCTTGAATCGGTAAAGGCCTCCATCTGGAGATCCCCATTACCATACACCAAGAACAATTCTTTAGTCCTTCGCAAGTACTTAAGAATGTTCTTCACTGCTATCCAATGTTTCTCCCCTGGGTTGGATTGATACCTGCTTACTACAGCCAGTGCATAAGCTACATCAGGGCGAGTACACAACATCGCATACATTATAGATCCCACGGCAGAAGCGTAGTGTATAACGCTCATGCGAGCTCTCTCTTCATCAGTCTTCGGACAGAAGTCCTTGGAGAGAGTGATTCCATGACTAGCAGGCAAGGCACCACGCTTGGAATCCTCCATACTAAACCTCTTTAGAATGGTGTCTATGTACTTTGATTGGGACAGTCCCAATAATCTCTTGGATCTATCTCTATAGATCCTAATGCCCAAAATGCGCGAGGCATCACCCAGGTCCTTCATGGAGAACCTTTGTGATAAGAATAGTTTGACCGATTGTAGCATAGGAACATCATTTCCTATCAGGAGAATGTCATCTACGTACAATACGAGGAATGTGACAGTACTCCCCACAATCTTCTTATAAATACATGGTTCATCTTCATTTCTGATAAAATCAAACTCTTTGATTGTATCATCAAAGCAGATGTTCCAGCTCCTTGAGGCCTGCTTTAATTCATAAATGGATTTAAGCAATCTACATGCTTTCCCGCTGCTCCCACTATCAATGAAGCCCTCTGGCTGATCCATAAAAACGCATTCTTCTAAATCACCATTTAGAAATGTTGTTTTCACGTCCATCTGCCATATTTCATAATCATAGTGAGCAGCAATAGCAAGTAGGATCCTAATGGATTTAAGCATTGCTACTGGAGAGAAAGTTTCATCATAGTCCAAGCCTGGTCTTTGACGAAAACCTTTCGCTATAAGCCTTGCTTTATAGGTCTCCACCTGTCCATCTACACCAATCTTTCTCTTAAAGATCCATTTGCACCCAACGGGTTTTATCCCAGGAGGCGCAACGTCCAAAGTCCATACTTTGTTGGTGTACATTGACTCCATTTCGGATCTCATTGCTTCCAGCCATTTCACTGAGTCACCACTCGTGATAGCTTGCTGAAAACTAGTAGGGTCATCATCATCCATGATGCAATCTTCTCTATCACCATCTATGAGAAACTCATAGTATCTCTCTGGTGGGTGAGAAGTTCTACTAGACCTCCTGAGCGGCTGAGGTTCTTGAAGTTCTACTGCAACATCAGTTTCAACCAATTCCTCCTGAGTAATTTGTGTCTCTAGAACCTCTTCTAGTTCTACCATATTGCCATTAGTACTTTCCGTAAAGAACTCATTTTCCAAAAATGTGGCATGCTGAGCAACAAACACCTTTTGTTCCTCTTTGTGGTAGAATAGATATCCATACGAATGTTTTGGATACCCCACAAATTTACACATGACCGATCGTGTCTCGAGTTTGTCTGGATTCTGCTTTTTAACAAAAGCCGGACAACCCCAAATCCTAAACCTTTTAAGAGATGGTCTCTTTCCATTCCACATCTCATATGGAGTGGTAGACACGGTCTTGGTTGGAACCCTGTTCAATAGATACATTGCTGTCTCCAATGCATGTCCCCAAAAGGAAAGCGGTAACTCAGCATCACACATCATAGATCGTACCATATCCAATAGAGTACGATTCCTCCGTTCTGACACACCATTGTGCTGCGGTGTGTAAGGAGGAGTGAGCTGAGAGAGAATCCCATTCTCTTTTAAGAAGTCTAGAAACTCTGTACTTAAATACTTTCCACCTCGATCCGATCGAAGTTTCTTGATGCTCAAGCCTGTTTGCTTCTCTACTTCAAGTTTATACTCCTTGAATTTCTCAAAAGCTTCAGATTTGTGCTTTATCAAAAACACGTATCCGAATCTTGAGAAATCATCAGTAAAAGTGATGAAGTATGAAAAACCACCTCTTGCAAGTGTAGACACTGGTCCGCATACATCACTATGTATGAGGCTTAAGAGTTCACCAGCTCTCTCTCCGTGTCCACTAAACGGAGTTTTGGTCATTTTACCATTGATACAAGACTGGCAAGTCGCATAAGATTTATATTCAAACGGATTTAAATATCCATCTTTATGTAGCTTGTTTAGTCTTGTTTCATTAATATGACCAAGTCTACAATGCCAAAGAAAAGCTTCATTTATATCTAAAAACTTTCTTTTACTAGTATGTTGTATCTTGAAAACTGTGTGTTGGTTCAGGATGTAAATACCGTTATTTAATGTACCATGCCCAATCAACTCTTGATTCAGGTTAATGTTCATAACATTATTTTGCAATATAAAATGATATCCTTCATTGTCCAACAAAGAAACGGATATTATGTTACACAGCATACTTGGTACAAAATAACACGGGTTCAAAACCAAAATACTTCCTGAAGGCAACCCTAGATGATACTCTCCCACGGATACAGCATGAATATTGGAACCATTTCCAACCCGCAGAGTATGATCTCCAATCTTTAAAACTCTACTATTTCTCAATCCCTGCATACAATTGCAGATGTGAGAACCAGAACCGGTATCCAATACCCAGGATGCAGAGTTTAAAGAAAAACAGTTTTCAGTTACAAACACACCTGAAGTGGAAGCATCAGCATGCTTCTTCTTCTTGAGATCAGCAAGATATGCAGCACAGTTGCGTTTCCAATGTCCTGACTTTTTACAGTAAAAACATTCTCCTTTTCCACTTCCCACAGCCCCGACTTTGTCTTTCCCCTTCGCCTTTCTAACTCCATCTTTCTGTTTGATGGACTTCTTCTTTTTCTTTCCCTTGGCCTTAGCTTTTGGGAATGAAGAGGAAGATGGCCCAGCAAGCAGAGCAGGAGTCATTGCCGTTTTCAATGTGTTCTCTGCACTTCTCAACATATTGAGAAGTTCAGGCAATGATTTCTCCAAACCATTCATGTTGAAATTTACTATGAACGGAGCAAAGGCAGGGGGGAGAGACTGTAGAACAATATCCGTATATTGCTCATTATCCATAGTCCATCCCAGTCCCTCAAGTTCTTCAATAAGACCAATCATTTTCAAAACATGGTCTCCAACTGATGCACCAGGGGCCATTCGCATCTGAAACAGCTTTCTAGATGCCTCGTATCTCAAAGTACGAGATTGCTCTTCATACAACTCCTTTGTGTGAAGAAAGATGGATTGCACATCCATATTCTCGTGTTGCTTCTGATGGACATTGTCCATAGAAGCGAGCGCGAGGCACTTGGCTGTGTTGCAGTCATTTTCCCAAGTTTTTCGGATCTCCCTATCCGAGACAGATGATTCAGGTCCTGGGACGGGTGGGGCTTCGGTATTGAGGACATATGATACCTTATCATATGAAAGTGCAATATTCAAGTTCCTCAACCATTCTTTATAATTTGGTCCTGTCAGTTTATTTTTCTCAAGTAGAAGCTTAAGTCCTGACATCTGTAACTGCCATTCGGAGAGAGAAAAGGATACACTTAGCGAATTGCTCTTGCAAAGAATTAGATTGGTTATTATTTTATCTAATCGATGTCTCCCACTGCTTTTAATCAAATTTTCTTTCAAAACCTGAAAAGAAAACTAGCCAGGAATAATTTTCCTGGAAGTAACACTTACTCACAGTGAGATCGAGATCCAACTATCACATAGATGGTATGCAATCTCATTGCAAATTTCAACTCTTGAAATTCCCGATATGGTTTTTACCCCTAGTCACTTATGACCTTGGCTATGGTCAACATATCATAAGTGCTAGTCAAATTCTACCCGTCATTTCGTGATTAACTAGACCCACCCATATGACCCTTGACTATGATCAACATAATCACATGAATGTCCTAACTAATCGCATCATATGCTTTGTAGGAAGACATCACTTAGCTACCGTACACTACGCCTTGACTATAATCAACATACGCAGCACGAATACTAAGTACTCTGCTTCCTAAAATGACGGAGGGTTGCGGATGGTTTTTAAGAAAACCTTTAACGCTTTGAACTTGATCTCGTTGTAGAATCAAACGGTTAAGAAAAGGAGTGGCTTAAGCTCCGCATCTTCTTGAAACTTGCATTTTTCATAAAAAGCCGAGTTTGTTTCAAATCTGATTCTACAACATCATTAGGTTTCTTTTCTTTACATTAATCTCATTAATGTGATCCCATCATTTAAGTTCCTAAGCCATCACAGAATAGAACGTATACTTATACCATCCGCATTCACCACAGTGTCCCGTTATGCACCGTTAGGTTACTTAACTAATGGCATAGCGGGGCGGGACTAGCGCGGGTGTAAAATATAAGCAAGGTTTATTATATATCATATATATAATAATAATCCATTCGTCTCAGATACTAAGTAATCACATTACAGAATATCAACAGCTGAAGCATATAAAAGGATATCTAGGATGGCCGTATTTTGTATCGAGCCAACAATAGAAAATACGGATTCCATGGTCATGATGAATAGCCAAGCCCACACCCTTAGACCCCTACGAGAGCGGCAAGTGATCCCGCCAATTCTAGAGTTTAGGAGACCCGGTCTCGACTCCTCGAGATGGCCTCCCACTGAACCCTAGAATCCGGTGACTTGTGCTCCCCTCCTTGGGTCTATCCTAATGCGGAAAAGTAAATAATATACAATTGATTTATACATGAATGAAAAATAAAACTCTCATCTCACATAAAAACCCCCGGCTATTCATTCGCGACAATCCTACTCATCATATCTCAGCAACACATAATATCTCATATCATCAACGTAAGTAAGTATGTTTATCCCGATAGTCGTTGACGTATAGCAATGAAAACGGCGATACACCACATACTACACTTTCGGTCGCAGAAAATAAAATGAAAAACTACAACATTTGGAATCCACAATCACCTTAGACATCATAAATTCGAAATATCACATACTTCGTATTTCATGCCTAACTATATGAATTCCACATATTGTATCACATTTCAGATAAATAGACAATGTTAAACTCTTCGATCGAATAAACAAACACCCAAGATTTCCCAAACTGCACAACACTTGAGCCGAGTTCAAAAATTTCTAGAACATGCCACAGCCCCTTATGGACCAACCGTAGAAGGGCCAAACCAACGCCTCACATGTGGCAACGCTAAACTACCACAAACCCTAAGGTTCAGTGACAGTTTTGACGGTCACATAATCGAGTTAAGGTTATGTTCTTCTAGAGTGTCCACAAATACGCTTGCATGTTTTTCGAAGGTTTCGAACTAGGGAAAAATCCAACACTTGGAATTTTTCCAATACGGGAAAAATTGCGTTTCTAATATTCATTCAAACATTTTAGCACGTTCTAAAAATCTGAACGAAGTTAAACTTTTCCAATCGAATCACCAAATACAATTTATCTCCAGAAAACTCAACACTTGAGCAAGTTTAAAATATTTCAGAGGCATGTATATATTAAATCAGGTCTTCTGTAATAAAAAATTTTCCCTGAACCCACAGTACGGCCGTGGATCCGCGGCCAAAGGCATGCCTTTGCCGCGGAACCGCGGCTCCTTTGAGGGATCGTTAAAAAAATTTTTTACAGTAACTTTTAAAAAAACCTGCTGAATTTTTTAGGAACTTTTAATTTGGAAAAATCCAATTTTCAAAAAATTTCCAAAGAGCGATCCAAATTGGTGTTTCGTGGTTCGATCGGACGTTTAACATCGCCTACGCATCGCCTAAAGCTCTAGCCTGGCTCTGATACCACTGTTGGGATAGCCTAGCACCTCGTCAAGGGTTCGGTAGAATCACATATGCCATAATCAAAATTTTAGAGGTGCTAAGTTAACTCGACAAGAATCGAAACTAGAAGTTTTAGGGATTCATACAAATAAGCATCACATGCAAATGTAAAACTATCACTAAGAGTAGAGATTACAACCTTTGTAGATCTCCCTCGGTGACTCCTTGGCACTATGAGAGTTTGAAACGGATCGATGGAAGCCTTCCTTGTCCACGATGATCCACCCGAAGTCCCTTTGCCCAAAGCTCCTTGCCTTACTTGTTTCGCAAACGAAGTAGAGCAAACACCCTACGCAAATCGGCTAGATGTGTGTAGTATGATGATGTGGTTTATGTTCTTCAATTGAAATCCTTCCTTTTATCAACTTTCACTCAAGAGAGAAATCAAGAGAGGAAGAAGAAGATAATGGTGGCTTGAGCTTTCTATCATATCACATATGACAACTTGTTTTCACACCCTTGTTCACAATTTTTCCTTTGTTCTTTCATTGTATGTTTCATATCACATATGAAGCTATTTATAGTGATGAGAAGGAATAATCACCATTATTCCATTACCACCATAATTGTGAGTGGAAATTCTTTTCCTAAAGAATTAAGCATGGGTGGAAATTCTTTTCATTAAGTTAAGTACAGCATACCCACTAAAGAATAAAGGAGCATGAGTGGATATTCTTTACATTAACTTAAAATGATAAATACAAATTAAAAGCTTCAATATAAGTCTTATATTGCCACCATTCTTGTATCAACAACCATGATACTATGTATGCATGTATGTGTCCATGCACATCATCATGTGCATACATGCATGCATACAAAAGGATTTACTTAAAGATTTAATCTAAATGTAATTTGTTAAATCAACACTTGATTTAGCAAACCGGTCATATCTCATACGATCCGTCAAATAGAAAATGCCCGATTAATATACGTTATCACATAACCGTATTTAATCGGGTCCCGCGCATATCTCATATGCACACCACATCCTTTTGCCTGAGCCAGGAAACTTCATTGTGGGACTCTAAGACTCGTCAATACGCCGGCAGTAGATGATGATCATATCAAACATCTACAAGCCGCAAGAGGTCAGCTAAACGTAACGGCCACCCGGGTATTGAAACGATCAGAAGAAAACCAGGGAAGCTGTAAAAACTCCCGTCGAGCCAACTGGCAACACTTACCGTACAGTCCGGTCTCTTCGTCAAATATGCTGCATATCGAGTCTAGGGATGGAATCGTCGACCCCAGTAACCCAATAAGTCATGCTGGTGTATGGCTCATAACAGATTGAGAAACTACTGATAACTCTTATCAGTAAATCTCAGCAGCCCTGGCCAGGGACTTCATGTTATAGCCAATCGAGCATAGCACAACATCAACCCCCAATACCGGGAGAGACGAAACCCCCTCCTATCGCTCATTGCCTCCATGCGCCTCGAGACTGTACCCAAAGACCACCTGTTTGCACGACTCAGTAGAGCCGTGGTAGGGTGGAGATCAAAGTATAGTGGGAGGACACACAAGACTCTATGACGATCTTGGGTCTACAGACTAACCTGTACCAGTGTTCCCTGAGAACTGCTATCCGACGATAGATATAATACCACATAGGAGTTCTCGGCGAGTCCGTTCAGTGTACCCAGTCTCCACTGAGCACCCGCATACAATCTTTGGTGTCTCCTCACCAGATGGATATGGGATCATCCATCGCCCATCATATGGGACAAGAATAGTATACGCTAGTCTACTCTGGAATATCGATGCCCTGTCTCGATACACCCTCGACTAGGAACAGTTCAAGGATATGCTTATAGACTACATGTGCCCCACTAGTATGATCCGCATCATAATCACAGTAGTCATGCAAATATCCTTTGGGCTTTATCAACATGTGTAAATGATTAAATCTACATGTACAGATAAAGTAAACCAGATAGCGTACTATCATGTTGAGCAAGAAATTCATCTATCTCCATAGATAATATGTCCAAGTTTCCACTATCCATATAATGGCCTTTAGGGCATAAATATTACTAACAGGATGATCCCATATCCATTGGTGTTTGACATCAGAGATGGTATACGGGTGCTCAGTAGAGACTGGGTACACTGGGCGGACTCGCCGAGAACTCCCAGATGGTATTATACCTCACGTCAGATGGCAGTTCTCTGGTGACACTTGTACAGGTTAGTCTGTAGACCCGAGATCGTCATAGAGTCTTATGTGATTCCCACTGTGCTTTGATTTCCACCTTACCACGTCCAAGAGGGCATGCAAAACGGTGGTTTTTGGGTACAGTCCCGAGTCACATGGAGGCAATGAGCGATAGGAGGGGTTTCGTCTCTCCCGGTATTGGGGGTTGATGTTGTGCTGTTCTCGATTGGCCATAACAGGGAAGTCCCTGGCCAGGGCTGTTTTAGAGATTTACTGGTAAGTGTTACCAGTAGTTTCTCGACCCGTTATTTGTCTCACATCGGCATGACTTATCGGTTATTGGGTTCTTACGTTTACCACCTGTCACAACCCGAAATAGCCCGTGACTGGCACTTGAATCATATGAAGTCTATAGGACCCCATCTAATTCAAGTAAGCCAAAAGCCCAGAAATCTAAAACCATTTTTAAGTAATAAATATAGAAATAGTTTTAAGAAGTAGGGAAAACAAGTTTTAATTACAAGGTTTTTACATGAGTAAGCCGAATGTGCATCTTTAAACATGTATAGTCTTTTATAAAAATTTCGGCAGAGTTTCCTTTGTAAATACTGGCCCCGAACGGGTACAACAAGAATAATATATATACAATGATAAAAGGCATCCCCAAGCGGGAGCTAGCTCTTCTTCAATCGATGGTCACAACCACGCAAGCAATATAATATACAACGCCGAAGGGCGAGGATCAAAACTCAAAAAGAAACTCAAAATAACATGAAAACCGTAATACTACAACGCGCGACTCTAAGGTCGAAATAATACATAACTAGTGTCTAAGTCTGAAACAATATACAAGTTTTGGTTGATGGAATTTGTAGATACAATGAATAATACATCAATAATGGTGGTTCTGATGCAAAAGAACCCACCTACCAAGCAAATCACCCGCCTATACATGCGAGTAGTGTCAAGTGCTCGTGCCAGTGCCTCAGGTAATAACATATCATAAATATGAGGTATGTCTGCATGAATAAGTATGATGAAGTATCTAAATTGATATCAATACACATATATTAGCGTCCCATTCCACTAATATTGGTGTAAGGGCATATATAACAGCGTCCTCATCCACTGTTATATATACATATGAGGTATGATCAATGTAATCCAAGTCTGTATGTATATGGATCTCGTCCACGTGTCACCCAATGACAATAAGCATCATGCATGTAAACATCATAAACATATGCATGGAAGTACGAGGATGTAAATCAGCAGGTGTCGCTCGCGACATAACAAAATCATGGAACTTGAGTGTCAAGCATCGACACTCGAAAACATCATGAAACCTGTGCCCAGCATCGGCACGTAAATCCTAATATATCTCAGGCGCCGCACACCATGGTCGACCCTCATATCCATCTCATGACTCCGGTCGGTATCCTCCGGATAACCGACAAGTCCCAAATACTATCACCGATAGGTAGTACTCCCCTGCCGGGCTCACCGTCTAGCATATACGAGTCTTCTTGCCCCGGGGTACCTCATCGGGTCCAGCATGTACCCGCAGACGGTGCCTACCGCTCCTCGAATCGGGTTTCACATACCACACTCAGAACCGAGAAAACACATGGTGGACGCATTGAAATATCATATCAAGGGTAACCGGATTTTTGAAACAACACATACTCTACTTTTAAAATACCATTGGTTCCCAAATCCAGAAATATCATGGAAACAACATATCTCAATGCGTATAATCAGAAAGAATGATGTATGCGACATATAAAAGAATGTAAGCATATCAATATATCATGCAACATGGAATAGTAATATGCACATATTGGGGAAAGCCGCTCTTTTAAAATGAATCAGTTTTAAAGAGTATCTTGCGGTTCTCAAATCTCCAAATCAAGCGAGAATCATCTATATATGTGCTAATATGTAAGTGCACAAGTAATGAGTGTACAGTAAGTATGTGCACAAGTATGCCATGCAAGGGTCATATCCTGAATGCAACAATACAACAGTATAGTGACATGGCAATTATCGATGATGAAGTGTGTGGGCCGGCAAGCAAGTGTACGTGGAACATACGCATCATCGATAATGGTGCTGGTGTCTTAACAGCATGGTCGTAATATAGCAATAAACACATGCAATGTGATGCAATGCAAACTGTAAGAATATGCGGAATCGAATAATCAACGCAACAGTAAAGAATCTACATCCATATGTATATGTCATGCAGTTTTGCCATTTGAAATAAGACGAATCGGGGTTTTTAGTAAAATAAGGGCTACGGTGTTTTTAAGAAAAGGTGTGACCTTTTTGAAAATGTCCGTAGAACCCCTTTTTGCCTATCTTTGAAATACTCCCAATTCGTTAGTTTCGAAATAGGTATGACTCGGGTCTAGTCTAACACCTACTATACTAACTACAGATCTAACTATCAAGTCAATCGGGAGGGGTATGGAAACCACCTAAATCTGAGTCGATATATATATGTCACATCCCGAAAGTACGGAACAAGACCGGCACTTAAACTACGAAACGTCTCAAGGCGTACGTAATCTGAGTATGCCGAAAACCCAGAAATCCAAACCAAGAAAAGTGGTAGAGTGAAGGAAAACCAATTTAAATCAAGTAGTTTTAATAGCATAAGCCGAATTATGCGTTTTTAAAAACATCAAATATTTCCTGAAAATTTCGGCAGAGTCTCCTTTATAAATACTGGCCCCCAAACGGGATACAACATGAAGAGTATACGAAATCAATAAAAGGCATCCCCAAGAGGGAGCTAGCTCTTCGTCAATCGACGGTCACAACCATACAAGCAAAATAATATACAACGCCAAGGGCGAGGATCAAAACTCAAAAGGAAACTCAAAACAACAAGAAATCCACAGAAATATAACGCGCGACTCTAAGGTCGAAAGAATAATATCACTGGTCTCTATCTCAAAAATAAATACATGTTTGGTTGATGGAACTTCCAGATACAACTGAATAATAATATATAATGCATAATGATGGGTACGATAGAAATAAACCCACCTACTAGCAAGTCACCCGAAAAGAAGCAGTGCCAGCAAAACCGTAATGGAACTTGTACGGCAAAACCTGCAAGAACTGTGGCACAACGGGGGTGAGTTGCCAACTCGTGAATAGAATACATCTACGAACAGGAATCGCATGAACAACGCATCCTAAGTCATACAATCATAATATATCCTCAAATATATAACCAGCAGCCTATAACAATGGCTAGGGTATACCTCTAAACAACCGTAATACCAAGTGCTCGTGTCAGTGCCTCAGGTAGCAATGTATCATATGGATGATGTATGAATGCATGAAACAGAATGCATGTACTGAAGAAAACTGCTTTCATACATTAGTGAGATTTCTGTATCTTTTTAAAAGAGGTATCATAAGTGAAATCAGCATAAACAGTGTCTAGCATCGACACAAAACATAAATCTCAATGTCTCAAAATCTCAGGCTCCGACTATCCGGACTGGTCTGTATCATCAAATCTCAGTACCTCAATAGCTCGAAATCTCAATGTCTCAATCTCAATATCTAGGGAGCCGTCAGTCCAGACCGGTCCCTACCATCCATCTCAAGACTACGACGGTATCCTCCGGATATCCGACGCGTCGGGTAAAATCACCGGTCGGTAGTACTCCCCTGCCAGGCTCAACGCCATCATCTGCGATCCTCTTGCCCCGGGGTACCGCACTGGGTCCACCATGTACCCGAAACGGTTCCTCCACTCCTCGAACTCGGGTCTCGAAATCCATCAGCAAACTCATGGTGGACGACTCATACATCATGGGAAAACCGTGCTTTTTTTTAAAAAGAGAGAAGAAGTTTGTATAAGTTTTGCGGTTTTCCCCCAAATCCAGAAAATCTCATGGAAATCCGAATCCAAAACCTCAATAGCACGTAAGATAGTGAATATATGCATGAGAATCCATGAATGCGGCATAACAGTGAATAATAACATGCATGAAGTAACAAGTAATAACTACAATGTCTAATCTAGCATATAAGGAAAGTACACTAATATCATGTCTAAAATATTAGCTAACAACCTATGTCAATGAAATAGTATTTCTAAACTGTACGTGGCATGGCAATTACCGATGAAGATGTGTGTGAGCCGGCAAGTAAGTGTACGTGGTACATACGCATCATCGGTAATGGTGCTGGTGTCCTAACAGCATGATATCAACAATGCAAATAGGAATCACAATATAAGTATGCGGTGCGGAGTGAACAGCAATAATGAGAGGGAACTAAATACTAGACACAAGATAACAAATCTATATTTAATATAAATATGAGTTCTACGGTGGTGCCATTTGAATATAACCCGAATCGCGGTGTTTTGAAAATAAGGGCTACGGTGTTTTTAAGAAAAGGTAAGTCCTTTGAAATATCCGTAGAATCCCTTCGCCTGTCTTTTAAAAATACCCGCAATCCGTTAGTTTTGAAATAGATAGGAGTCTAATCTACTCTAACAACTACACTAAACTATACGGCTGAACTAACAAGCTGAACTACAGGTAAGGAAACCGCCTAACATATGAGTCGATACATATACATACCTGTATATATATTAGTCGGTGATCCCGCCTCAATAATATCATATCCGATACCATATCTATAATCAGACATCTCAAGTCAAGAGTGCGGATCAATCATCAATATATAGCTCGTACGTAAATCCGTTGTACGGCATCCCCAAATCTGGGTACGGGTCAATATCATACTCATCACACTGTTCATCCGGTATCCTCTTTATCAAGATCATCATCTGGGGTACTGACCTACGTCTAGTACACTACTAATATTACTATTCACAAGGCATCGTCATCCAAAGATCCTCTATAACATCAGGACGTATCTCAAGTACGAATCCTGCCATACCACCGATCTCACGGCCTCAACTCAAATCTCATCGACTCATCTCAATCCCAAGTATCTTCCGCAAATCCAGTATGTGAACACCTAGTCCCATACCCAGGTGAACACATAAACACATATCCCCATATATACATAGATAATAACATAGATGTATGCATGTGTGCGTGTGCGTGTGTGGATGTAACAACTACTCTAGGGTTTCGCAACTAACACTAAACTAATCCATGAACATCTAGAATCTACCTTTATCATCAAGTCTCATATCAACATAATATATAATCAAAATATATATGTGTATACGTATTCGTATACATCACCACGAACTGCGGGGGTGCTATACGCCATCCACCCGACTTCTCCCCGTAGATATAAATCTACTCACCCAGTCCTTGCTCCCCGGTGCTGACGTCGCCACGCGCTTTCTTGTCGTCTCGAAGTCCACATGGGGTACCTACATATCATAACGCACCTTATCGCATTAAAATCCGACTCATGACCAAAACGACACACGAATCCCACATAGGTCAAAACCTATGGCTGCTTTCACAATTAAACCCAAAAACCCTCGACGTCGGCGTACAAACGCAAAACCATCGAGAAAAACCCAAACACATTCATTTGCACGATCACAAGCACTAATTATACTATAAAATAGGTTAAAATTCACAAAAACCCCAAATTCACCTTAAAAGCCATTTTTCCGAAAATCTAACAAGCAAAAATTACCCGGTTTAGTACAAAACTCGACGTTTAAACAAATCTAGCGGCCATAATACTTATTAAATATCTTAAATAAGTCATAGAAACAATTTCCATAATTTAATCCCAATAAATTTCATTAACCCCAAAATTCTAGTTTACAATATACCCAAATTTTAACAATTTTATAGCAAAAATGCACAAACAACAATTTATCTTGGATTTTCATGAACTAAAAGCATTAAACCACTCAATATAATATTTATAATGACATGCAACCTTAATTAGAATTTTATCTCACCAAAATATAATTATTTTAAAACCCTAGTTTACAATTTATAAAATTATCACAATTTAAATCAACAAAAATGCAAACTAGCAACTTAATTTGATTTAGCATAACCTTGATATGGCAAATACATCCCACAACCATAGTCTCACAACACAAAATCCTAACTAGATTTTTCACAAGCCCTAATCTAAACCTTCTCTTGCAAACCCACATCTTTCAATTAAACCATAAATTAGCACCTAATAAGCTTCATTAAGGAATTAAACCAACAATTGAACAATGGGTCAAAAGTTATACCTCACAACCATGAATCAAACTTGAAATCTAGACCTCCAATTTGAAATCCTTGCACCAAGATCCATGCTAAAGAAGATGAGGGAAAATGGGTAGGAGTCGGATTTGGATTTTAACTTGATTTTTGATGGAATTTGGACATTTTTTTGAGGGAAAATGAGGTGGGGTTTTGGGGGAAATTTCTGGACAGCAGGAAAGGGAGGGCTCGGCTGCAGGTGGGGAAAAGAGGAGAGAGAGGGAGGGGGGGGAAATGATATCTAGTCAACCTAGTCAAAGTCCACTCTCATTTCTACATTTTCTTTTTTTTTTCTTTTCTTTTCTTTTATTTTGCAACACAAGTGGGGAAAAGATTGAGGGAGGGGTTGCTGAATTCAGCCAAGAGAAAAGATAAATGGGGGTGTGTGAGTTTGGGTATGGTTGTGGGGTGATGGAAAATGATAAATACTATACCCCAAACATCCATTTACACTAAATTCACTAAAAAAGCCTTTTTCTTCAATAATTTCTAAACCGTTTTGGCAAACCATTTCATTTCAAAAACAACACGTTAAAATTTTGTTTAATATGTTATGATGCACAAAATTTGTTTCAACTCATTCCAGTTTGTAATTTTCCCTAATTAAATGTATTAGGGACGCCTTAAAATAATATTAAAATAATTAATTTCGGAAACAATTTCAGAAAATTTGAAATTTCACCAGTGGCTCAATAAACAATAAATACTAGCAATTACATATCTAGAATATGTATATTTAATTTTATAATAAAGATATTTGTATTTTGACTATTTACAGAAAACACCCTTATTTTACCGTTTTTCCGAAATTTCACCGAAACGATTTTCAAAACGTTACAATCTTTCCCCCTTAAAGAAATTCGGTCCCTGAATTTAAATTAAAACTCCCCCCAAATACTAAAACATCTAAGCAAAACCATCAAGTCGTCGGGGCTCCGAAATCATAAATACATAAAACAAATCGTAGCGCAGCGCATGCGCATGAAAAATGAGCATATAACTCAAAATCAAAACTCCGTCAAGCATCCCGCAATCATCGGAGTCATGGTAAAGACACAAATGTCAAATCTAATACAAAACCAATATGATATAACTCAAAACTATACACGTAATTATCAAATCTATATATGTAAATATCTAAAGGAAATGCATGCCAAATCTCTTAAAGTCGCTGTGCAATGCGCATAACACTGCACAGTGGCGGACGTCTATCATAAGAAAATAACTATATACATATATACCTTTTGTTTGGAATGTACGTTCCGCCGTTTTGGGAAACAATTTAGAAGGGTTTCCTTGTTTTAAACGTTTCGTGTCATATCAGACACGTAGATAAATACTGAGACTATAGCTCGCTTTTGGAATTCCCTTCGATAGCTATCAATGCATGCAAAATACATTCAGGTACTGTCCTCTGACTAGTCCTGCTCAGTACGAAAACACATAGCAAATATCATAAAAACGTATTGCTCTATAAGAAATCAATCCCAAAATACGCGTATGAATACTACGTGCGTCTGGTGCGCACGGAAATCAAAATCCATATACGTGCCATACAAGTGCACAGAAACAAGATCTAAGTGCATCGGGTGTGCACGAAGCATCTGTTGTAGGCAACGTGTGTGCCTGACAGCAAAATCAGGTGCATCTGACATGCACGAAAAATCTCGATTTAGTGCATCTGGTGTACACCAAAACCGCATCTCAAAACATGCGCTCAACATGCGCGAAAATCCAAGGCAGGTGCACAAGGTGCACAAAACCAATATCGAGCATCACAATCAAAATCGAAGTCCAGTGCATCTAAGTGCACAAAATGCGTATCACTGCACTGCAAGCATATGTGAACTATACCGAGTGCAAAAACCAAATTGTATGCGTATATACGCACAAATCAACTCTACTGTATGAAATCCATATAATCACAAACATGAGAAACCAAGGCACAAAAACTATCTCAAGTGCAACAACTGTGCAAAAATCGTAAATACTCAGTAGGTGCATCCATGGCGCATGAAAACGATATCATGAAACTCAATCATCAAAACCAAATCATGCGAATATATCGCTCAAAATACCAAAATCAAGTATGGCGGAATAGTCCCGCTCAAGCACATCCACCAAGAATCTCTGGCCAACTGTCGTGGTCACTCATAGCATGTCTCGTCGACGATCCTGAACTCTGGCCTGCCGGTGTGCGTAACATGACCACTCCTGGGTCTAAGTCTTCTCGTAATTCATTCCAGAAAGGTCCTGTCGAAATCTCTCCCAAATCTCGTCTCTGCCGAACTGTCCGGAAGTCATCGTCCTTTACTATATCAGTTTCTTATTCCGGAATGGCTGCATACTCATCGCGACTCCTTCTGGAAGGTATATCCAAGAACAATGTCTCGGCATGTGTATCGCATCTCTGATGTCGGCGGAGTGGAACATCGTCTTATCTAGATCTGGTACGAACCTCTTACTCCACTTTTCTCTAACGTCGACTGCTTCGGACTCGTCTTGTCGTGGCTGCATGGACTGAGCTCCAACGGCTATCCTCGTATCTGGAGTCTCCCAAGAAATGCATCTCGCAATCTAGCATTCGAATGAAGTCGAACCATTAGATCGATTTGTCAAAACCTCATAATCCCCCAAGAGCTCAACATATTGGGTACAGTTTAACAGTATCGAGTACGTACCACAGCATCGATGGTCCAGCCATAAAAGGGCAAACCCAAGCCTCACTAATGGCGCCGCAGAACTGCCGCAAACCCTAAGGATCAAAGTCTTTCACACGGTCATTAAGTCGAGTTAGGGTTTCATTCTTCTAGAGGGTCCATAGAATTGCCTGCATGTCTTTCCGAATACTTTAAACTTGGAACAATAGGTTTCTGACATTCGATCGTCTCTGTCGACTCTCAACGTCTCCGCGTGAAGTCGTCTTTAGCTGGAATCAATCTATCTGATGACCTCGCATCGGGGTAGCGAACGAACCACATGTCCTAGTCATTCATCCTCGGTGACTAGCGACCTTCTATCATCTCTTAGTACAACTCGTCCTGCAATATCTCCAACATCTGGGGCGATATCTTGTCGTTCGCAGCAATGACTGGCTCACTCGTCTGCACGCTGAACAGTGCCTCAATCATTAGGAGTAAGCAATACCTCAACGGTCATCAAAATCTGGCTGGCCTCTATCATTGGCTCGATCCTATGGTACTGATCGGCACGTCCGAGAAATCTCGTAAAGGTGATCCGCCAAACGCTCGTGGCGCGAAAACACAGTAAAAAGAAACATCTCAGCAATCGTGTGTCGCCGGAATTACGCCCTGGTCAGTCCTCGTTCGTAACGAGCTCGTGCTGACCGCAAGTCTAGCCGTAGCTCTCCCTGCCCGTAATCGTGGCAGCAAACCGTAACTGGTACCGATGAGGCCAGATCATAGGAAGGAATATAATATTGTGCAAGGAAATGTACATCCTAAGGCTTCTTAAGCGGAGTAGCGTATCGTAAGTATGCCGCGGAACATACCCACGGTACGTCACTCTACTTTAGTCACCTATTGCATCAACCAAGGGTCATCCTACGCTCCGAAGGTAAAACCAAACGCTTTGATACCAACTTTGTCACGTCTCGAAAGTACGGAACATGACCGGCACTTAAACTACGAAACGTCTCGAGGCGTACGTAATCTAAGTAAGCCAAAAACCCAGAAATCCAAACCAAGAAAAGTGGTAGAGTGAAAGAAAACCAATTTAAATCAAGTAGTTTTAATAGCATAAGCCGAATTATGCATTTTTAAAAACATCAAATATTTCCTGAAAATTTCGGCAGAGTCTCCTTTGTAAATACTGGCCCCCAAACGGGATACAACATGAATAGTATACGAAATCAATAAAAGGCATCCCCAAGCGGGAGCTAGCTCTTCGTTAATCAACGGTCACAACCACACAAGCAAAATAATATACAACGCCAAGGGCGAGGATCAAAACTCAAAAGGAAACTCAAAACAACAAGAAATCCACAGAAATATAACGCGTGACTCTAAGGTCGAAAGAATAATATCACTGGTCTCTATCTCAAAAATAAATACATGTTTGGTTGATGGAACTTCTAGATACAACTGAATAATAATATACAATGCATAATGATGGGTACGATAGAAATAAACCCACCTACTAGCAAGTCACCCGAAAAGAAGCAGTGCCAGCAAAACCGTAATGAAACCTGTACGGCAAAACCTGCAAGAACTGTGGCACAACGGGGGTGAGTTGCCAACTCGTGAATAGAATACATCTACGAACAGGAATCGCATGAACAACGCATCCTAAGTCATACAATCATAATATATCCTCAAATATATAACCAGCAGCCTATAACAATGGCTAGGGTATACCTCTAAACAACGGTAATACCAAGTGCTCATGTCAGTGCCTCAGGTAGCAATGTATCATATGGATGATGTATGAATGCATGAAACAGAATGCATGTACTAAAGAAAATTGGTTTCATACATTAGTGAGATTTCTGTATCTTTTTAAACGAGGTATCATAAGTGAAATCAGCATAAACAGTGTCTAGCATCGACACAAAACATAAATCTCAATGTCTCAAAATCTCAGGCTCCGGCTATCCGGACTGGTCTGTATCATCAAATCTCAGTACCTCAATAGCTCGAAATCTCAATGTCTCAATCTCAATATCTAGGGAGCCGTCAGTCCAGACCGGCCCCTACCATCCATCTCAAGACTATGACGGTATCCTCCGGATATCCGACGCGTCGGGTAAAATCACCGGTCGGTAGTACTCCCCTGCCAGGCTCAACGCCATCATCTGCGATCCTCTTGCCCCGGGGTACCGCACCGGGTCCACCATGTACCCGAAACGGTTCCTCCACTCCTCGAACTCGGGTCTCGAAATCCATCAGCAAACTCATGGTGGACGACTCATACATCATGGGAAAACCGCGCTTTTTTTTAAAAAGAGAGAAGAAGTTTATATAAGTTTTGTGGTTTTCCCCCAAATCCAGAAAATCTCATGGAAATCCGAATCCAAAACCTCAATAGCACGTAAGATAGTGAATATATGCATGAGAATCCATGAATGCGGCATAACAGTGAATAATAACATGCATGAAGTAACAAGTAATAACTACAATGTCTAATCTAGCATATAAGGCAAGTACACTAATATCTTGTCTAAAATATTAGCTAACAACCTATGTCAATGCAATAGTATTTCTAAAGTGTACGTGGTATGGCAATTACCGATGAAGATGTGTGTGAGCCGGCAAGTAAGTGTACGTGGTACATACGCATCATCGGTAATGGTGCTGGTGTCCTAACAGCATGATATCAACAATGCAAATAGGAATCACAATATAAGTATGCGGTGCGGAGCGAACAGCAATAATGAGCGGGAACTAAATACTAGACACAAGATAACAAATCTATATTTAATATAAATATGAGTTCTACGGTGGTGCCATTTGAATATAACCCGAATCGCGGTGTTTTGAAAATAAGGGCTACGGTGTTTTTAAGAAAAAGGTAAGTCCTTTGAAATATCAGTAGAATCCCTTGGCCTGTCTTTTAAAAATACCCGCGATCCGTTAGTTTTGAAATAGGTAGGAGTCTAATCTAGTCTAACAACTACACTAAACTATACGGCTGAATTAACAAGCTGAACTATAGGTAAGGAAACCGCCTAACATCTGAGTCGATACATATACATACCTGTATATATATTAGTCGGTGATCCCGCCTCAATAATATCATATCCGATACCATATCTATAATCAGACATCCCAAGTCAAGAGTGCGGATCAATCATCAATATATAGCTCGTACGTAAATCCGTCGTACGATGATTAAGTGATTTAGCGTGCTCGCGCTTTCTAAAAGATAGATCAAAAATATTTGTAACCGCAATCAAGAACGGCGTCGCATGAAGCTAGCCGGTGAATACGGGTCGGTCCACAAGGATGCTGTGAATTTCCTATTCGCTCAAACGAGTTAATTCCGATTGTGGTCGGATTGATTATTAAATCTAAAAAATAAATTAATCTATATCTAAGTCTTGCTAGGGTTAGGTCTAGGTTATGTTTGGAAAGTCTATAAATCTCACCGCTTTCTATACCCATATGAAGATCTAATTAGGTGTTATGGTAATTATTAATAAAAGGGATTAGAATCATCGGGAAGATGTTTTCTTCCTCTGGTTTTTTGTCCTTCCTTTATCAATCCTTACCCTAACCTCCATGGAAAACATCACAACCGGGCCTTTATACTACTGTATCACCGCTACCTCGATGGATAGGGTGCCGTAAGGAGCGGTATGTGCATGTATGCATGAAGTCCAATGAAAATATATGACGGGCAAGAAAGTGGATGAGAGATCTTCGTCTCTCAAACCTTCCCCAGATCTAACCCTAACAAGCGAGGAGAGTACTCACTCATTAGGGAATTGAAGAACATTTATCTAGGGCAGAGAATAAAAGATTTAACTAGGGCAAGGAATTAAAATTACCTAGGGCAAGAAATTAAATTTACTTACTTTACAGATGGCTCTCTCCAAACATTTACACAGGGTTGTCAGATCTGAATAGATGATATGAAAAGAGGCATCGATGCTCTCCAAAATATTTCTAAATTTTATTCATAAAAAGAGGCATAGGGAGGCATAAAGAATTACAATGATTAGAGTTCCTATTTATAGAGAATAGGAAACCCTAGGTTACAATTGATTTGCATGTCTACATTTACCAAAATATCCTTAGGAAGACCTAGTCAAAGTAGACTTCAAGCTTTGGTAAAATTTTATGTCTCTGTCTCTTTAAAGAAAGTATTGGGCCTTGGATCTTTGGGCTTCCTTATTATTTGGTTCTTTATTAAAATAGCTTCTATGTTTCTTCCAGATCTCCAGTGAATAATTGCGGTGGACTTTTAACCGTTCGCTTTGTAATCTTGGACCTTGCATTGCCTTGTACTTTGTGAATTTTATCTTTTATGTAGGATTGATCAAGAGTCTTCTATTTGTTGGTCAAAGTCCACTTTTTCATCGTCTTTACATCGTTTTCACTGTTTTCTGTCTAAGAACCTGTAACCTGTAACATGTAGCAGAAATGCGTCAAAAGCACCTGTTTATTTATAAAAAGAATAAGAATGGGGAATATAATAATGCAATATTATCGTATGAACAAATACCCCCAAACTTATCTTTTGCACGTCCTCGAGCAAACTTATTTTTATTCACTAAAATCCTAACCACACTTTCGCAGGGAAACGCGATTGTACTGAGCACGTGCAACAAGCCGTTAAACCTCTAGGTTTCCCTAGTAGGAGGAGTGTTGTCTCCTGAGGGTTTTCAGCGGATTACACCCACAAAATCCTATCAATTCGGCCTTTCGACTTTTGTTTTTCAATTAAGTTTTCCAACAAGGAATTCTATTATCTTCGACTCATAAATTATCCACCCATATTCTTCACACTTCCTCATCATTTAACTTAAGATTATATATATCTTGCAGATCTACTTAGCTTTCGGCATTTCCTAAGTTTTCCTTCTAGGATTCCATCTCGACTTAGGAATTTCTATCAACTCTATTAAAGATATAAGTTCTATTTTTCATTCCTCTCTCTTATCTAAATTCCAATCACATATCCCTACGTGTGTGTATAAATCATCCCTACACTTGGAAATTCAAATCAAGCAATCATACTCTCGTCTGTTGTCCAAAGCACTTATTAGTAGGTGAATTTTTAATTGAATTTTGCTTACACATCCTTCATGCGACCGTTAATACTTCTTGAGGTACCAACGACCGATTACAAAATGCGTTTGCACTTTAAAGCGTACTTCCTAGTCTTGTAACACCCAAGGCTTTAGCAGTGACTCCCAAACCAGTTGGTCTAAGGCACTAGGTGATGAAGCACCCTCGCTAAATATTTTTCTAATTTTGCAGGCTTAAGTAATCACAAAAACCAGTGTCCATTTTTTTATTCTTTATTCACACTTATATATTTTTTTCATTTTCATCATACTAAGGACTTTAGACAAGAGCATTTCAAGGTCTCTTCTACTATTCCAAGTTTCAAGATGCGTGATTGTGCAAATTGTAGGATATACGTTTTTAGAATCTAGACTTAAGTTAGGAACTATTTTTCAAACTTATACTCTAATAAGAACATCAATACTCTTCCCTTGTTTCGACTTAGCCCAAGAAGTGAACCCAAAATTTGCCTATTTCTAAATAAACTACAAGGCATATACTTTCTACCGTTAAATTTTAAGGAATGTTATTTTTAGGGTTTTTAATTCACTAAGTCTAAGATCTAGTTGTTCCTAGCCAGTTAACCTATTTGTCAAACTCAAATCAAATATGGCCAAAATTGAATACAATAATTTTTATAATTTTTTTGAATTTTTCAATTTTTATGGGTTTTCAAATAAGTATGCAAATGCAAAAATATATACAAATGAATGCGAAGGAAGAAGACATACCGAGCATACCCCCAAACTTGAACTTGACAGTGTCCTCACTGTCATGCTAAACCAAGAGGGTCAAAATACCGGCACTCCCCTGTTTATTTATTTATAATTTTTTTTTATATATTTTTAATGTTTTGAATTTTTTATTTTTTTTTTATTTTATTGAAAAGAAAAAAATATATATATATACATATATACAAAGATTCCCCCAAAACTTAAGCTTGGCCTTGCACAAGCCAAAAGTTAGCACCAACCATTCAAAAATCTTATCGTGGAAATGGTATAGTTGGTGCAAGAAAATGAGAAGCACGCGAGACCGTGTGGAAAGAAGAATGGTAGAATATGGTCTCGGTGGGGGAGAAGAATGGCGAAAAGAAGAAGGAAGTGGAGTACGATCTTGAGGGTGTAAATTGAGTGAATAAATTAGCGCAATATGTGATGAACGATATGTTATAAGCGATTGCGCTAACCTATCTACTCGTCGAGAAATGGGATCAAATATCTCAAGATTCGCAAGAAAACATGGGTACGCCGAACTTGGTATAGAAGATGAAAGCGTAACGGTCATTTGCCCGGTCGAGACAATAGGAGAGACGAAAGGGAGTGAATTAGGGATAGTATCTTTCTTACCGTAGTAAACTGTGTCAAACTGGAAAGATTCCATCAATGGTTCGAAACGACTTTAAGCAACCGAGTCTGAAGGATTAACTAACTCATCTGAAAATGCAAAGGACTCAAACTCGGGCGGTGAGACTTCAACATCGTCCGAAAAAGTGAAACACTCGTAAGTGTCATCGGCTGTGGGAACTGTGTCAGATTCAAAGGAAAACTTTTCAAGCTCACAGTCGTCAAGCGGGGTCGGAACGATGGGAAGGAGGGAGGGTGATATAACAGTCAAAGGTTCAGGAGGATGAATTGGAAAATCAGACACATCAAACAAAAATGATTCAACCTCAATATTATCCTCAAGACTCTTCTCAATACTATCCTCAATATTCAACTTATTATTTAGCCTATCCATGCCATTATCATCAAAATCAAGACGCATATGAGATTCGGGAGAAACATTTAATAACTCAGGATGATGATTTGAACATAAAATTTCAAGCAAATCGACAGGTTCATCATCCGAAATATTCCCGGCGTCTATATCCTCAATAAAGTGAAAATCAATTTCTTTAGACACCTCATCAAAAGCATGGATGTTTATCAATGTAGGTTCTAGAGTGGAAGTGTAAAGGTCAAACGGATTAGGTGCTGTTTCACTCGAAGGGGGTTCCTCACAATTTGGCAAATCAAACACTACAAAGTCGCACAACTCATCATTTTGGACACATGTTTGAAAATTGGAGTTGTTGGATTCAATAGGGTATGGGTAGGTTTGATTTGGAAATCCTCTCACATTCTCTCTCTGTCCAACCGCCTTCTCATACATTGAAAAATTTAGGGCTAGCGGGAAACTAACTACCGGTTCAGCAGGTTGCATAAGGGCGGCCACGGACGCTTCCACATTCCTAACCATTTTGTTTGTTGCTGTGATATACGCCTCCAACGCCTCTTCCAAACTAGACTTGGGTGGTAAGAGGGTTTCGGTAAAAGATTCGAAATTGTTTGGATATGTGAAACTCCCTAATGGCTGTGTAGAAACATTGTCTAGTGACGGTGGAAAAGTCGGGTAGGACTGGTAGGAAGTGGGTGATTGGACAGGGGTAGGGTCAACATATGGATAAAAAAGTGAATAGTCGTGCGGATCCCTATAACTGGATGTGTGGAGAGGGGTGAAAGTTCGGCTGGGAGATTGAGCAATATGCTCAGCAATGGACATCGACTTAGGAGTGACATAAGGACTTGAAAAAGTGGTATCAACATATGGAGGTGGTAAATATTGACTTGGTTGACACAAAGTGGGTTGAAAAGTCGAATTGTTTCTCCTAGACGCTTCTATTTGATCTTTCAAAGATATTTTAGGTATGGAAGGATCTTCTTTAAATTGATCGAACAAATTGTCGAACGGCGCAAAATTAGGTTCGGGATACCAAAGTTCGGCAAGTGATTTGTTATGTGGGGTACCCATGTTGTAAGAGGAAAGGGTGAAAGAAAGAAGGTTGGTTGGTGCAAGGATTTATTTGCGGCAAAAGATTGCAAGTTTTCTATAAAAGATTTGTCCCTTTTCTTTTTTTCTTTATTTGGAAATTGTTGCAAAAAGATTTTTGATAAAAGATATGCAACAGAAAAATATTACTTGCAATCAATTATTATTTTAAGCGTATCACAAGAATCTTTATTTGGAAAAAATTGTTGCAAAACGATATTCGAGAAAAGATATGCAACAAAAAAGATTACTTGCAATCAATTTCTATTTTAAACGAGGCACAAAAATCCTGCACAAAATTGTTATTTGGAAAGAGAAAGATTTTTAAAGCGCACAAAATCTTGCAGGAATTTTTTTTATCAGAAAATATATGGAAATTTTTGCAGAAGAGGGACAGAGAAACTTACAGAGTTTTTTTTTTTTCACTCCCTGAACCGACCAGGCCGCGGCGGTTCCGCGGCCAGAGGTGGTGTCCCGCGGCGGTTCCGCGTCCGGAATGGGGCCGCCGGCGCTTTTTTCTTTTTCTTTTTCTTCTCTCTGTTCTGATCTGTTATTTTCTGTTTCGCTTTCTGTAGATTTCCAGATCCGTCTTTTGATTGTAAATCCTGCAATATTCAAACAACAAAGTACCCTTTCCAAAAATAACAGATGATATATTTTTATATTTTTTTGGATTTTTCAGATTTTTATGATTTTTTTTTATGATTAACCCGAAATTGCAAAAAGAAAATAACACGCCATCCCCGGCAACGGCGCTATTTGATTAAGTGATTTAGCGTGCTCGCGTTTCTAAAAGATAGATCAAAAATATTTGTAACCGCAATCAAGAACGGCGTCGCATGAAGCTAGCCGGTGAATACGGGTCGGTCCACAGGGATGTTGTGAATTTCCTATTCGCTCAAACGAGTTAATTCCGATTGTGGTCGGATTGATTATTAAATCTAAAAACTAAATTAATCTATATCTAAGTCTTGCTAGGGTTAGGTCTAGGTTAAGTTTGGAAAGTCTATAAATCTCACCGCTTTCTATACCCATATGAAGATCTAATTAAGTGTTATGGTAATTATTAATAAAAGGGATTAGAATCATCGGGAAGATGTTTTCTTCCTCTGGTTTCTTGTCCTTCCTTTATCAATCCTTACCCTAACCTCCATGGAAAACATCACAACCGGGCCTTTATACTACGGTATCACCGCTACCTCGATGGATAGGGTGCCGTAGGGAGCGGTATGTGCATGTATGCATGAAGTCCTATGAAAATATATGACGGGCAAGAAAGGGGATGAGAGATCTTCGTCTCTCAAACCTTCCCCAGATCTAACCCTAACAAGCGAGGAGACTACTCACTCATTAGGGAATTGAAGAACATTTATCTAGGGCAGAGAATAAAAGATTTAACTAGGGCAAGGAATTAAAATTACCTAGGGCAAGAAATTAAATTTACTTACTTTACAGATGGCTCTCTCCAAACATTTACACAGGGTTATCAGATCTGAATATATGATATGAAAAGCGGCATCGATGCTCTCCAAAATATTTCTAAATTTTATTCATAAAAAGAGGCACAGGGAGGCATAAAGAATTACAATGATTAGAGTTCCTATTTATAGAGAATAGGAAACCCTAGGTTACAATTGATTTGCATGTCTACATTTACCAAAATATCCTTAGGAAGACCTAGTCAAAGTAGACTTCAAGCTTTGGTAAAATTTTATGTCTCTGTCTCTTTAAAGAAAGTATTGGGCCTTGGATCTTTGGGCTTCCTTATTATTTGGTTCTTTATTAAAATAGCTTCTATGTTTCTTCCAGATCTCCATTGAATAATTGCGGTGGACTTTTAACCGTTCGCTTTGTAATCTTGGACCTTGCATTGCCTTGTACTTTGTGAATTTTATCTTTGATGTAGGCTTGATCAAGAGTCTTCTATTTGTTGGTCAAAGTCCACTTTTTCATCGTCTTTACATCGTTTTCACTGTTTTCTGTCTAAGAACCTGTAACCTGTAACATGTAGTAGACATGCGTCAAAAGCACCTGTTTATTTATAAAAAGAATAAGAATGGGAAATATAATAATGCAATATTATCGTATGATCATACGGCATCCCCAAATCTGGGTACGGGTCAATATCATACTCATCACATTTTTCATCCGGTATCCTCTTTATCAAGATCATCATCTGGGGTACTGACCTACGTCTAGTACACTAATAATATTACTATTCATATGGCATCATCATCCAAAGATCCGCTATAACATCAGGACGTATCTCAATTACGAATCCTGCCATATCACCGATCTTACGGCCTCAACTCAAATCTCATCGACTCATCTCAATCCCAAGTATCATCGACAAATCCAGTATGTGAACACCTAGTCCCATACCCAGGTGAACACATAAACACATATCCCCATATACACACAGGTAATAACATAGATGCATGCATGTGTGTGTGTGCGTGTGTGGATGTAACAACTACTCTAGGGTTTCGCAACTAACACTAAACTAATCCATGAACATCTAGAATCTACATTTATCATCAACTCTCATATCAACATAATATATAATCAAAATATATGTGTGTATACGTATTCGTATACATCACCACGAACTGCGGGGGTGCTATACGCCATCCACCCTACTTCTTCCCGTAGATATAAATCTACTCACCTGGTCCTTGCTCGCCGGTGCCGACGTCACCACGCGTTTTCTTGTCGTCTCGAAGTCCACATGGGGTACCTACATATCATAACGCACCTTATCCCATTAAAATCCGACTCATGACCAAAACGACACACGAATCCCACATAGGTCAAAATCTATGGCTGCTTCCACAATTCAACTCAAAAACCCTCGACGTCGGCGTACAAACGCAAAACCATCGAGAAAAACCCAAACACACTCATTTGCACGATCACAAGCACTAATTATACTACAAAATAGGTTAAAATTCACAAAAAACCCATATTCACCTTAAAAGCCATTTTTCCGAAAATCTAGCAAGCAAAAATTACCCGTTTTAGTACAAAACTCGACGTTTAAACAAATCTAGCGGCCATAATTCTTATTAAATATCTTAAATAAGTCATAGAAAAAATTTCCATAATTTAATCCCAATAAATTTCATTAACCCCAAAATTCTAGTTTAAAATATACCCAAATTTTAACAATTTTATAGCAAAAATGCACAAACAACAATTTAGCTTGGATTTTCATGAACTAAAAGCATTAAACCACTCAATATAATATTTATAACGACATGCAACCTTAATTAGAATTTTATATCACCAAAATATAATTATTTTAAAAACCTAGTTTACAATTTATATAATCACAATTTAAATCAACAAAAATGCAAACTAGCAACTTAATTTGATTTAGCATAACCTTGATATGGCAAATACATCCCACAACCATAGTCTCACAACACAAAACCCTAACTAGATTTTTCACAAACCCTAATCTAAACCTTCTCTTGCAAACCCACATCTTTCAATTAAACCATAAATTAGCACCAATAAGCTTCATTAAGGAATTAAACCAACAATTGAACAATGGGTCAAAAGTTATACCTCACAACCATGAATCAAACTTGAAATCTAGACCTCCAATTTGAAATCCTTGCTCCAAGATCCATGCTAAAGAAGATGAGGGAAAATGGGTAGGAGTCGGATTTGGATTTTAGCTTGATTTTTGATGGAATTTGGACATTTTTTGAAGGAAAATGAGGTGGGGTTTTGGAGGAAATTTCTGGACAGCAGAAAGGGGAGGGCTCGGCTGTAAGTGGGGAAAAGAGGAGAGAGAGGGAGGTGGGGAAAATGATATCTAGTCAACCTAGTCAAAGTCCACTCTCATTTCTACATTTCCTTTTCTTTTCTTTTGCAACACAAGTGGGGAAAAGATTGAGGGAGGGGCTGCTGAATTCAGCCAAGAGAAAAGATAAATGGGGGTGTGTGAGTGTGGGTATGGGTGTTGGGTGATGGAAAATGATAAATACTATACCCCAAACATCCATTTACACTAAATTCACTAAAAAGCTTTTTTTCTTCAATAATTTTTAAACCGTTTTGGCAAACCATTTCATTTCAAAAACAACATGTTAAAATTTTGTTTAATGTGTTATGATGCACAAAATTTGTTTCAACTCATTACAGTTTGTAATTTTCCCTAATTAAATGTATTAGGGACGCCTTAAAATAATATTAAAATAATTAATTTCGGAAAAAATTCAGAAAATTTGAAATTTCACCAGTGGCTCAATAAACACTAAATACTAGCAATTACATAACTAGAATATGTATATTTAATTTTATAATAAAGATATTTGTATTTTGACTTTTTACAGAAAACACCCTTATTTTACCGTTTTTCCGAAATTTCACCGAAACGATTTTCAAAACGTTACAATATAAATATAAATATAAGAGTCGGTGATCCCGCCACAATAGTATCGCGTACGATACCGTATATCATCTGACATCCTCGAGTCATGAGTGCGGATCAATCATCAATATAAAGCTCGTACGGTAAATCGTCGTACGGCATCCCAATAGCTGGGTACGGGTCAATATCACATTATCTCGTCAATTATCCAGTATCCCTATCATCGTATCACATAATCTGGGGTACTGATCTAAGTCTAGTACAACTGATACCATCTATATAAATATGAATGCAAGTGTGAAACACACGTCCAAAGGCCCGCTAAAAATCACAGGTCGTATCCCAAATACGAATCATATCATATCACCGATCTCATGGCACTATGCCCAATATCATCGAATCATCTCCAAATATCATCCACTATCGTCATCAATCAAGCATAAGTATAGCAATAAGTATGTGTGTGTGTGTGGGTGTAAACCTATTCTAGGGTTCGCAACTAGGAACTATACTAGTTTACTTCTAACCCTAATCTATACATAGTACACCTAACACAATATCCACGACACACTATAAACTATCATATATATAATATATACATATATAGTATACCAACTTCGGACTGCGGGGGTGCTATACGCCATCCACCGTAGATATAATCTACTCACCTTGCGTCTTCATTTGTCGACGTCGCCATGGGCTTGCTTGTCGTCCTGAAATCTTCATGGGGTACCTACACATCAACGTATCGTAAATGCATATTAAAACCAAATCAAAACTAAAACGACACACGAAACCCAAAACGATACGCTAAGGGGCCTATAGGTTAGAACCTATGGTTACGCTTTCAAAACCATCGAACAATCCTCGATATCGTCGTATAAACGCCAAGTATTCGAGGTAAAACACTGATACGCAATTCCAGAATTCAAAATACGGAATACGGAAACACAAATCAAAACAGCAACTTAGAAAAAAGGCTCCAGATTCCACCCTAGGTCAAATTGGACAATTTTGCACATGCCAGGGGTCTACTCTATAGATGTAGGAGCAACATCACCAAAAGGAGACAGATCCACCCTGGTCTGGCCGCAATTTGCGGCCAGGGGGATTAAATCTGCGTCCGAGTCAGGGAGTTAGGGGCTGGGGTCTTGGTGATAGCTTTCTGGGTGCCTGCACATATTACTGTCCAACCAAAAAAAAATTCAGAGTCTCGAGTTGATAGTAGATCCTATATAACCTTCACAGACTCCACAAATTTTCCGATATCGGTTTCTAAATCCCTATTCCGGGTTTTCAAGTCTCAGGTTTGGGTCTCAAATCTAGCACTAAGGTGTTTGTATGGCCTCTACTGAGCTCAATTTCACAGCAAAACCCAAAATTCCCTCAAACCCTAACTAGGTTTTCCTTAAGCCCACAAAACTACCCGATATCGATTCAATCTTAACATAGGGTATAAGTAATGTAAAAACTAAGCTAATGGTCCAGAAAATACGTCATTTGGCAACTCTAGAATTTTCTTAAGCTGCCCCTAGTGGCCAAAATCCTTGTTTTCTTGGTCCAATGGGCTTGTCTTGAGCTTGTGCACGCTTTTTGTGAAATGGGAGTGGGGTTTTGGAGTTGTTTTCATGGTGATTTGAGGAGGTGAAGTGGGGATAAGGAGGGGCAGCAGCAGCTGAAGGAAATGGTGAGGGAGAAGAATGAGTGAAGTGAGGGGGACAATGGCCAAGGCTTGGTCAAAGTAACCCTTTCTCTCTCTCATCCATACCTCAATATTATAATCCAAATCCTTTTCTTTTCTTTTCCTTTTCTATTTTCCAATTTCCTCCTCACTCAAATAGTAACCCCAAAAGAAACATGATAAAAAATGCACAAGTGTAGAAAAAAGATATGTGCATATTTTGCACAAAATTGCTAAAAAACCGATTAGCAATTGTTAATCGCGATTAGCACTAAATTAGCATATAATTAATCATAAAAACTTAAAAATGACATAATTCCATAAAATACCCTATTTTATAATTGTCCATAATTTTTCCAAAATTTTCCCATTTATCTGTATTTAATTATACCGAAATATTAAAATATTCATTAAAATAATATTAAATTATAAAAATTCCCAAAAATAATATTTTATTTTTTTGAAATGTTACAATCTTCCCCCCTTAAAGAAATTCGGTTCCCGAATTTAAATTTAAACCCCCAAATACTAAAACATTTCAGTAATAATCCAAGTCGTCGGGGCTCCGAAATCATCAATACATAATACGCATCATAGCGCAATGCATGCGCATGAGTAATGAGCAGATAACTAAAAATCGAAACTCCGTCAAGCATCCCTCAATCATCGGAGTCATGATAAAACACGAATGTCAAATCCAAAGCAAAACCAATATGATATAAATCCGAACTATACATGTAAATATCAAATCTATACATGTAAATAACTGAAGTAAATGCATGCAAAATATATCCAGGTACTGTCCTTTGACTAGTCCTGCTCAGTATGAAAACACATAGCAAATATCATAAAAACGTACTGATCCATAAGGAATCAATCCTAAAAAGTATATATGAATACCCTGTGCGTCTGGTACGCACGGAAATCAATATCCATATATGGGCCATACATGTGCACAGAAACATCATCTAGGTGCAACGGGTGTGCACGAAACGTCTACCAAGGGCAACGAGCGTGCCTGACAGCAAAATCAGGTGCATCTGACATGCACGGAGAAACCCGATTTAGTGCATCTGGTGTGCACCAAAATCGTATGTCAAAAACATGCGCTCATCACGCGCGAAAATCCAAATCAAATGCACGGAGTGCAAGAAATCAATATCAATACTAGAATCGAAATTGACGGTATCTAATACGGCTCAATACAAATCAGGTATACCGCGTGTATAAGCTCACAACCGTGCGGATCAGCGTGCACAAATCAATCAAAACACTAAGGGTGTAAGAAAACTATGCTGGAAGCGTAAATCAAATCACTGGCATAAAATAGGCATGAAATCACAATCAATACCTCAAGCGTAATAACTATGCGCAAAATATAAATACCCAGTTGGTGCAACCATGGTGCATGAAAACAAATATCATGAAACTCAGCCATCAAGACTAAATCATGCGAATAGATTGCCCAAAATACCGAAATCCAAGGTGACGGATACGTGATAATCGAATCACAAAATCACAAATCATAAATACCGTCGTCGGTATTTCCTCATTCAAAGTCGAGAAGGTGTCGGTGCATCCAATGCTAGCAGTGCACGATATCTACTTGTCTCTTGCTCACGGTCTGGCGTCCTCTGTCTCTGGGCCCTTATCTTCTCTGTGGATTACCTATCTCGCAATCAATCGGCTCATTGGCCCTGTCAGGTGTGCTAACGGGGACGATTCCGTTTTGGCACTTCTCTGGTCATCTCTCGGTCAATCATCACGACCACTCGTAAAGCAGCATGTCACTGGCGTCGGCCTCTGGCTTTCTGAATGCACGTGACACATCTGATCCTGGGTGCAAATATCATTGCAGCAGTGTCCTGGAATGAATCATGCTCAGGGTCTCTTCCGATCTTGCCTATGACGAACTGTACGGAGGCTGGTACTCTTACATAATCCTTTCTCGTTTTCGGGACATCTGCGTGTTCCGCACACATTTCCTCGGAAACTGGTCGTATCCCAATGCCTCTGTAAGCATATCAGGTCTCTAGTCTCGACGGGAAGTAATGACAGCTCGTCAGCGTCTCGCACGAACCCCTGGTTCTACTTGTCTTTATCGTCGTCCACTATGACGTTACGCCATGCTATCTACGCACTGCAACTGTTCTCGGCCACGGTCAACCCGAAGTCTCTCGCGCGGACTCGAAATCGCATACTCTGTAGCTTCATCACTCTGTAGAAGATATCTGGCCGAACACGACCTCAGGAACTCATCCTATCCTGCGGAGATATACTCAATACCCGTCCGTTCTTGACCAATTCATAGAGCATCTGGGTCAGGCCATTTATCCGAACCTGGTCAACCATCTCGTCGACGATGCCGAACTCTGGCGTGCTGGGTGTGCGCAATATGACCACTCCTGGGTCCAGGTCTTCCCGTATATTATTCCAGAAAGGTCCTGTCGAGGTCTTTCTCGAATCTCGTACTCCACTTTTCTCTGATGTCGACTGCTTCGGACTCGCCTCATCGTGCTGCATGGACGGCGCTCCAAAGGCTATACTCGTATATGGAGTCTCCCAAGCAATGTGTCCCATCACATGATATTTGAATGATGTCGAACCATCCGATCGATTGTCAAAACCTCATAATCCCCCAAGAGCTCAACATCTTGGGTACAGTTTAATAGTATCGAGTACATGCCACAACGTCGGTGGTCCAGCCATAGAAGGGCAAACCCAAGCCTCACTAATGGCGCCGCAGAACTGCCGCAAACCCTAAGGTTCAAAGGCTTTCACACGATCATTATGTCGAGTTAGGGTTTCATTCTTCTTGAGGGTCCATAGAATCGCTTGCACGTCTTTCCGAATACTTTAAACTTGGAATATGGTCTCCTGACATTCGATCGTCTCAATCGACTCTCAACGAATCTACGTGAAGTCGTCTCTAGCTGGAATCAATCTATCTGATGACCTCGCATCGGGGTAAGCGAACGAACCACATGTCCTAGTCATTCATTCTCGGATGACTAGCGACTTTCCATCATATCTCTAAATATATACTAATGCTGCAGTAGCTCCAATCATCTGGGCAATATTTCGTCATTTGCAGCAACAACTGGATCATTCGTCTGTACGCTGAACAACGCTTCAGTCATCCTGAATAAGCGATATATCAGTGGTCATCACTTCCTGGCTGGCCTCTAGCAGTAGCCTGATCCTCTGGTACTGATCGGTACATCCGAGAAATCTCATAAAAGCGATCCGCCTAACGCTCATGGCGCGAAAACACAATAAGACGATGCCTCTATATGCAAACGTATGTCTCTGGAATCACGCCATGGTCAGTCCCCGTCCACGACGAGCTCATGCTGACGCAACTCTAGCCGTAGCCCTCTCTGCCCGTGCAATCGTGGCAGCAAAATCATAACCAGTATCGATGAGGATAGATCATAGGAATGAATATAATACTGTGCAAGGAAATGTACATCCTAAGGTTTCTTAAGCGGAGTGGCGTGTCGTAAGTATGCCGCGGAACATACACACGATACGTCACTCTACTGAAGTCACCTACTCCATCAACCAAGGGTCATCCTACGCGACGAAAGTTCGGGTATAATACCCCCTCGACTAAGTCTAAGTTCCGTAAGGTCAAGCCTAAGTTCCGTATATATATAGACGCCCTAGGCTCTACATAGTCAAACTTAGACTCGAACCAAGGTTAACATAGCGCTTTGATACCAACTTTGTCACGACCCGAAATAGCCCGTGACTGGCACATGAATCATATGAAGTCTATAGGACCCCATCTAATTCAAGTAAGCCAAAAGCCCAGAAATCTAAAACTATTTTTAAGTAATAAATAAAGGAAATAGTTTTAAGAAGTAGGGAAAACAAGTTTTAAATACAAGGTTTTTACATGAATAAGCCGAATGTGCATCTTTAAACATGTATAGTCTTTTATAAAAATTTCGGCAGAGTTTCCTTTGTAAATACTGGCCTCGAACGAGTACAATAAGAATAATATATATACAATGATAAAAGGCATCCCCAAGTGGGAGCTAGCTCTTCGTCAATCGACGGTCACAACCACGCAAGCAATATAATATACAACGCCGAAGGGCGAGGATCAAAACTCAAAAAGAAACTCAAAATAACATGAAAATCGTAATACTACAACGCGCGACTCTAAGGTCGAAATAATACATAACTAGTGTCTAAGTCTGAAACAATATACAAGTTTTGGTTGATGGAATTTCTAGATACAATGAATAATACATCAACAATGGTGGTTCTGATGCAAAAGAACCCACATACCAAGCAAATCACCTGCAAAAGAAGCAGTGTGCCAGAAATGCCGCTATGGAACCTGTACGGCAAAAACCTGTAAGAACTGTGGCACAACGGGGGTGAGTTGCCAACTCGTGAATAGAAAACATCTACAAGCAGAAATCGAATGCATGACATAATCCTAGGTCCATACGATCAGTAATAATATATCCTCAATATGAATAAGTCTGAAGCATGATAAGGTGGCAATGCAACATCTATACATGCGAGTAGTGCCAAGTGCTCGTGCCAGTGCCTCAGGTAATAACATATCATAAATATGAGGTATTTCTGCATGAATAAGTATGATTAAGTATCTAAATTGATATCAATACACATATATTAGCGTCCCATTCCACTAATATTGGTGTAAGGGCATATATAACAGCGTCCTCATCCACTGTTATATATACATATGAGGTATGATCAATGTAATCCAAGTCTGTATGTATGTGGATCCCTTCCACGTGTCACCCAATGACAATAAGCATCATGCATGTAAACATCATAAACATATGCATGGAAGTACGAGGATGTAAATCAGCAGGTGTCGCTCGCGACATAACAAAATCATGGAACCTGAGTGTTAAGCATCGACACAGGAAAACATCATGAAACCTTTGCCCAGCATCGGCACGTAAATCCTTATATATCTCAGGCGCCGCACACCCTGGTCGGCCCTCATATCCATCTCATGACTCCGGTCTGTATCCTCCGGATAACCGACGGGTCACAAATACTATCACCGGTAGGTAGTACTCCCCTGCCGGGCTCACCGTCTAGCATATACGAGTGTTCTTGCCTCGGGGTACCTCACCGGGTCCACCATGTACCCGCAGACGGTGCCTACCGTTCCTCGAATCGGATTTCACATACCACTCTCAGAACCGAGAAAACACATGGTGGACGCACTGAAATATCATATCAAGGGTAACCGGGTTTTTGAAACAACACATATTCTACTTTTAAAATACCCTCGGTTCCCAAATCCAGAAATATCATGGAAACAACATATCTCAATGCGTATAATCAGAAAGCATGATGTATGCGACATATAAAAGAATGTAAGCATATCAATATATCATGCAACATGGAATAGTAATATGCACATATTGGGGAAAGCCGCTCTTTTAAAATGAATCGGTTTTAAAGAGTATCTTGCGGTTCCCAAATCTCCAAATCAAGCTAGAAATCATCTATATATGTGCACAAGTAATGAGTGTACAGTAAGTATGTGCACAAGTATGCCATGCAAGGGTCATATCCTGAATGCAACAGTACTACAGTGTAGTGACATGGCAATTATCGATGATGAAGTGTGTGAGCCGGCAAGCAAGTGTACGTGGAATATACGCATCATCGATAATGGTGCTGGTGTCCTAACAGCATGGTCGTAATATAGCAATAAACACATGCAATGCAATGCGATGCAAACTGTAAGAATATGCGGAATCGAATAATCAACGCAACAGTAAAGAATCTACATCCATATGTATATGTCATGCAGTTTTGCCATTTGAAATAAGACGAATCGAAGTTTTTAGTAAAATACAGGCTACGATGTTTTTAAGAAAAGTTGCGACCTTTTTGAAAATGTCCGTAGAATCCCTTTTTGCCTATCTTTGAAATACTCCCTATTCGTTAGTTTCGAAATAGGTATGATTCGGGTCTAGTCTAACACCTACTATACTAACTACAGATCTAACTATCAAGTCAATCGAGAGGGGTATGGAAACCACCTAAATCTGAGTCGATATATATAAATATAAATATAAGAGTCGGTGACCCTGCCTCAATAGTATCGTGTACGATACCGTATATCATCTGACATCCTCGAGTCATGAGTGTGGATCAATCATCAATATAAAGCTCGTACGGTAAATCGTCGTACGGCATCCCAATAGCTGGGTACGGGTCAATATCACATTATCTCGTCAATTATCCGGTATCCCTATCATCGTATCACATAATCTGGGGTACTGATCTAAGTCTAGTACAACTGATACCATCTATATAAATATGAATGCAAGTGTGAAACACACGTCCAAAGGCCCGCTAAAAATCACAGGTCGTATCCCAAATACGAATCATATCATATCACCGATCTCATGGCACTATGCCCAATATCATCGACTCATCTCTAAATATCATCCACTATCGTCATCAATCAAGCATACGTATAGCAATAAGTATGTGTGTGCGTGTGGGTGTAAACCTATTCTAGGGTTCGCAACTAGGAACTATACTAGTTTACTTCTAACCCTAATCTATACATAGTACACCTAACACAATATCCACGACACACTATAAACTATCATATATATAATATATACATATATAGTATACCAACTTCGGACTGCGGAGGTGCTATACGCCATCCACCCGACTTCCCCCGTAGATATAATCTACTCACCTTGCGTCTTCATTTGTCGACGTCGCCACGCGCTTGCTTGTCGTCCTGAAGTCTTCATGGGGTACCTACACATCAACGTATCGTAAATGCGTATTAAAACCAAATCAAAACTAAAACGACACACGAAACCCAGAACGATACGCTAAGGGGCCTATAGGTTAGAACCTATGGGTACGCTTTCAAAACCATTGAACAATCCTCGATATCGTCGTATAAACGCAAAGTATTCGAGGTAAAACACTGATACGCAATTCCAGAATTCAAAATACGGAATAAGGAAACACAAATCAAAACAACAACTTAGAAAAAAGGCTCCAGATTCCACCCTAGGTCAAATTGGACAATTTTGCACATGCCAGGGGTCTAATCTATAGATGTAGGAGCTACAGAACCAAAACGAGACAGATCCACCCTGGTCTGGCCGCAATTTGCGGCCAGGGGGATTAAATCTGCGTCCGAGTCAGGGAGTTAGGGGCTGGGGTCTTGGTGATAGCTTCCTTGGTGCCTGCACATATTAATGTCCAACCAAAAAAAAATTCAGAGTGTCGGGTTGATAGCAGATCCCATATAACCATCACAGATTCCATAAATTTTCCGATATAGGTTTCTAAATCCGTATTCCGGGTTTTCAAGTCTCAGGTTTGGGTCTCAAATCTAGCACTAAGGTGTTTGTATGGCCTCTACTGAGCTCAATTTCACAGCAAAACCCAAAATTCCCTCAAACCCTAACTAGGTTTTCCTTAAGCCCACAAAACTACCCGATATCGATTCAATCTTAACATAGGGTATAAGTAATGTAAAAACTAAGCTAATGGTCCAGAAAATACCTCATTTGGCAACTCAAGAATTTTCTTGAGTTGCCCCTAATGGCCAAAATCCTTGCTTTCTAGGTCCAATGGGCTTGTCTTGAGCTTGTGCACACTTTTTATGAAATGGGAGTGGGGTTTTGGAGTTGTTTTCATGGTGATTTGAGGAGGTGAAGTGGGGATAAGGAGGGGCAGTAGCAGCTGAAGGAAATGGGGAGGGAGAAGAATGAGTGAAGTGAGGGGGAAAATGGCTAAGGCTTGGTCAAAGTAACCCTTTCTCTCTCTCACCCATACCTCAATATTATAATCCAAACCCTTTTATTTTCTTTTCCTTTTCTATTTTCCAATTTCCTTCGCACTCAAATCGCTGAAGGAAATGTTTTGCATAAAATTGCTAAAAAACCGATTAGCGATTGTTAATCGCGATTAGCACTAAATTAGCATATAATTAATCATAAAAACTTAAAAATGACATAATTCCATAAAATACCCTATTTTAGAATTTTCCATAATTTTTCCAAAATTTTCCCATTTATCTGTATTTAATTATACCGAAATATTAAAATATTCATTAAAATAATATTAAATTATAAAAATTCCCAAAAATAATATTTTATTTTTTTGAAATGTTACACCACCCCTAGACTTGATATGCGACATATCAGAGGAGGAGACCGGACTGTACGACAAGTGTTACCGTCAGGCTTTTGCAGGAGTTGGAGCGGGCTTGCTTGTTGATCTTCTGATCGCTTAATACCCGGGTAGCCGTTACATCCAGCTAGTACCGATGATGGCTTGTGGGTGTTTGATGTGATCATCAGCTACTGTCGGCGTATTGACGAGTCTTTAAAGTCCTACATAGAGGTTTTACTAGCTCAGGCAAAACGAAATAGGAGCACGTGTGTGATATGTGCTGGACCGAGAATAATGCGTGTATGTGATACCGTATTCTATTCTTACGAATTTTGTATCGGTCGGTTATATGTGATATAGCCGGGTTTTCAAATCAAGTGTTGATTCGATAAGTCGATACATTGGATGTTAGTCGGTTATATGTGATATAGCCGGATTATTAAATCAAGTGTTGATTTAATAATTTAGTGTATAATTGTATATTTGATATACTAATTTACATTAACTAACATTGGTTCACTTAAGCATTTGTTTTTCTCACATGTGCACAACTCAATATATATGTGATATATATTAAATTGTGTATTGTTTTGTATCATGGTTGTTGATACACACTATATGGGTGTATAAGACTTACACCATGCTAATTATGATGTTGGGTTTTGATATTTAAAGTAATTCTAAAAATTAGTGGATAATTAGCACAAGCATGAAGCTAGTGGAAGTTTGTGGTTGCTTTGACTAAGTCCACTAGTTTTGTTTTACTTAAGATATTTAGTAACCTAACCATGATAATTAGCCATGGTTATGTCTCTACATGAGTTAGTATATGATACTCACTCACCATGGTTCACTCTCTCACTTGATAATTCTCATTCTCATCTATTTTTTCATCTTCTTCCTCAAAGCCAAAAGCTTTCTAGGGTTTGATCCAAAGTGAGAAACAAAGTGAGAAAACAAATTCTAAAGTGAACCCACTTCCTATTTCTTCATTCTCTACTAGACTAGCACTTTAGTTTAGGGTGTTTGCTTCACTAAACCTTTAGTTAGTGAAGTAGAAGCTTGAGCTAGTATTCCCTCGACATAGATCATCTTCGGCATCGAAGACTTCAAGAAAGAACGTTCCATTCGCCTTGTGAAGCCATGCAAGGGTCCGAGAGAACCACGATCGCAGCGAAGGGACTACTACAAGGAGCTTATGAAGTGAAGGACTGATCTACAAAGGTTGTATTTCGATTTCACTTAGAAAGTAAATGGTTTACTTTGTTTCCGTATTGTATTCTAGCTAACGATTCTAGTTTAGAGTTCCCTTTAACGGCAAATTTTTTAAAATGGCATGCACGATGCCTCCCGAAACCTCGCTGCCATCGAGAAGAACTCTACACAGTCCACATGTCGGACGGTTGCCCCGCAATATCAAATGTACAAATATATCCAAACTGCACTACCATTGCAAACAAGCTATCCACCACGACAAATCCGCAACATCACAGCACAACACAGAACATCAACGTGAATGTCACGTTCGCAAACCCGTCTAAAAGAGCTATAGCAATTAGACAAGATTTACCGATCGAATGACATTCACGGTCACAGATAGTAATGTAATTCACTACAAAACTTAAACAATGTTAGAAATATCGACTCCGAAATAACCCCCGAATAGCCCAAACAACTTGAGAAAAACCATATCCAAATTGGGCTAAACAAACAACACCACAGAACCAAAAACACAGAGACCAGAGCACACCCAAAACACCAAAACACAAGGCCATGGTACGGCCGGCGACGCCGGATCTGGAGGCATGGGGCTCGGCCAAAAACCGAGGAGAGGGGTCCCGGTCTGGGGTGTTCTCTAGTGGTCTCCTCAGTAGTCTTCTGCACTTATTTAAATAATTTTTTGAAGAAGTTTAAAAAAACAACAGAAACTAATGATTCTGTGGCGGTGTTTGGGTTTGTTCCGGTTTCGATACTTTAACATTGTCTAAACCAATTAGTAGAAAGTTAATAGCTTGGCTCTGATACCATGTAAGTCTACGGTAGTGCCCCGATCGTCTTTCCGACGCCAAATGCGGAACAAAAACTTTTTACGAAACTGGCGCTAACGCAAACTTAAAATCTGGATCGTTCCATTAACCGTAAACTAGTATTCTGTAAAATGGGGTTTAGAGATTATACCGATCGATCCGTGTCCTTCGGTCTTTAACCTCTGTCCTTGTTGCGGCTGCGCCGACGAAGTTCGCTTTCCGATCTCGCTCGATCTACGATCTCCTCCTCGCCGAAGGTTGCGCCACATCATCGAATCTTTATACGGGCTCCCGTCTCTGAACCGAGGCAACTCGGACACGAAGTTTGCTAGCCGACGTATCCAAGGTTGCTGTAGAGTGAGTGTGAAACACTTTGTCTCAAGTCACCGAAGCGATTGGGTGATGGTTAATCGAAGTTGCCAATTTTAGAAGTGTGATGAGCTATGGAGTTTTTATAAGACGAGCTTAAGGATTTTTTCCAAATGAATCAAGCACTCACTCACAAAAAAATGGGCTCTGCTAATGGGGGCAGGAGATGTGCTCGGCCAAGGCAGTGGGAATGGTGGTGTGAATGCAAGGAATCAAGTGGTCAAGATAAAGAAAAAATATCACACACAAATATCCTTAGCTTTGCCAAAAACAATTAATGCTAAAGATAAAGCCAAGCCCATCCTAGAACCATCAAGAGTGTGCTGGGATTTTCGGGCGCCCAGGGCACCACAGAAACCCCCCCATTTTGTAAAGACCGCTTTTGCAAAAAAAAAACCCATTCACAATCAAGAATTTCAGCTATGAAGGAAAGGAAGAAAAATGGCCAAAATGAAGTTACAAACTGGCAACATCAAAAAGCGATCCCGTATCTAATTACAGGATAACCCTGCATCTGTATATACATACCCGTATTTGTGTTCCGACCGAATACAAATGCAATGAGACAAAATATATCTCTACACAATATAATACTAGAATCCGGCTTAAACCAAAGCCCACTAGTATTATCCGTCCGAACCATGGCACGGCACAAGCGCACACGCATGTTCGAACCCTGCCATAAAACCATATGGCCTCTACAACGTTTCGCCCGAACTGGGAAACTTTCTGTAGGGGACTTTAAAGACTCGTCAATACTCTGGCAATGGGTTTAACCATAAGCCGTCAGTGGTACTAGCTGTACGTAACGGCTGCCCATATACTGAGCGAAAGGAAAACCGATAAGCGAACTCATCCTGGAACCCTACTGAGCCTATGTGTGACAATATCCGTATAGTCCGGTCCGTTCGTCTATGAGTATCGCATATCGGGCCTAGGGAGCTGGTAAACGTCAGACCCCCAAAAGCGGTATAAGTCGTGTCGGAGTGTAGCCCAGAACACCCTGAGATACTACTGGAATACCTACCAGTAAATCTCACTTGCCATAGCCATGGACTTTGTGTAGTGGCTCTCCTGACACAGCGCGATCCCACCCCCAACGTTGGGAGAGACGAATCCCCTGCCGATCTGTTCACTGCCTCCATGTGGCTCAGGACTGTACCCAACTAAAACCTGTTTGCACGACTCCTTTGAGCCGTGGTAGGGTAATAATCAAAGCATAGTGTGAACTCACAAGAGACAAATGACGATCTTAGGTCGATAGACTAACCTATACACATGTCACATGGGAATTGCTATCTGACGACAGGTTTTAATAACCAGCTAGCATGTTCCCGGCGACTCCTGTCCGGTGTACTCATAACCTAATGAGCACCTGTATAAATCTTAGGTGAACCAACTGACACCAATGGCTTGTGAAACCGGCCACCGCCTCTCGTCGGGGTCTCAACTGTATACACTAGTCTACTCCGAAGTATCGATGCCCTATCTCAAAACTCCCGCGACTAGGGACCACTTTTAAGGATGTGCTTATCGACTACCCAACTCTCACATATATGATCGCCATCATACTGTTGGTAGTCAAGCAAGAATCCTATGGGCTCTATCAACGTGCAATAGTGATACATCATGTCACCTAAAGTAGTACACGTATGATAAAGATAAACCAGATAGCATACTATCATCTCGAGTAAGACTGTCCTACCGGTATAGGCCCTCCCTCAATCATTGCAATCAAGTGCCTGCGATCCAATAATTGACTTTGAGGGCACTATATCCAAAAATATTTGGATTTGATTTCCGTGCGCACCAGACACACGTGATTATTCGATACGCCTATTGGGGCTGATTTTGCTCTTGAGCCCTTTGTTTTCATGTCGGGTACTATATTATATAGTGGCCAAACAGGACTGACCTGAAGGCGGTACCTGAGTACTTTGCATGCATTAAAGGTTTAACAAGAGGTTTTCAAAATGGAGCTATAGTCTCGCTATTTCTTACGTGTCCACGAAAGACACGAACATTTACAAAGGAAAACCTTTTGGGATATTTTAAAAAGGGCGGAACGTATATTTTAGCAAAATTCTATATGAACATATGTTTATTAGATTACAAATGAGCGTCCATCACTTGTGCCGTGAGTTACGCATCACACGGCGATTCAAAAAGGATTTTTTGCATATGTTCTATTCAGTTTTGAAGGTTTTTCCAAGGATGCGTACTATTTACATATTAAAGCATTTGACTAGTGTATATTGGATTTCAGTAGTGGATTTTGAGATCTGTATCTCCATTATAACTTCGATGATATGCGTGTAAATCTGATGATTTGCGTGACGCTTGACGGAGTTCGATTTTGAGTTCGTACTCGTTTTCAGGCGCACGCGATGCGCTGTGGTATTTCTGTATCTTCCGTGATTTCGGAGCCCCTTTAATTTGAATTGATTATTGAAATGTTTTAGCATTTTGGGGTTTAAATTTAAATTCGGGGACCGAATTTATTTAAGGGGGAAGATTGTAACATTTCAGAAAATATAAAATATTATTTTTGGAATTTAATATTAAAATAATATATTTCCCGAAAACTGCCCGATTTGCGAAATTGAGGTTTTCGAAAAAAGGGTATAAATATATACATATAATTGTGAAATAATTGGAGATTAAAATGATTTATTCATTTCAAAAGATATTTATTGGATTTGTCATTTTTAAAGTTTATTATATGCAGTTTAAAATTAAACCCGATTAGTGTACTGCTAATCGCGATTAAGCCAAATCCGTGTTTCTACAGTTTTTCATGGCTAGTGCACCATGTCATGTTACATTTTGGTAACATGTTGTGTTCTTGTGTTGTTTTTGGGGTGTTATGCGGTTTGGGTTTTTAAAAGAAAAGAGAAAAGAGAGAATGATTGGGGGAGAGAGAGAGTGAAAAATGAGTGAATGGGGGTGAGAATAAGAGAGGAAAGAGAGAGAGAGAGGGCGGCCACACCTATTTCATTTCCCACATTATTTTCTTTCTTCATCTTCCTCAACTCATCTCCTTCCACCTCTACCCCAAGATCCATCTCCAAATATTCATCAAAACCCTAATCCCCTTTCATTAAAAATGACCCTCTCTTCATCCTCAACAAAATGGACCAAGCAAAGTTGGATTTTGATGACTTTGGGAAGCTAGGGTTTTTCTTGATGTGCCCAAAGGAGGTATAAATTCTTCCATTTTGTTTAGTTTTTAGTTCTTTATATATTAGTTTAGTTTAGAAGTTGATTTAATGTGGATTTGTGAAGTTAGAAATTTCAAGAGAGGGATTAGGATTTGAGTGGTGTTGTGGTGATGTAGTGGCTGTAGCAAGACTTGAGTGATGTTTTTACTGGTCTAGAATAGAGAATAGAACCCAAAACACGGACTTAGAATTTCCCCGACGTCGATATTTGACGGTTTGTGAGTGTATCTGGGAATCTGGGATGACCCGAGACCACTACAAAATAAGTTCCCATGACCATGAGACGTGTAGACAACCCCTGAAACCTGAGACCCAATACCCTCAATCTGGCCGCATATTTATTGCTATAGGCCACAATTTGCTGCCAAGTCGGAGTGAAACCTTGTGATTTTTGGTCTGGGGCATTGTTATCCTATATCTAGAGCAACCCCATGTGCAAAATTGGCTAGTTTTACCTGATGGAAAATCTGGGATGGATTTCTCATATTGCTGAATTTATGTTTTCCGTATCTTGAATGCTTGGTTTTGGTAATTGGTATTGTATTTGGTTGTTGGGCATTTGTACGTCAACAACAAGGATTGTTTGGTCGATTTTGCATGCGTAGGCTATAGGTTCTAACCTATGGATGCACTGTGTGCTGTATCGGTTTTCCGGATTCGATTTTAATAGCAATTGCGATTGTGTATTATCGTAGGTACCTTCACGTGGATTCCGAGGTGACGGAGCATGGCATCATCGACTTCGGCAAGCAAGGATCAATATGAGTAGATCTATATCTACGGGGGAAGTCGGGGAGATGGCGTTTACCACCCCCGCAAAGTTTTGATGGAAACCGATTTATAGAATATGGTTAAGGAAACCTAAATTAGAAAACTATGGATAGGGTTAGAAAGATAGTTAGAGATGATATGAATGATGGAATATGTATATTGAGAGATGAGATGAAAGCTTTAGGGATATGAAAAAGTGAACGTGAATCACGACTTATAGATATATAGTTGCACTAGAATCAGCATGAGTTTTAGAGTAACATGACATTTGATGTATAGGGTAGAATGTATATATAAATTGACTTGATGTGGGATAATGCGAGGAAAAGAATTTACGTTGTGACATGATGACTTGATGATATGTCGGTATACGTATGCGAGTCGATCGAGAAGATTGATACCTTACCGGTCCCCTGATATGAGTTGTTATGGATGTGACTTGGGACATAGGTATATAGAGATATATAATGTTGTGAATCTTGAACGATATACCGTACGAGACGTTAGGTCCGTACCCTCTTTGTACTATAAGTTGATAGGATCCCAGATGGTTTAATGCCGCCGTACGATGATTTTCCGTACGTGATGAGTTTTATGATGATTGATCCATGCCCTTGCCTAGAGGATGCCGTACGAGGGATTATACCGCACGTGATGTTGTGAGGCAGGATGCCGATTGATTGATTCCCTGACTCGGATATATTGTAGATACGTATACATGGTAGCCTTTCGCATACGATTTACATTATGCTACGTTCATGTCACTCTCATTTCATTACATATACCTGTGCTAGTACACCTATACCATTATTGATGATGCATATGTTACACTTACACAGATTGGCCGGCTCACACATTCATCATCGATAATTTCCATGTCACTACACAGTAGGACTGCTGCCTCATGATATGACTCCTTGCATAATTTACTTGCTATAGTTACATATGCACCTTTATACAATGTTGCATTTGAGCTTGGATAAATTGGGAACCACATGATATATTTTAAAACTGGATTCATTTAAAAGAGCGGTTTTCCCTTGATATGTGCATATTACTGTTCCATGCTGCATGATATACGAATATGCTTACATTCTGTTATATGTCGCATACATCATGCTTTACGATTATACGCATTGATGTAAGTCTACGCTAGCGCCCCGGCCGTCTACAGACGCCAAATGCGGAACAAAAAACTTTTTATCTGGCGCTATCGTATACTTTAACCCGGATCTGCCATTATTGCTAAACTAACAAACTGTAAAGAGTGTAGAAAGGTTATACCGAACGATCCGAGTCCTTCGTTCTTTAACCATCATCCCACGATCCGTTGCGGCTGCTCCGATCTCGTCGATCTCCGATCTCCTCGTCGAGGTGGCACCACATCATCGATTCTTTAAACGGGCTCCCGCCTCTGACTTGAGGCAACTCGATCGTCAAGTTTGCTAAAAGAGACGACCAAGAATGATGTAGAGAATGAGTAGATGACTTTGTCTCACTTCGTCCAAGTCCATGGACGATCGGTTAATGAAGTTGCCGAGAGAATCGGGTGATGGAATGAAATGAGGTAATGAAATTTCCATGCACCCAAATACTATCATAATCTTTTTCTACAAATGAAACATCAAGTGAGAGAGTGTGTGAGGAGAGAGAGGGGGCCGGCCTCTTATATGGAGGAGGAGGTGACCGTAGGAGCAAAGAGGGTGACCTTAAGAAAATATCATGTATGAATACAATAAATGCAAAACCATGAGTCATTAGAAACAATGAACCTAAAAACCCTTAGTCATCATTGCATTAATGACACCATTAATGCACTAATGACTCACTAGCCTCATCACCACTTCTAGAAGCTTCTAGAATGATGACTCACCTCAACTGAAGAAAAGATAAATCCGTCTTTAACCGAATGTTAAAAGACGGCTGATAGAAAACTGGAAACTGGCAACTTCCAAAAGTGATCCTGAAACGAATTTCAGGATAACCCCGAAACTGTATAAAATATACCCGCATTTGTATTACGACCAAATAAAAATGCAACTGAGACAAAGATATTATACCTACTCAATATAATACTCGGATCCGGCTTAAATCAAAGCCGACCAGTATTACCTGTCCGAAAATCGACACGTGCGTAAACGCACGTGCATTTTCCGAACCCTGCCATAAAACCATACGGCCTCTACAACGTTTCGCCCGAACTTGGGAAACTGTCTGTGGGGGACTCTAATGACTCGTCAGTACCCTGGCAGTGTGTTTAACCACAAACCATCAGCGGCACTAGCAATGCGTAACGGCTGCCCATGGACTGACCTCAAGGGATGCCGATGAGCGCACTCATCCGGAAAACCCTACTGAGCCTAACAGTGACAATGTATATACAGTCCGGTCCGTTCGTCTATGAGTATCGCATATCTGCATAGGGGCTAGAAACGTCAGACCCCCAATAGCAGTATAAGTCGTGTCGGAGTGAAGCCCAATAACACCCTGAGATACTACTGGAGTACATACCAGTAAATCTCCTAGACACTGTACGACCTCGCCCCCAATACCGGGAGAGACGAATCCCCTGCCGATCCGCTCACGTGCCTCCATATGGCTCGGGACTGTACCCAAAAACTACCTGTTTGCACGACTCCTTTGAGCCGTGGTAGGGTAGAAATCAAAGCACAGTGGGAACTCACACGAGACAAATGACGACCTCAGGTCGATGAACTAACCTGTACACATGTCACCAGGGAACTGCTATCTGACGATAGATATAATACTAACTAGCAGATTCCCGGCGAGTCCTGTCCGGTGTACTCATAACCCAATGAGCACTTGTATACATCTTAGGTGATCCAACTGACACCAGTGGCTTATGAGACCGGCCACCGCCCCTCGTCGAGGTATCGACTGTACACACTAGTCTACTCCGGAGTATCGATGCCCTGTCTCGAAACTCCCACGACTAGGGACCACAATTAAGGATATGCGTATAAACCACCCAACTCTCACGTATATGATCGCCATCATACTGTTGGTGGTAAAGCAAGATCCTAAGGGCTCTATCAAAGTGTAATATGTAATCAGTCACCTGAACATGTACACGACTGATAAAGGCAAACCAGATAGCATACTATCATCTTGAGTAAGACTGTCCTACCGGTATAGCTCCTCCGCAATCATTGCAATCACGTACCTGTGATCCAATAATTGACTATGAGGGCACTATCTCCAACAATCTCCCACTTGCACTCAAGGCTAATTATTGCGATGTCGACTACTCACAGCCCGTGTGAAACCGAACATCCAACTCCTCTACTAATCAGTATCACAAAGCCCGTTTGTAAAACTATTGTGTTCGAGAAATATCCTTAGTGAGTGGATCCTCCTAGAAGTTTCTTTCTATATCTCTCTAAATCTCAAGTTCGCGGAGAAAACCATCTCCCGAATTGAGTAATACCTGTCTTAGAATATGTCTGGATATCTGATGGGACCTTGTTCATAAATGAACTCCAAATCCAAACTTCTTAAACTGTATCGATCACTGAACCTAATCAGTATCCGGCACCATGCCTCCCACAGTATTCTCTTGGACCACCTGTCCATAATACTGTCCCTCTTCGTCAGAGGGAAAAACTAAAACTCTGACAATCACTCTGTCAACCATGTCACCTTTGAAGCCTGGAATGATAATCATCTCCCGAAGGAGGCTGTCGTCATCAAATCCGTAGAACATGTACTTATGTTCTAAAACTGCTTCCTTATGTTTCTCCAGGATTGGATTAATACAAACTTATTGCATCTAGTGCAAAACCAACATTTGGTGTGGTACTTGACATCTCATGATTGACTCAACTGCCTAAGCAAGTGATCTGTCAATCATGCACATCCCTCTCCCCTTTAGTCTGTAAGACACCTTTAGAGAGGGTGACTCCATCACCTGCAGGTACACCACCATGCTAGGAATCAACTATTCCAAAAACCATTAGAATATCTGTCAAAGTACCCACATTGGGAAACTACCTAAATCCAGATCTAAAACCATAGATCTAGAAACCAGAATGTCAAATATTATATCCATATCCTGTCTGGAGAAACAACTGTGTGACGACCACAGTACAACCGATCGTAGTATAGGAATTTTACTTCCTACTCTGTGTATGTCATCCAGAAAACCATGACATCACACCCTACTACCTTCTTAACAGATCCATCCCTTATTCTGATTGAAGTCAAACTCATGACTGTCACATCAAAATTAGATGATCTATCTCCGCTATAACTGCTCTAGTCTATAAATAGACATAAGCATCTTGCCCACTATGCTTCCGTTGCTCCCACTGACTACGACAACCCTCCTACCAGGTCTCATAACCTGGAACAACAGTAGTGTCAAGTCTTGGTAGATAAGAACCTCCCTGTCACCGTCCTTGAGGCTACCGAAGTACCTCTCGGGTGTCTGAGGTTACCTACCATATCTGCGGAGTGGCTATTGGAATGTCAAACCTGATTGAATATATAGGTCCTATTAAATTTTCCGTAATCGTTCGCGGTTCTGGAATCACTTCCAGTTCTACCATACTCCCACTACTGTTTTCTGAAAAAGATCCATTTTTACTAAAACTGTGGCGAGTCAAGAACAATATCACTATTGATCTTCCAGATGGTAGAATATCAACCCTCGTCATAGCCAGGGTCAACCCACAAACAGCCATTACAGAAACGTGCCCTGAGTTATCCAGAGTCTGGTTTTAAGCATAAGCTGGACAACTCCCCGTACCTTAACATCTTTTAAGGTACGATCCATTCTATATCCAATACAGAAACTTTGGCACTTATTTAATTGGAACCATATTCAAATCATGCAGCTGTCTCCAGTGCATATCAACTTAATGGAAAAAGGCTAATCAGCATTACTCAACTTAGGAATCCATCCAATTATGAGTAACCTGAAAGAGAAAACTCGTTTCTCAAAACCATCACTATCATCTGAATACCAATCACAAGAATCTACATCTTCGATCTCTTTGAAGAATCCCGATACTTGTGACACCTGGTTCTCTACTTTATTCTTATACCCACAACTTCTCAAAACTTAGACCTTGTATTTCTACGAAACACTTGTCTAAAAACTAGAGAAGTCATAAGTAAACAGAACATAGTACGAGGACCTACCCCTTTGTCCTGATGGACACTGGACAACATACAATACTCTGTATAAGTCCGCTGAGTTAAACTACTCAAAACCTGTGCGTCGTAGGTTGAGAACTGTACCCTGGCGATTTTCCTCAAATATCACCAATTACAACGAATTCCGATATAATGAGGATGATCACCTAATTCCCAATATCTTACTCCCAATCATCATCTGTAAAACCATACAGATATGAGAATGAAACCTGGTAAATACATACCCTCGGAGTAAGTGTCTAGTCGGGAAAACAGTTTTTCTTTAACAATGCACTGAAACATGAAAATGTTTCGTAGGGGTATCCTGGTATTTATAGCAATGCCTCTTCCATAATCCAATTCATGACTTCAACCGTATATTTTATTGCCATCTCTCCAAATCCCTTTATTTGTGTTTAGTCGTTACCTTCTGTACACCACGTTAGGCTAAATGGTTTTCTTCCTTCCCTACCGTTCGGCATCAGCCTATGGTTTGGAAGAAGACTATCCAGTAAGCATAATAGGTGTACCCTCCTAAACTAAGGAGTACTCGCAACTGAGAGAAGGTGATGATAAAAGACAACTGAATAATACCTTATTCTTTTAAAGGTGAAATAGGAGTGGCGATGAAGTACACGGTTTTGGTCGTGAATGATAACAGTCGCAATTTACTTTGCCCTCTTTCTAATCCCTTTATTTTGTCTTTACATATTACCTTCTGCACACCCTACTTAGGCTAATTGGTTTTCTTCATTCCATACCTTTCGGCACCAGCCTATGGTTTGGAATAAGACTATCCAATAAGCGTAATAGGTGTACTCTCCTAAACCAAGGAGCTCTCGCAACCTGAGAGAAGGTGATAATAAAAGACAACTGAATAAACCAATTCTATTTCTCCTGAACCTGGATCCATCCTCGAAGAAGTCCCTTCGAGTTCGTATATAACCATACGATGGATCTATCCAATGGAAGTGGATATCCGTAGTAATACGGGTGTTCTGAGAAATTCAAAGGGTAAAAGAAGGAGTGGCAATGACTTATGCAACTCAGACAATCCAAAAGCCAGTATTTTAAGAAGGTTCGGTCAACCTGGTCACTGAGTCATAGTCTAGGGTCGGTCAAAGGTCGCTGCCAAAGAGAGAGAGAAAAGAAACACTCTGCGTGCACTCTATCCTAGATCAGAATGGTCATCACTTTATCTAATCCGGAAACCTCCCACTGTCCTGTCAAATTCTCCTCCAAACCTAAAGAAGAATCAATCGGGATCACCCGAAGAGTAAACCAACTCATCAGTGGGAATCGGGATCCAACTCTCATCGCATGATAACGTGATGGAATGCATCCACGTTACTCATACTCCAGAAAGTATGCGCATACTTGGCAAGTTTCAGTTTCTTTAGAAACTCCCGATATAGTTTTTGCCCCATGCTCTTATGATCGTGACTAAGGGCCAGCCCATCATAAGTCACATGTCAAGTTCTTCCCATCATTATCTTGTTAATTTGAACCCACCCGTACTCGCCCTTGACTAAGGGCCAACAAGGCTGTACGACTGTCCCAAACCAACGCATCTATCTATGCAACATGTGAACACCCCAGCAGCTACCAATCACTATGTCCTAGCTAAGGGCTAGACCAACATAGCTTGAATACTACTGACCATTCATATGAAATGACGGAGGGCTACGGCTGGTTTTTGGCGAAAAACCTTAAACGTAGTGAACTTGATATCGCTGAAGGAACCTGATAGCTTTTTAAAATATAGTGGCGAAAACCTTTTGCTAAAGAGGTCACTCCCGGTAAAGGGATCTCGGCTCTTTCCTCGTGGAATGAGGTGCAGGATATTCCACTGAATACCGCTATGCAAAGCAACTTGTAATCGACTATAGTGAAGTTATTACTCTGACGCAAACTTCTGCCCAAGGGGTCAGTCCCGGTGAAGGGATATCGGCCCTTGCCCCGTCGAATAAGGTGCAGGATATTCCACTGAATACCGCTATGCATAACAAAAGGAAACGTCTTTGCAATAACACTTTTAAATTTGTTCCAACAAATGCAAACAGGTTTGCTTTACTTTGCATTGATCAGAATCAACGCAGTCCCATCATTCAATCAGACCAGAAAAGAACGAAAATAAAATGTACGTATATGCCATCCGCATTCGTCACTGGGTCCCGTCATCACCCGTTAGGTTACTTAACTAACGACAGAGCGGGGACTGGACTAGCGCGGGTGTAAAACATATACAACATCTAATAGTATATAAACCAATATACAATAATCGCTCCAGGCGTGATAGTATGCAACATTACAGAAAAGTAATAAGCATCACAGAACAATACAGATAATCTGGGATCCCCGGGTTTCACAGAGCCGCTGCTGAAACCCGACGTTCCCCTGTCGTGTGGATAGCCTGTGCAATGAAACCTAGACCCCTACGGGTGCGGCAAGTTACCCGCCAAAACCTGAAGCGAGGCAGCCCCCTACAGCATAGTGAATGGACCACCCTGCACTTCACGGAATCCGGTAATCTTGGGCACCCCTCCTTGGGTCAACCTGTACCCCCTACGAGTGCGGCGAATAGTCTGCCAATTCTAGAGTGGGACCCCTCTGCCTCTCAAAGCCATGAGATGTGGACCCGTTGCCCCCCAGAACCCGGCTATCCGTACACTCCGTCGCGGGGCAAAACCTAGTACAATAATGAAAAATAGTACAATAGGTACATCGACCGCAACCTGGTCGTGCCCCAAAAGAATATTATACAACAGGCAGTGACGGCTGTCCACAAGTTGGACGCTCGTCTCGCAATATCAAATGTACAAATAAACTCAAACTGTACTACCATTGCACACTGCTATCCACCACGACAAATCCGCAACATCACAGCACAACACAGAACATCAACGCGAATGTCACGTTCGCAAACCCGTCTAAAAGAACTATAGCAATCAAACGCGGTTTACCGATCAAATGACATTCCCGGTCGGAGATATAATGTAAGCACTATAAACTAACATGTTTAAATTTCGATCGACCAAATATCAAAAAGTGGGCCCCACGACTTACTGGTGAACAGTAACAAAACCTGGGCCAAAATGATATTTACCAAAAACCACAAAATCCAACAGAGAACTCACAGTGAAAATTTGGGGCCACTATCTCACTGTTTGGCCGCGGAAGCGCGGTCAAAGCATAGGTTTGACCGCGTTTCCGCGGCTGTATTATCGAATCACGTGCCCAAATTTCTACGTGGTTCTTAGAAAAGCCTGCACAGATTTTTAAGACATGTAGAATTAATTTTTGAGACCATTTAAAATCAACAGAAACTGTCAAGTTGGGAAAATGCAATTTTTGATTTCCGGTTCGATCGATATTTTAAACGCGTTAGCACAAGTTAGTATAGCAAAATGGTGAGGCTCTGATACCACTGTAAGTCTACGCTAGCGCCCCGGCCGTCTACAGACGCCAAATGCGGAACAAAAAACTTTTTATCTGGCGCTATCGTATACTTTAACCCGGATCTGCCATTATTGCTAAACTAACAAACTGTAAAGAGTGTAAAAAGGTTATACCGAACGATCCGAGTCCTTCGTTCTTTAACCATCATCCCACGCTCCGTTGCGGCTGCTCCGATCTCGTCGATCTCCGATCTCCTCGTCGAGGTGGCACCACATCATCGATTCTTTAAACGGGCTCCCGCCTCTGACTTGAGGCAACTCGATCGTCAAGTTTGCTAAAAGAGACGACCAAGAATGATGTAGAGAATGAGTAGATGACTTTGTCTCACTTCGTCCAATTCCGTGGACGATCGGTTAATGAAGTTGCCGAGGGAATCGGGTGATGGAATGAAATGAGGTAATGAAATTTCCATGCACCCAAATACTATCATAATCTTTTTCTACAAATGAAACATCAAGTGAGAGAGTGTGTGAGGAGAGAGAGGGGGCCGGCCTCTTATATGGAGGAGGAGGTGACCGTAGGAGCAAAGAGGGTGACCTTAAGAAAATATCATGTATGAATACAATAAATGCAAAACCATGAGTCATTAGAAACAATGAACCTAAAAACCCTTAGTCATCATTGCATTAATGACACCATTAATGCACTAATGACTCACTAGCCTCATCACCACTTCTAGAAGCTTCTAGAATGATGACTCACCTCAACTGAAGAAAAGATAAATCCGTCTTTAACCGAATGTTAAAAGACGGCTGATAGAAAACTGGAAACTGGCAACTTCCAAAAGTGATCCTGAAACGAATTTCAGGATAACCCCGAAACTGTATAAAATATACCCGCATTTGTATTACGACCGAATACAAATGCAACTGAGACAAAGATATTATACCTACTCAATATAATACTCGGATCCGGCTTAAATCAAAGCCGACCAGTATTACCTGTCCGAAAATCGACACGTGCGTAAACGCACGTGCATTTTCCGAACCCTGCCATAAAACCATACGGCCTCTACAACGTTTCGCCCGAACTTGGGAAACTGTCTGTGGGGGACTCTAATGACTCGTCAGTACCCTGGCAGTGGGTTTAACCACAAACCGTCAGCGGCACTAGCAATGCGTAACGGCTGCCCATGGACTGACCTCAAGGGATGCCGATGAGCGCACTCATCCGGAAAACCCTACTGAGCCTAACAGTGACAATGTATATACAGTCCGGTCCGTTCGTCTATGAGTATCGCATATCTGCCTAGGGGGCTAGAAACGTCAGACCCCCAATAGCAGTATAAGTCGTGTCGGAGTGAAGCCCAATAACACCCTGAGATACTATTGGAGTACCTACCAGTAAATCTCCTGCCATGGCCATGGACTTTGTGTAATGGCTCTCCTAGACACAGTACGACCTCGCCCCCAATACCGGGAGAGACGAATCCCCAGCCGATCCGCTCACGTGCCTCCATATGGCTCGGGACTGTACCCAAAAACTACCTGTTTGCACGACTCCTTTGAGCCGTGGTAGGGTAGAAATCAAAGCACAGTGGGAACTCACACGAGACAAATGACGACCTCAGGTCGATGAACTAACCTGTACACATGTCACCAGGGAACTGCTATCTGACGATAGATATAATACTAACTAGCAGATTCCCGGCGAGTCCTGTCCGGTGTACTCATAACCCAATGAGCACCTGTATACATCTTAGGTGATCCAACTGACACCAGTGGCTTGTGAGACTGGCCACCGCCCTTCGTCGGGGTCTCGACTGTACACACTAGTCTACTCCGGAGTATCGATGCCCTGTCTCGAAACTCCCACGACTAGGGACCACAATTAAGGATATGCGTATAAACCACCCAACTCTCACGTATATGATCGCCATCATACTGTTGGTGGTAAAGAAAGATCCTAAGGGCTCTATCAAAGTGTAATATGTAATAAGTCACCTGAACATGTACACGACTGATAAAGGAAACCAGATAGCATACTATCATCTTGAGTAAGACTGTCCTACCGGTATAGGTCCTCCGTAATCATTGCAATCACGTACCTGTGATCCAATAATTGACTATGAGGGCACTATCTCCAACAATTGAGATATGTTGTTTTCATGAGATTTCTGGATTTGAGAACCGTGGTTATTTCAAAAGAAAGTATATATTGTTTTAAAAACCCAGTTTCTCTTGATATGATATTTCAGTGCATCCACCATGCGTTTTCTCGGTTCTGAAACGTGTGATATGTGAAACCCGATTCGAGGAGTTGGATGATCCGTTTGCGGGTTCATGGTGGACCCGGTACGGTACCCCGGGGTGAGAAGATCGTGGGGATGACGATGAGCCTGGCAGAGAGACTACTACCTACCGGTGATAGTATTTGGGCTCGGTGGTTATCCGGAGGATACCGACCGGAGTCGTGAGATGATATGGGCCGATTCGGACTAACGGAGCCCGTGGGCCGATCCGGACGGACGGAGCTCGAGAGATATAAGGATTTACGTGTCGATGCTGGACACGGGTTTCATGATGTTTCAAGTGTCATTACTGGACACTCCGGTTCCATGATTTTGATATGTCGCAAGGGACACACGTTGATTTATATCCTCATACTTCCATGCATATGCTTTTATGATATTTACATGCATGATGTTGTTCTGTCAGTGGTTGACACGTGGACTAGATCTACATGCATACATACATTGATTTTATGGTTGGATGATATCCACATGCTGATGGACGTTTATTTATGTTGTTGGCACATATGCAGATACGGTCACCCTAGATATCATAGTATTACCATTATGATATAGTTGACCTAGGAATCGTTGTTTATTCGATTTCTACTTGTAGATGTTTTCTACTCACGAGTTGGCAACTCACCCCCATTGTGCCCCGGTTCTTGCAGGTTGACCGCTTGGATCAGTAGCGGTATCGCTGGCACACAGTTGCATTCAGGTGATTGCTTTGGTAGGTGGTATATATTGGATCGTACCCATCTTGTATTTATTATTTATATTGTATCTAGTCAACTCCATCAATCAAACTAGTATTTGTATAAGTAATGAGACTTAGTGAGACTTGTGGTTGCGAGACTTAGAGCGAGGAGTATTCCGCTACTTGTGGTTTTGATGTCTTGCTTATTTCTTTATATTTTGTGGTGAACTTCGCCGTTGGGCATCATATACTTATATTTATGCTTTGCGTGGTTGTGGATCCGCCGATTGGCGAAGAGCTAGCTACCGCTTGGGGATGCCTTTATATTATCATGTATTGTGGTTTTGGATCAAAAAAAATACAAAGGAGGTGCTGCTCAATTTTTTTTAAAAAGACGAAATATGTTTTCAACTAGTAAAATTTACTTGCATTTTCATATTCCATCATTTATGTATTTAAGAAAACTTATGATTTTCACCATTCCTTTATTTCAAAACTTCGCCTCTTTATTTTCTTAAAAAAGGTTTAGATTTCTGGGTTTCGGCTTACTTGATTTACGTTACGCCTTTAGACGTGGAGTGACTCAAGTGCCGGTCATGAGCTAATATTTTCAGGTCATGACAGGACTGTGCCCACCCTGTGGCAAGGGGCCAGCTGTCCGCAGGTGAGTCGGTCGAATGATCCCGACGCGGTGGCGGTGTCAAAGTGGGAGCTCATCCCCCGGGCTGATGTGCTGCTGTCTGAGCGGGCCCTCAGTTGAGCCGGGCTCAGCCTCGCCTATTACGCGGGTAAGTTAGGAGCTTTCAGGCGACCTGTTTTTTAGACTTCTGCATTCTTTCATTTTTCTTGGCATTGCTGACACCTTGTATTTTGCCTTATCCAGGACCCATGGACCTAAGCAAGTTCCGGGCGACAGTGGTTGACGCGAAGAAGGGGAAGAAGGCCGGAGGCGCCGGCCCTTCTCGCCCGTCATCGTCTTCGGCTCCGCCAATGGCCACTTCATCCAGGCACCCAAGCGCACCTCGAGCTCCCGAGTCCAGCCGTGTGCCGGTCCGAAAGCGTGCTCGGGAGCAAGAGCCCCGGGCTCCCGAGGTGGGAGTCGAGACTGGTTCTCCCGCGTCACTCCTCAAGAGGTTTCATAGGACGGGGCTCCGCTCCCCAGCTTCCCCGATCCTCATGGACGATGGGGTGCTTCGCTTCGAGGTGCCCTCGGGGTTTTTCGTCTCCGACAGCCTGCTTTCGGAGATAGAGAGGTCGGCCGGGGGCATAATTCTTTGGGGGACCCTCCGGGCCCAAATGGCGGCCATAGCTCAAGAGGCCGTGCAGGTTAGTGTTCGCACCCCACTTGGTTCTTCATTCATCATTTTTGTTCGTCTGATTGGGTGCCTCCCTTTCCCTTTTAACCCTCTTTCTTTTCTTCAGGTCCTCCAGCACGTCGCCCTCGTCGTCAACATGGAGGACGAGGAGATAGCCCCGGCGATGCGGGCCGCGGGCGAGTTCTCCTCATGAGAGGAGAGCTCAAGGCTGGAGCTGGAGGCGGCGATGGAGAGGGTCGCTGCCCTTGAAGACCGGGTGGCGGCCGGGAATAGGGAGGTCGCCAGGTGCCGAGAGGCCGCCCGAGCTGCCGATGCCCAGTTGGAAGACTCCCAGGTGTTCATCGCCACCTTGAAGAAGACGGAGAACACCCTACGAAGGGAGAATGAGGCGGAGAAAGAGGGGATGAGGCATGCCGAGCTTCGAGCATCGAAAGCTGAGCTTCTGGTATCGAAGGCGGTAGAGAGCTACAAGAAATCAGACCAGTTCTACGCTGACCTTGCTCGAGCTGCCGACATTATTTGGCATGACGCCCTCGACACTGTCAAGGCCTAGATGCCGGAGTTCTCTGACGGCAAGCTCCGGGAGGAGTACCCTCGCGAGGATGACGCGCAGGGGAATGCCCGTGGAAATGCTGCAGGGGAAGAGGCCCCAGGTGGGAGCGTTGGGAAGAAGTCGGTTCCCCCGGCTACCGGTGCTGAGGCTTTTGTGATGGATGCCGACCTTTAAGATGCCATCCCGGTTGTCGCAGTGGAGGCGCTGCTCGTCGTTGTTCGCCCCGGCCCCGAGGCCTGAACTTCTCTGCCTCTTTATTTTCTTTGCGCCAAATTTTTTTAAGCCTCCGGGAGTTTTTCTAAGGCTGGGGAGCCCAAAATACCTCTGTAGAGACTTCTGATTTTTATGAATAGAAAATCCATTTTGCAGTGTTCTTTTGTTTTGGTAAACATTTTTATTTGCACGGTACTGCTTTCATATCAGGTTGGTTTTTCGTCTAGCGATTGCACGTCAAGTTGAGAGTTGAAGTCGACCATTTACCAAGTGTGCAAAGACCGGTGAAAGGTCGGTATCTCCATACCCCCGAAGTCGAGGTAGAGATCACTTAGACGTGGACAAACCGAGCAAGGCAGCTGTTCGGTGGCCTCTTGACGTCGGATTTGATCCTTGGCGTCGATGGGTAGGAAATTACCAGCCAAGGATGGACCGAGCAGGGTAGCTGCTCGGTGGCCTCTTGATGAGGGCTTCCTCTTGGAGAGGTCTTAGATCCTTAGTGCGGGAGGGCATTGGGAGGCCTACTAAGGATGGACCGAGCAGGGTAGCTGCTCGGTGGCCTCTTGGTGAGGCTTTTATCCTTGGCGTCGTGGGGTAAGAAATTACTAGCCAAGGATGGACCGAGCAGGGTAGCTACCCGGTTGCCTCTAGGTGGGGGCTTTGATCCTTGGCGTCGGTGGGTAAGAAATTACCAGCCAAGGATAAACGTGCAAGGTCTCTTCCCGGTTGCCTCCTGGAGAGGGCTTTGATCCTTAGCACGGGAGGGCATTGGGAGGCCTGCTAAGGATGGACCGAGCAAGGTTGCTGCTCGGTGGCCTCTTGGTGAGGGCTTTGATGCTTAGCGTAGGAGGGTATAGAGAGGCCTGCTAAGGATGGACCGAGCAGGGTAGCTGCTCGGTGGCCTCTTGGTGAGGGCTTTGATCCTTAGCGCGGGAGGGCATAGAGAGGCCTGCTATGGATGGACCGAGCAGGGTAGCTGCTCGGTGGCCTCTTGGTGAGGGTCTTGATCCCTGGCGTCGGTGGGTAGGGAACTACCAGCCAGGGATAACCGAGCAGGGTCGCTGTCCGATTGCCTCCTTGTAAGGGCTTTGATCCTTAGCACGGGAGGGCATAGAGAGGCCTGCTAAGGATGGACCGAGCAGGGTAGCTGCTCAGTGTCCTCTTGGTGAGGGCTTTGATCCCTGGCGTCAGTGGGTAGGGAATTACCAGCCAGGGATAACCGAGAAGGGTCGCTGCCCGGTTGCCTCTTTGTGAGGGCTTTGATCTTTAGCCCGGGAGGGCATAGAGAGGCCTGCTAGGGATGGACCGAGCAGGGTAGCTGCTCGGTGGCCTCTTGGTGAGGGCTTTTATCCTTGGCGTTGTGGGGTAAGAAATTACCAGCCAAGAATGGACCGAGCAGGGTAGCTGCTCGGTTGATTCGTGAGGTTCTGTCCGACCTTCCCCGGTGTGAACATCGGGAAGAAGGACCGTCGCGGGCGACACGTGTTATGAACGTGTGGGGGAGGCGAAGCATAAGAGCAGGGTCATTTCGATTTCGCCGAGAAATGCGGAATGTCTGCCGCGTGGCAGTACAGTTGTGGGTGAAACGAGCGACTGTTAGACTCTTGAGGGTGTTGTGGGGCTATAAAACGGAGGGCTTGTTGAGCACTCCTTTCTCCATCCCCAAAACGTAAGAATGGACACTTTTCCTTTCACCATCCCCGAGATCATAAATTTCAAGGACGTGTACATGTACGACCAGTATTGCATCGAGGATACGGTGCAATTAGTGATAGGCCAGATTGAGGATCATTTTGGCCGACTGCTTCCCCGGCGCTCACCCCTGCTCCAGCTGTTGATGTACTCAATTTGGAGGGCGTCACCAGGGCTGCACAACCCCTTATCCGAGCAGCTGAAGGACGAGACGGTTGGTAAGATGAGGTCTTTGTGCCGCTTCGGCCTGATCTCGACTGGTCGGCGGGATCACTCGGTGGCACTCATCCTTGAGTGCTACCAACTGAGGCATTATGATGACGTTCGTGGACGGCATCAGAGGCAGAGGTCCGAGACGGCGAGGGCTCGGCTGGTGGAAATATCCTCGGAATACCACGAGCAATGTTTTCTGCACCCCCTTCCCCCACTGCTGTAGTCCTCTTCTTTTTCTCTCTCTCTTTTTTATGTAATGTAAGGCTGAGGAGCCTACAATACCTTTTTTGAATTAATAAATTTCTTCTTTTCTGCAATGCTCGACTGCTTTGTCCTTCTTGTTTGTTTAAAAAAAAAGAACTTAGAAGAATTTACATTGCTTTGTTGAAGAATCCAAGTAGCGGCCTGCGAAGGATGGACCGAGAAGGGTAGTTGCTCGGTGGATCCGGAGGTTCTGCCCGACCTTCCCTAGTTTGTGAACATTAGGAGGGGCGACTGTCGCAGGCGGCACGTGCCAGGAATTCTTGGGATAGGAGCAACGTTTCGGGGAGCCGCGTCACTTTTGCCACATGTTGGCGCGGTATTGGAGGAATTTTGGCAGATCCCACGATTTGCGGGCGAATCCGGTCCTTTAGAGTTTTGTTTTAGGTTATAAATAAAGAAGGAGATGGCAACCCCTTCGGCACTGTTTTCTTTTGAAATAACTGGGCGCATGTATTCGATCGAAGAGATCATCATCTTTGACGACGTCTCCTTGTATGATCAATCCCTGGCTGAGGATGGGTACAGGGGAGTGGTTTAGTGCCTCGAGGGTCACGTCGGCCGGCTTCTCCCTCAGCGGTCGTCCCTGCTTCAGTTGCTGATGTACACGATTTGGAGGAGGTCCCCGGGGTTTGACAGCCCCTTCACCGAGGAGCTTCTGGACGATGCTCTCGACAAGGTGTGTTCGATCTTCCTGCTCGGCCTCATCTAGAAAGCCAGGCACGACCGATCCTTGGCCTTCATTCTGGAGTGCTTCAAAATGAAGTACATCGTGAGCCAAGGCTCAGAGGGCGGAGCGTCAGGTGCTTCTGTGGCGTCCCGGGTTTGCGTGCCGCATCGGCAGGAGCGGGCTGCAGAGGCTAGGGCTCGGCTAGCGTAAATCTACTCTGAGTATCACTGGGAGTATTTCCCCGATCCCGTTCTACCTCTGTTGTAACTTTTTCCTTTTTCTGTAAGGCTGAGGAGCCCGTAGTACCTTTTGAATGAATAAATTCTTTTTTGCAATTTTCTAGTGTTCCCTTCTCATTATTTATATAGGATGAACTTTAGAAAGGTTTACATTGTCTTTGTGAAAGAAGAATCACACACTCGTAGATATTCTTTTCATTGGTACAGTTTGAGCTTCTCAGCGTTGTAAGGCCATGTAAACTTACGCCCATCCGCATCTTGCAAGCGGTAGGCTTGGACGGGCAGGACTTCGGAGATGAGGAAAGGACTGTTCCATTTTGGGGAAAAATTATGCAGCTTTCCTTGGTCGACGAACTCGTTCTGCCTTAGGACTAAATCTCCGGTCTTGAAAAAACGACGCTTGACTCACGCGTTGTAGTAGCGGGTGTAGGGTGTTTTTCTTCACCCCATTGAGATGGGAATACACGCGCGCTTGTCAGGTGCGTTGCAGTTTCCCCTTGCCTAGAGTAGGCTGGGGTTTATTGATTGTAGGGATCCGAATCTCCGGCACCCGCGAACTAAGATGCTGTTAATTACCCCTCGCCTTTGGAGCAAGAGAACCTCCGATTGACGGGTCAAACAGGTCATGCGAACTCAATATGTAGTGTTGTGTTTTGAAGGGGTTTTGGATATATTGGCGGCCCTGCGGAGTTTTTACGGGGGTCCCGCTACCCGGATAGCGGGCTGGGGGTCAAGAGGGCTAGCAGCCCCCTTGTGAGGTGCGGGGCAGCGCCCCGTTAGAAATCTTTTCTAACAGGGACAGTGTCGTGGAGTGTGTGTGTGTGTGTGTATATATACATATATAAATATATATAAAGAGGAAAAAGTGTCCAAAGGACACGTGGGGGCCAGCACCTCACGTGCGTGGCACGCAGGCGCTGGGCGCTGGCGCCTCACGTACTTTGCACGTGGGTGCTTGCATGCTGGGCGCTGGGGCGCCCCACGTGCTTGGCACGCGGGTGCCGGGCGGCAGTGCCCCACATGGTTGGCACGCGGCCGCTAGGCGTCAGCAGGAAAATGGACTTGGTCCCTGCACTAGGAGTTGTGCTCCCGATTTGACTTATGGAGTTGAACTCCTGACAGAGAGTGGGCTTAGTCCCTGCACTGGGAGTTGTACTCCCAAAAAAGAAAGATTTATTATTTTGTATATATATATATATAAGGAGTTAAACTCCTAAGATATTTTTGGAGCTGATGAAAGGGGCTTCTCGCTTGAGCCCTGGATATTCCCCAAAGTAGGATTTTTGGAGATAGGTCTCCTTCTTCTTCCCCTCTGTTGGCCGAATCTTGAATGAAAGGGGGGTGAGATTTAAAAATCTCCCCTTTCGGAGATTGGATGGAAGATCTGAGCTTTCCTTTATGGGTTTTGTGGTGAAAAACTATTTATTTTTGGAAAAGAAAGAGTAAAACTCTTGATTTAATTCAAAAAAAGAAGAAGGCTTAGAACCTTGAGGAAGGTGAAGGAGAAGGAGACACAAACCCTAGTTTTTTTTTGGGGAGAATGAATTGTATATTTTATTTCATCATCATGTTGCCTTTTATAGGCTTACAAATTTACATATAGCCCCTTGGGCGGCTTTACAAAATGGCATTTTGCCCATCCCATTCCTCAAGTGCTCATTTTTTTGCACATAAGCCATGAGCTTTACAAAAATTTGGCTTTATGCCCATTTTGCTTACATTCATGCATAAAAAATTACATCAAAATTATTAATTACATGATTTTTATTTTGGCATAGGAGGAGGCTGGTCGCGGGGCTCGACTTGGGCATGGGCCCACTTGAGCTGGGCTTGGGCTTGCTGGCTTAAGGTTGACCTTAACTTTGACTTGGTCAACCGGGGTGCAATTTTCGAATCCAACAAAGTGGCCCCTATCAATAAATGCAGACCACATATGTAGGTCGTGTGGAAGAAATTGATGGACCTTCTTTCACGGGGAGGCGACTTGCTTTGGTTCCCACTTTTTAGGATGCACTGCCCTTTTAACAACATGGACGGTCGACGCTTGACGCGTCTCTGAGACGGAGTGTCCGTAGTTGACGTTTCCTCGGCACGGAGTGATTTGGTTCCAGCTTTGTGGGAAGCCTGCAATGCCCTTTTTACGACATGGACGGTCGACGCTTGACGCGTCTCCGAGGCGGAGTGTCCGTCGTAGACGTTTCCCTGGCCCGGAGTGATTTGGTTCCTGCTTTGTGGAAGCCTACACTGCCCTTTTTACGACATGGATGGTCGACGCTTGACGCGTCTCCGAGATGGAGTGTCCGTGGTAGACGTTTCCCTGGCCCGGAGTGTCTGTTTGATGTTTCCCCGGCACGGAGTGTCGCTGGTAGACGTGTCCCCGGTACGGAGTGTCACTGGTTGACTTGTCCCTGGTACGGAGTGTCTTCTTGACGTTTCCCCGTTACGGAGTGTCGCTGGTTGACCTGTCCCCGGTACGGAGTGTCTGCTCGACGTTTCCACGTTACGGAGTGTCGCTAGTTGACGTGCCCCCGGTACGGAGTGTCTGCTTGACGTTTCCCCATTACGGAGTGTCTTCTTGTTGACGTGTCTCCGTTACGGAGTGTCTACGTGGGACGTTTCTCCGGCATGGAGTGTCTCTTGTCGAATTTTCCCCAAGGCGGAGTGTCGCTGGTCGACGTTTCCCCGGCATGGAGTGTCGCTGGTTGACTTGTCCTCGGCACGGAGTGTCTGTGTTAGACGTTTCCCCGGTACAGAGTGTCTCTTTGATGTTTCCTCGGTATAAAGTGTCTCTTTGTTTGACGCAAAGGTCGAAGTTGGAATTGGTTGGTTTGATTTGTTCGATTTTTTCCTTATTCGGAGGGACTTTTGAATTTGAAAGGAATTTGGAATTTATTTAACATCAGTATTGCTGCACTGGAATAATGCCAGGAGCAACTCATCATTTGCCCTGGGAGGACTTGGGATTTTGGTTTTGGTTTGGCATCAGCATTGCTACACTGGAATGTGGTACCAGGAGCGAATCATCATTTACCATGAGGGGATTTCCCTCGTTTCCAGTTTAACGACTTAGGGGTCATATGTTCCCAGTTTAACGACTTAGAGGTCATCTGTTCCCAGTTTAACGACTTAAGGGTCATATGTTCCCAGTTTAAAGACTTAGAAGTCTATTGGATCGAAAGTTTGGAATTTTGGGGTTAGGGTCGGCATCAGCATTGCTAACACTGAAGCACAGTTGCCAAGAGCAATTCATCATTTGTCGTTCCCTGTTGGGGAGCGATGGATTAGGAGACAGGTTTAGGTCCCTATAACCTAAGACTTTTCAATTTTATGAGCCGTAAGGGTCCCATAAAAGCACTTTCTCCCTACGAGTCGAAAGGATCTCGTAGGTGTATTTTCTCCTTAGGAGTCGTGGGGACTGCCAAGTGTGTTTTTCCTTTGTAAGTCGTAAGGATTCCACGAAGGTGTTTTCTTACGAGTCGTGAGGATCACGTAAGTTTGTTCTCCCCATGTATCGTTAGGACACATGAGTGGGTCTTCCCAAATGGAGCATAATTCCAAGGGCAGAGACCGGCCGCTGGACTGTTGACTGCGATGGGGCATGGGTGTGAGGAGAATTATTTGAGCCTGTGGATTGTATACGGTAATCAATTTGGGGACCACACGTAGGGCTGGAAGAATTTTGGGAAATTGGGTTTTGGTTGGCGTCTGCATCGCTGCACTGGAATATGGTACCAGGAGCGGCTCATCATTTGCCGCTGGAGGGTTTTTTTTTTACTTACCGCGATTTCTCTATTATTTTAGCTTTTCTTATCGCGAAGGTCGCGATTGCCCTGTCATTTCGGCTATTTATTCGCGGTTTCCCTATCATTTCGGATTTATTTTTCATCTTTATTTTACTCGCTGATTTTTATTTTGAGTTGCCCCATCTTTTCGGCTTTTTTTTTATTTACACGTTTTTTTACATCCCCAGTTTAACGACTTAGAGGTCGATTGTTCCTAGTTTAACGACGTGGTGGTCGTTTATTCCCAGTTTAAAGACATGGTGGTCAATTGTTTGCATATCCTAGCTCCTCAAACTTTGATCTTGGCGGAGCTGTGTTGATGCCCGTAGCTCTGTGGCTTGGCGGTACATCTGACTACTGTGAGGCTTCCCATGTTTGTATTGGTTCTCCACCCAATCTTTAAAAACATTGTATTCTTCAATAGTATGACTCACCATTCTATGATATGGGCAGTATATGGGATTGCCGGTCATGTTCATTTCGTGTGGCCTCTTTGGAATAGGCAGTTGCAGACCATTGTTCAAAGCGTCCACGAATATTTTACGGACTTCATCACTCCTGAAGGAGTATACTTTCTTCTTTCTCTCCATTAGAGTTGGTGCCCTTACTGATGCTGGACCCTGAGGACGATCAGTCTTTGGTTCGCCTACTGTCCGCTTACCACGTTTAGTGTAGTATCAGAAGGATTGGAGGCTGATCGCGGCCGTTTTTCGCAAAGGTGTTCCGCTTTTGGGCCATAGGGGATATCAATTAGTTGTTTCCGGATATCAATTCCTGGCCCATGAACTAAAATTTGATTTTGTTGTAATTGCAATCAGGCGACTTGGGTCGTGAGATCTGCCATGACATTTGCCAGCTCGTCGACTTTGGAATGGACCTTGGCCATCTTCTCATCCCTGTCGAACTGGCACATCGGTCAAGCTATTGACAAACTGGCGGAGAAGGAGCACATCATAGCCCCCAATATTCACGCATGATGCTTTAAATTGGGCAATGTGCCAGTTCGCATTTCTCGTCCCATCGAACCTTTCAAATTTGGGGACGACATAGCCAGTGGGAAACTCCACAAAATCGTACCGAGCAGGATATGGTCTCCCGCTACTGCTGACATTTTTTTGCTCTCCGGCATCGGCTACCAATGTTTTGACTTTGTTGGCAACCAAATCCATGATTTGATCTTGAGTTAGCGGGTTGCTGTCATCGGTAGTCAAGACATTTCCCGAGATAGGATGCGGCCGACTTTCATGTAGCTCGCCCACCTTTGGATACGAGGGAATAGGCGTCGGCTGCCTCGGGATACCGTTTTCCGGTTCATGAGCCGAACCTTGCGCTTAATTGGACGGCCGAGAAGCAACTTGGGCCGTGAGCCGTAAGATGACGTTTGTCAAGTCGTCAATTTTTTAGTAGAGCTTGGCCATCACCTTGTCTCTACTTCTGAGCTTCTTTCGGAGCTCCTGGAGAAGTTGTTGCTCTGCGGTCTTAGGATGGAAAGTTGGTTCATCTTCGCTTTCCGAGCCCGACTCCTCATGAACTAAGGGCTCTCCCTGCTTATCAGCCTCACTGGAAGAGTCCTCATTACCTTCCAGAGGAGGCTGGTCTTGGAATGTGGCAGCCATATTCACACCAGATTGGATTTGAGATGTAGTGGCCCCCTTCTTGCTCTTGCTGCGCGTGCCCATCATGTAGACAGTGTGGACCACATATCCAGCCGTCTCTTTATCATTGGCGGGGTAACCCTGTTCTTGGAACTTCATGAAGTTCAACCTACCATGAGCCTTTGCCCTTTTATTGGCTCTGTATCTTAGCCTTTTCTGTCTTAGCTTCTCGATTTTGAGAGCTTAGCCGACATCCGTCATCCATGAAGCCATTGTTAGCCGATTAACGGAGAGCTTAGAGAAGATACCCAATTGAGCAGTTGTTAGGGACACCGTTAGAGCTTGTTCAAGACACCTTGTTGCTTTTTTAGTGTTGATAGCCTTGCCCCTAGCTGGGGCTAAGGAAAGTCGTTCAGACACCGACTTGCGTTTGGGTAGTGGTGCCCTTGAGATCACCACATTTAGCCTCTTGCCTTTTGAGGCTGGTTTGTCTGTTACCGGAGCTTGAGGAGATGGAATGGCATTAGCTGGCATGAACAGAATAGATCCGAACTGTAGCAGCGGCTCCTCCCACTGTTGCCCGAGACTGGCCAGGAGGACCATCCTGGCGTCCATCTTCATCATGTAGGAGATGGGAGCTGTGTCGAGAGCTGAGCTGGTCCTTGGAGACATTTTGTTGCGTCCGGAGATTGTAATTTGAAGTTTGTTAACCTGTACGAATAAGCATGATTTCAATACAGGCAATCGATATGCATATTGATTGAGTTCGCATGAACGTTTAATCCGAAATATGGGAGGAGAGATTTGTCCCACAAGGCATGCCAGAATCTGTAGGATGTTTTTCGTCACCCTATTGAGATGGGAATACGTGCGCGCTTGTCAGGCGCATTACAGATTCCCCCTGCCTAGGGTAGGCTGGGGTTTATTGATTGTGGGGATCCGAATCTCCGGCAGCCGTGAACTAAGCTGCCGTTAATTACCCCTCGCCTTTGGAGCGAGAGAACCTCCGATTGACGGGTCAAACAGGTCATGCGAACTCAATGTGCAGTGTTGTGTTTTGAATGGATTTTGGATATATCAGGGGTCCTGCAGAGTTTTTACGGGGATCCCGCTGCCCGGATAGCAGGCTGGGGGTCAAGGGGGCTAGCAGCCCCCTTGCGCGGTGCGGGGCAGCGCCCCGTTAGAAATTTTTTCTAACAGGGACAGTGTCGTGGAGTGTGTGTGTGTGTGTGTATAAATATATAAAAAGGGGAAAAAGCGTCCAAAGGACGCGTGGGGGCCAGCGCCTCATGTGCGTGGCACGTAGGCGCTGGGCTCTGGCGCCGGGCGCCCCACGTGCTTCGCACGCGGGCGCGAGACGTCAGCAGGAAAAGGGACTCGGTCTCTGCATTGGGAGTTGTGCTCCTGATTTGACATATGGAGTTGAACTCCTGACAGAGAGTGGGCTTACTCCCTGAATTGGGAGTTGTACTCCCAAGAAAGAAAGATTTATTATTTTGTGTGTGTGTGTGTGTGTGTATTTAAGGAGTTAAACTCTTAAGATATTTTTGGAGCTGATGAAAGGGGCTTCTCCCTTGAGCCCTGGATCTTCTCCAAAGTGGGATTTTTGGAGATGGGGCTCCTTCTTCCCCTCAGTTGGCCGGATCATGGATGAAAGGGAGGTTAGATTTAAAAATCTCCCCTTTCGGAGATTGGATGGAAGATCTGAGCTTCCTTTTGTGGGTTTTATGGTGAAAAACTATTTATTTTTGGAAAAGGAAGAGTAAAACTCTTGATTTAATTCAAAAAAATAAGAAGGTTTAGAACCTTGAGGAAGGAGAAGGAGGCACAAACCCTAGTTTTTTGGGGGGAGAATGAATTGTATATTTTATTTCATCATCATGTTGCCTTTTATAGGCTTACAAATTTACGTATAGCTCCTTGGGCTTTACAAAACAGCATTTTTCCCATCTCATACCTCAAGTGCTTATTTCTTTTGCACATGAGCCATGAGCTTTACAAAAATTTGGTTTTATGCCCATTTTGCTTACATTCATGTAAAAAAAATTATATCAAAATTATTTATTACATGATTTTTATTTTAGCATAGGGGCGGCTGGCCGCGGGGCTCGACTTGGGCATAGGCCCACTTGAGCTGGGCTTGGGCCCGCTGGCTTGGGGTTGACCTTGACTTTGACTGGGTCAACCGGGGTGCAATTTTCGACCCCAACAGCGGGCGGTCTGCTGTTGCTAGGCGGCAACTCTGATCTGAGCCCGGTCTCGTTTCTCTAACAAGATGTCCAGATTAGTTCATAGGGCTGAGGTGTTCTCTTCGTTGTCGAAATGCTCGACCCGGTGACTGGGTAGCCCGATCTCCGCTGGAACCATTGCCTCTGTAACGTAGCAGAGGCTGAAAGGGGTCTCCCTAGTGGGGGTTTTCTTCGACATGCGCAGGGCCCATAGGACCCGGGGTAATTCCTCGACCCAACTGCCTTCGCGTCCTTCTAAGCTTGTCCGAAGACCTCGAAGGACGTCGCGATTAGCGACCTCGGCCTGCACGTTGCACTGGGGATATGCAACCGCGACAAATTTCATGAGGATATGATATTCGCTGCAAAATTCCTTAACTCTTTTGTTTTCAAAGTTTGTCCCATCTTCGGTGATGATACACCTCGGGATGCCGAACCGGAGTATCACGTTGTTCTGCAGGAACTTAATAGTCGTGGTGGCGTCCGGTTTCCTGATAGGAATGGCCTCGATCCACTTCGTGATGTAGTCCACCGTGACAAAGACATAATTATGCCCACTCGTACCGGTAGGAAACTGGCCTATCATGTCCATTCCCCACTGGGCAAACGGCCATGGGGAGGTCAGGGCGGTTAGCTCGGTAGCAGGAAGGCGAGGTATGCTTCTGTGGAGTTGGCAGCTCTTGCATCTCCTGACGAGCTTCTGGGTGTCTTGATGAATTGTCGGCCAGTAGTACCCCTGGAGCAGCGCCTTTTGGATTAAGGTGCGGGCCCCTTGATGTAGGATTATTTGGTGCGGCAGCAAGGTTTCGGGTGGCATCATCCATGCCGTTTTTAAATTTTTGCTGTTCTAAAGAACTATAACCAAGAATCTTAACTAGAGATATAAACAATAAGCATGCAAACAACTTTACATACTAAGTGAATCAGGAATACAACCTTTATAGACCGGGCCTTCACTTCAAATGCTCCGTGTAGATGTCCCTTCACTGCGAGTATGATCTCCCAAACTCTTGAGAGGCTCCACAAGGTGAAAGATGCAAACTTGCTTGAAGTCTTCGAGGCCGAAGATGATCTACGTCGAGGAGACTCAAGCTCATGCTACCTCTTTACTAAATTAGGGTTTAGTGAAGCAAACACCCTAAACTAAATGGCTAATAGTAAAGGATGATGAAGTAGGAAATGGGCTCTCTTTAGTTTTCTTTTTCTCTCAATATTTTCTCACCTTGGAAAAAGCCAGCAAGCTTTTCATGAGGAAGAAGATGAAGTGATGAACAAATGAAAACTCATGAGGTGAGAATAAGAACCATGGATGAGTTAGTGTCATACACTAACTCATGTAGAGAGTTTACCATGGTTAGTATAATGGTTGGGTCAATAAATATCTACAAGTGAAACAAAAATGGTGGACTTGGTCAATATTTCTACAAGCTTCTACAAGCTTGTAGTCATGCTAAATATCCATCCAATTTTGAATTACTTAGATAAATATAAACCCTACATTATATCAAGCATGGTGTAAGTCTCATACACCCATGAATCATGTATCATCAAGCATGACACAATAAAATGTACATTAATATATATCACATATATACTATATGCACACAAGTGAGAAAAAGAATACTTAGTGAGCAAATATTAGTTAATGTAAGTTAATATATCAAATATATAATTATATATTAAATTATCAAATCAACACTTGATTTAATAATCCGGCTATATCACATACAACCGACTAATATCATATGAATCAACTTATCGAATCAACACTTGATCTGATAACCCGGCTATATCACATATAACCAACCGATATCACATATCGCGAGAATAGAATGCGGTATCACATGCACGCATTAATCTAGGTCCCGCACATATCACATATGTGCTCCTACTTCATTTCGCATGAACCAGGAAACCTCTGTATAGGACTCTAAAGACTCGTCAATGCGCCAGCAGTAGGTGATGATCATATAAAACACCCACAAGCCGCAAGCGGTCTGCTAAACGTAACGGCCACCCGGGTATTGAGCGATCAGAAGATCAACAAGCAAGCCTGCTCATACTCCTGCGAATCCAATCAGTAACACTACCGTACAGTCCGGTCTCTTCGTCTTATATGTCGCATAACACAGCCTGGGGGTGGTAAAACATCATACCCCAATAGCCTGATAAGTCATGCCGATGCAAGGTCTATAACGGTTCGAGAAACTACTGATAACACTTACCAGTAGATCTCAGCAACCCTTTCCAGGGATTTCATGTTATGGCCAATCGAGCATAGTGCAACATCAACCCCTAATACCGGGAGAGACAAATCCCCTCCTATCGCTTATTGCCTCCATGTGACTCGGAACTGTACCCAAAAACCACCGTTTTGCATGATCTCTTGACCGTGGTAATGTAGAAATCAAAGCACGGTGGGAATCACACAAGACTCTATGACGATCTCGGGTCGACAGACTAACCTGTACCAGTATCACCAGAGAACTGCTATCTGAAGATAAGTATAATACCATCTAGGAGTTCTCGGCGAGTCCGTTCAGTGTACCCAGTCTCCACTTAGCACCCGTATACCATCTGTGATGTCAAACACCAATAGATATGGGATCATCCATCGCCCATCATATGGGCCGAGAAGCGTATATGCTAGTCTACTCTGGAATATCGATGCCCCGTCTCAATACTCCTACAATTAGGAACATTTGAAGGATGTACTTTCCGACTACCTCTGCCTCCCTAGTATGATCCGCATCATAATCTGGTAGTTAAGTACTCATCCTAAGGGCTTTATCAACATGTAATAGAGAGAAAATAATTGTACATGTTAAGATAAAGAGAAACTAGATAACATACTATTATGTCGAGCAAGAAAGTCATCCCTATATATGTCCAAGCATCCGCTACAATATACATCACATGTACAGTAATGGCCTCTAGGGCATACATATAACTAACAATTGGTGCACGCCGCCGACCCCTTCGTGGATCTCACGGAGGACATAGTAGGCTTCGTGGGAGTCGACGCACCAGAGTAGGGGCTGAGTGAAGGACTTCTTGTAGAGGTTCCCATTGCTCCAGAAGAAATGGCGAGCTTTGGCTCGGAGACGGCGGGCTTCTTCCCGATCTTCTGGGAGCGTCCCTTCCCTCAGGAATTCCACGAGGGGCTTTCTCCAGTCCCGGTATTCTTCCTGGGCTGTATACACTTGAAGTATTGTTGTCCCGTCTTCCACGCTGGGCCGTGGCAAGACCTCGAAAAGGATTCTCCTCTTGTTGTTGGCCGAATAGGATGAAGCCAGCATACTCAAGGCGTCGGCTTGGCCATTGAGCTGTCTGGGGATCTGCTCCACCTAGACTTCATCGAAGTCCTTTCGCAGTCTTCTTACCTCGGCCAGATACTTCACCATCAGAGGCTCCCGTGCCTCGAATCGGATGGTCACTTGGCCAATGACTAGGGCGGAGTCGCTGCGGATCCGAATCGTTTTCAGCCCCAGTCCGGAGGCTATGCGCAGTCCGACCAGCAAGGCCTCGTATTCCGCCGTGTTATTTGAGGCCTTAAACCCGAGCTTCAGAGAATAGTCCATTTCTTCCTCCTTCGGGCCCCGAATGATAAGGCCGGCACCATAGCCTTCCTCGGTCGAGGACCTATCGACGTAAAGGATCCAATCAAGGACTGAGTCGGGCTTCTCATCGACTGAGGGTTGAGCTGCAGGGGTCGGCATTGATTCCGGCTCCTTGCTGGGGATGGTGCACTCGACGATAAAATCGACCAGGGCTTGTGCTTTGATGGCCTGCCTCGGGCGGTATTTTATGTCGAACTAGGACAACTCCCACCTCCACTTCTCCAAGCGGCCAAAGGACTCGGGTGAGGTGAGGATAGCCCCCAAATTGCGCTCGGTAAGAACGAGGATGGTGTGCGCCTGGAAATAGTGCCGTAGTTTCCTTGAGGCCATGATGAGTGCTAAGATGATCTTCACTATGGTTGGCTACCTCGTTTCTGCGTCTTTGAAGACGTGGCTCACTAGTATATCGGCTTCTGGACTCCATAGACCTCTCGAACGAGCACTGAGCCCACTGCTTGGGCGGATACCGCTAGATATAGCGATAGATAGTCCCTTTCAACTGGTCGGGTGAGCAGCGGTGGAGTCGCAAGGTGCCTCTTTAATTGGTCAAAGGCAATCTGGCACTCCTCCGACCACTCGAACCTTAGAATCTTCCTTAGAGCCTTGAAGAACAGGAGGCACTTCTCCCCAGACCTCGACATGAAACGGCTCAGAGCGGCTACCCACCCTGTCAGCCACATGATCTCGACGTTAGTCTTGGGCGCGGCCATGTTGAGGATGGCGTTGATTTCTCCGGGTTAGCTTCTATCGCGCAGTGAGTGACCATGAAACCGAGGAACTTTCCCCCAGTGACCCCGAATGTGCACTCGGCGGGGTTCAGTTTCATCTTAAACTTACGGAGGACGTCGAAGGCCTCGCCCAGATCCTTAGCGTGGTCGACCGATGAGACCGACTTGACGTTTATGCCGTCGACATAAACTTCCATGTTCCTGCCGATCTGTGGTTTGAACATGCGATTGACCAAGCGTTGGTATGTAGCTCCGGCATTTTTGAGGCCGAAAGGCATCACCTTATAGCAGTATACCCCCCAATCCATTATGAATGTGGTGAGATCTTCGTCTGCCTGATTCATACGGATCTGGTTGTAGCTGGAAAAAGCATCCATGAAGCTAAATAGCTCATGGCCCGCCGAGCTATCGACGAGCTGATCTATCCGAGGGAGGGGATAGTTGTCTTTCGGGCAGGCTTTGTTGAGGTCGGTGAAGTCGACACACTTGCGCCACTTCCCGCTTGACTTTCTGACCATGACCACATTTTCCAACCATTCGGAGTAAGGCACATTCCGAATGAAGTTGGCAGCAAGGAGCCTGTCCACCTCGTCTTCGATCGCCTTTTGTTTGATCAGGGCGAAGCTCCGCTTTTTCTGCCTGACGGGTCAGGCCGTAGGATCTACCACGAGCTTGTGAGAAATGATTTTGGGGTCGATCCCAGGCATGTCAGCAGGTGCCTAGGCGAACACGTCAGAGTTTCTTCTGAGGAAATGAACCAGGTCATCTCGCTGAGTCCCTGTCAGAAGCGACCCGATCTGAACGGTTCATTCATCGTCCCTTTATACGATGGGGACCTCTGTCAGTGGCTCCATCGGGGTCCTTCGGGCCACTTTTTGCTCATCTCGAGTGTCCAGAGAACTCCTGATGGCGCCCTCGCCCTCAACATCGTTGTTTGGCCGCTCAGACGAAGATGTTGTGGTGAAGCAAACCTTTGCAGTCTGTTGGTCTCCGTAGGCCCGACCTATCCCGCCTTGGTCGAGCAGGAATTTCATCACCAGGAGGAAGGTCGGTATCTGGGCCCTTGGGGAGTTCAGTGCAGGGCGGCCGAGGAGGATGTTGTAGGCCGACGGGATTCTCGCCATGAATTCCACGGGTACGGTGCGCGCATGGCCGGCCTCCCGTTGTTAAATTGGAGAGTGATTACCCCTTCCGCCGGGATGGAGTGGTTAGTGAACCCTGACAGGACATGGGTGGTCGGCCTTAGATCTGACGGGGTGAGTCCCATACATAGGAAGCAGTCATAAAATAGAATGTCTGCCGAGCTTCCAGAGTCGACCAGTATCCTCTGCACATCATAGCGGTGGACCCGAGCTGTGATCACCAGCGGGTCATTATGGGGCAGGGATATACCGTGGAAGTCCTCGTCGTTAAAAACGATCGGCTCGGCTGCCCTGGCCTTCTACTTCGGGTGGCCATCTGTCTCCTCGATCGGTGAGGGGTGCTGAGCCTCGTAGGTATTCGACATACCCCCCCCCCCCGTTGACATGACCATGATTTGGCCGATTGTTAATTCACCGGGAGGGGGACGTTGCTCTTGCTCACGGTCAGCTTGCCGCTTGTCCCGCAAGTACGTTGCCAGGTGCCCCGAGCGGATTAGCTCCTCGATGTTGTAGGGTTCCTAGGCACTCATACAAGGGTCTATAAGGCATCAACCATGCCCGATTTAAAATTTAGACGTGTCGAACAACCCAAAGCCGGGATCTTTGCTAGATTATTAGGGTTAAACATGCAAGTAAACATATTTACAACTAAGAGTGAGGGATTACAACCTTCATAGTCTGCTCCTTCGCTTCATAAGCTCCGAGTAGAAGTCCCTTCGCCGCGATCCACGATCTCCCGGACTCAAGAGAGGCTCTACAACCCGAATGATACATGCTTGCTTGTAGTCTTCCTTTTCTCCGATGATCTACCTTGAAGTTTCTTTGACTCAAGCTCTTTCTCACTAATGAGGTGAACACCCTAATCTAATTGGCTAGATTAGATGAGGATGATGAAGTAGGATTTATGCTCCCTTTTATTATCAAATTCTCACACTAAATCATCACATAAAGAAAACTTAGAAAGCTTTTTCAAAGCTCAAGGAAGAAGAAGAAGAATATGAATGAATTATTCCTTTTGTGATGAATAATGAAATGTTAATATGATTACAAATGTAACCATGGTCAAGGATGACAAGGCTAACCCATGTAGAGCTTTAACCTAGGGTGAAGGGTTTGGGTTGGGTTAGAAATATCTAGCAAAATATCTTTTGCTAGAAACAAAGTAAAACCTTCTAGAAGCATCAAGAAAGTACTAACCCAAATCAAAACCTAACCTTGTTTAATCTCTACTAAACATGTTGCATTAGTAATCATATTATGTTACAATATTATATATCACATATATAATATATATTTGTAACAAAAGAAAATAATACAATTAACATATATCGCATATATATCGATGTATTATCCGGTGAAAAAATGAATCAATGAAGCGAGCCAATATTAGATAATGTAATGTAATATATCACATATATAATTATACATTAAATTATCGAATCAACACTTGATCCGACAATCCGGCTATATCGAATATAACCGACTAATTTATCATGTACCGATTCATCGAATCAACACTTGATCCGATGACCCGGCTCATATCAAAATATCGCGAGAATATAATACGGTATCTCATATCGCATTATCCTCGGTCCTGCACATATCACATATGTGCTACTCCATTTTGCCTGAGTCAAGAAAGCTCTGTGTAGGACTCTAAAGAATCGTCAATACGCCGGTAGCAAGTGATGATCATATCAAACACCCACAAGCTGCAAGCGGTCAGCTAAACGTAACAGCCACCCAGGAATTGAGCGTTCAGAAGATCAACAAGTAAGCCTGTACATTCTCCTGTGAATCCAATCAGTAACACTCCCGTACAGTCCGGTCTCTTCGTCTGATATGTCGCATATCTAGTCTAGGGGTGGTATACGTCAGACCCCAGTAACCGATAAGTCGTGTCGATGTGAGGCTCATAACAGGTCGAGAAACTATTGATAACACTTACCAGTAAATCTCTATATCAGCCCTGGCCAGGGACTTCCAGTTATAGCCAATCGAATACAGCACAACATCAACTCCCTATACCGGGAGAGACGAATCCCCTCCTATCGCTCATTACCTCTATGTGATTCGGGAATGCACCCAACAGCCACCGTTTTGCACGCCCTCTTGGACGTGGTAAGGTGGAAATCAAAGCACAGTGGGAATCACATAAGACTCTATGACGATCTCGGTTCTACAGACTACCCTGTACCAGTGTCACCAGAGAACTGCAATCTGACGTGAGGTATAATACCATCTGGGAGTTCTCGGCGAGTCCGTCCAGTGTACCTAGTCTCCACTGAGCACCCATACACCATCTTTGATGTCAAACACCGATGGATTTGGGATCATCCATCGCCCATCATATGGGTCAAGATGCGTATACGCTAGTCTACTCTGGTGTATCGATGCCCTGTCTCGACACACCCTCGACTAGGAACGGTTATAGGATGTACTCATCGACTACCGTGGCCCCATTAGTATGATCTCATCATAGTCCCAGTAGTCGAGTACATATCCTAAGGGCTTTATCAACATGTGAGAGTAAGACAGTAAACAAATACAAGTCAACATATTAAGATAAAGTGAAACCAAATAGCATACTATCATGACGAGCAAGAAAGTCCTCACTATATATATCCAAGCATCCATTATAATATACATCATATGTACAACAATGGCCTCTAGGGCATATACATAACTAACAATCTCCCACTTGCACTAAGGCCAGCTGCTGTAGTATCTCATACCTAGCATCCCGAATAATCTCTCAAACTGTATCTGGGGAATGACCTTCGTGAGTGGATCCGCAGTGTTGTCCTTCGTATCTACTCTCCTGACCTCGATCTCCCGGCGATCAACTATCTCCCTGATCAGGTGATACCGCCTCAGAATATGTCTGGACTTCTGATGGGACCTGGGTTCCTTGGCCAAAGCCACAGCTCCATTGTTATCGCAATACAGAGGTATTGGATGTTCAATGGATGGAACCACACCAAGTTTATTAATGAACTTCTATATCCAGACAGCCTCTTTGGCAGCATCGTTGGCAGCGATGTATTCAGACTCCATCGTCGAGTCTGCAACGGTATCTTGTTTGGAACTCTTCCAACATACCGCCCCTCCATTGAGGGTAAAGACAAATCCCGAGTGCGACTTAGAGTCGTCCTTATCACTTTGGAAGCTCGAATCAGTAAAGGACTCCACCTGGAGTTCTCCGTTACCATACACCAAGAACATCTCCTTAGTTCTTCGCAAGTACTTGAGAATGTTCTTCACAGCTGTCCAGTGACTCTCTCCAGGATCTGCTTGATACCGACTCACTACACTTAGTGAGTATGCTACATCGGGTCTCGTACATAGCATCGCATACATGATAGAGCCTACTGCCGAAGCATAGGGTATCCCTTGCATGCAAGCTCTCTCCAAATCAGTCTTGGGAGCCATCTCTTTGGAGAGAGTGAGTCCAGAGATCGTGGGTTGCTTCCCACGCTTGGATTCTTCCATACTAAACCTCTTTAGTATGGTGTCAATGTACCTGGATTGGGACAATCCCAGTATCCATTTAGATCTATCTCTATAGATCATGATTCCCAATATGCAGGAGGCATCACCTAGATCTTTCATTGAGAATCTTTGTGATAAGAAGAGCTTGACTGACTGAAGCATAGGAACATCATTTCCTATCAAGAGTATGTCATCGACGTACAATACGAGGAAGACAACCTTACTCTCTGCAACCTTTTTATATATACAAGATTCATCTACGTTTTTGATGAAGTCAAACTCTTTGACTACAACATCAAAGCAGATGTTCCAACTCCGCGATACTTTCTTTAACCCATAGATGGATTTAAGCAGTTTGCACACCTTTCCGCTGCTCCCATGTCACGACCCGAAAGAGCACGTGACTGGCCCTTGAACCCTATGAAGCCTATAGGACTCCATCTGATCCAAGTAAACCAAAAGCCCAGAAATCTAAAACCATTTTGAAGAATAAGTAAAGAAAACTGGTTTAAAGAAGTGAAGAAATACAGGTTTGAAATCAAGGTTTTTAAATAACTAAGCCGAAAGTACGTTTTGGAAACAATAAGTCTTTTCTAAAAATTTCGGCAGAGTCTCTTTTGTAAAACTGGCCCCGAATGGGGTAAAACAAGGATATCAATATATGCAAATGATAAAGGCATCCCCAAGCGGGAGCTAGCTCTTCGTCAATCGACGGTCACAACCACGCAAGATATGATAATATACAACGCCAAGTGGCGAGGATCAAATCCAAAAGAAAGCTCAAAAGCAACAAGGAAATCCGCAATACAACTAAGCGCGACTCTAAGGTCGAAATATACAACACTGAAGTCTAGGTCTGAAAGAATATACAAGTTTTGGTTGATGGACAATTTCTAGATACAATGAAATAAATAAATACAATGGTGGTTCTGATACGGAAGAATCCACCTACCAAAGCAAATCACCCGCAAGAAGGAAATGTGCCAGAAATGCCGCAATAGAACCTGTACGGCAGAACCTGCAAGAACTGTGGCACAACGGGGGTGAGTTGCCAACTCGTGAATAGAAACATCTACAAGGATAAATCGAATGCAAGACATAATCCTAAGTCAACGATCAGTAAAATATCCACAAGAGTACATCTGAGTGTAATAAGGTGGCAAGGTAACATCTAATCATGTATATAGTGCCAGGTACTCAGGTAACAACATGTCATCAGTGTAAGGTATGTCTGCATGAAGTATCAATGAAGAAATATCAATAGTATCAATACACATATATTAGCGTCCCATACCACTAATATTGGTGTAAGATAAGTGTAAATCCAGTCTGTATATATGTGGAACCCGTCCACCTGTCACCCAATGACAATAAGCATCATGTATGCAATGTGAGGATATAAACAAAATCATGGAAAAACATCATGAAACCCGTGCCTAGCATCGACACGTAAATCCTCCTGTATCGGGCATCCGTCATTCCGGAGCATACCCTATCTAAATCCATCGGGCATCCGTCATTCCGGAGCATACCCTATCTCAATCCATCGGGCATCCGTCATTCCGGAGCATACCCTATCTCAATCCATCGGGCATCCGTCATTCCAGAGCATACCCTATCTCAATCCATCGGGCATCCGTCATTCCGGAGCATACCCTATCTCAATCCATCGGGCATCCGTCATTCCGGAGCATACCCTATCTCAATCCATCGGGCATCCGTCATTCCGGAGCATACCCTATCTCAATCCATCGGGCATCCGTCATTCCGGAGCATACCCTATCTCAATCCATCCTCTAGCACCGAGAAAAACACGGGGCGACGCCCCAAATATCATATCAAGGGAACCGGGTTTTTAAATGGTTACTTATTCGAAAAGGCTACGGTTCCCAAATCCAGAAATCACATGAAAATCCAACATCAGGAAGTAACTCCAATGCGATGTACTATGCAATCAATCCATGATATATGCAACATGTAAAGAGAGTAATCATATCGGAAATCATGCAACATGGAATAGGAATGCGCATATGTCGAATGAAGCATCATATCACAAATGCAATAGTACTACGGTGTAGTGACATGGCAATTATCGATGATGAAGTGTGTGAGCCGACAAATAGTGTACGTGAAACATACGCATCATCGATAATGGTGCTGGTGTCCTAACAGCATGATAATAACATGGTAATGAACATATGCCAGCAATGCGAATAGTATGAATATGCGGAAATCTAGTAATCAACAGCACAGTGAAGTATCTACTATGCAACTACATCTAAGTATCCTGTCAATCAGGAGGGGTAGGTGTGGAAACCACCTAAAACTGAGTCTAAATATATATGGATATATAGTCGGTGATCCCGCCTCAATGTCATATCGTAAGATATCCTCTATCTATGAGTGCGGATCTATCATCAATGTCGGCTCGTACGGTAATCATCGTACGGCATTCCCAAAAGCTGGGTACAGGTCAACATCTCACTATCTCGTCACATAACAGGTATCAGTATCATCAGATCATAAGTTTGGGGGTACTACTCTATGCCTAGTACAAAACGATACCATCAAAGGAGTGTGCATGCGGGGGTAAACACATATCCCAAGCCCGCAAGAAATCCCAAATCATATCCCATATATGAATCGTATCAAATCACCGATCCCAGGGCACCAAGCCCACAATATCGACTCATCTCCAAAGTCGTCACATATCATCAATCACAGTGTAAGTACATGTGAAAAGCAAGGGTATGTGTATAGGTGTAATTCTATCCTAGGGTTCGCGACTATGAACTACACTAGTCACTTCTAACCCTACATATCCAAATACACCTAATATCACAATACTATAAAATAAACTATCTACGGACTGCGGGGGTGCTATACGCCATCCACCCGACTTTCCCCCGTAGATATAATCTACTCACCTTGCATCATCATTTGCGGACATCACCATGCATTTGCTTGTCGTCCGAAGTCTTCATGGGTACCTACACATCAAAATATCGTATATGCGCATTAAAACCAAATCCAATCTAAAACGGCGCATAAACTCCAAAACGATACGATAAGGGGGCCTATAGGTGAGAACCTATGGCACGCCTTCAAAACCATCCATAATCCTCTATATCGTCGTATAAACGACAATAGTCGAGGCAAAACACATTCCACCATTTCAGAATCCAAAAATACGGAATACGGAAACACGAATCCAAAACGACAACATAGGATATATGTCCCAGATTTCACCCTAGGAAGAATCTGTCAAAACTAGAAGTACCCTGGGCCAAGAATAGAGGAAATGGGGCTAGGCACAGAAAACGAGGCAATTTCATCAGGGTCTGGCCGCAATTTGCGGCCAGAATGGGATTTTTGGCGGCCGGGTTAGGGAGTGGGGAGCTAGGGTTTGGGGTGTTGGTTCTATGGTTCCTGCACGTCTCAATTTCCATCCAATATTATTTTAGGGTTCTCGGGGTAATAGCAGATTCAAAATAACCCTCACAGACTTCACATTTTCCCCGATATTGGTTTCTACAATCCGTATTATGGTTCTAGCTTCAGGTTTGGGGTTCTAATTCATACACTAGGGTGTTGGTAAGATCAATACTGAGCCCAATTTCATAATGCAACACCAATTCACTCAAACCCTAACTAGGTTTTCATCATGTCCATAATCTCACACAATATCGATTAAATCTTAACATGGGGTTATAGGAAAGGCTATACTTAAACAAATGGTTCAGAAATTACCTCAATTGGCAACTCAAGAATTTTCTTGAGTTGCCCCAAATGGCCACAATCCAATCTTTCTAGGTCCATCTTGAAGATCTCGGGCTCACGCATCTTTTTTGTGAAACCGACATAGGATTTTTGTGATGTTTTAGAGATGATTTCATGGCTTGAAGAGAGGGGGAGAATGGGGCTAGGGCAGCAGCAGCACAAAGAGGAAGAGGGGGAGAAATGAGAGGGAGAGAAATGGCTAAGGGTTATAAGTCAAGGGTCCACTCTCTCTCTCACCTACCCTCATCATTTCATTTCCTTTTTCTTTTCTTCTCTTTTCTTTTAAATCCCTAAACCTTCTCATGATAATAGTAACCCAAAAGAAATCCATTGCAAGAAAATACACAAGTGTAGAAAATGTGATATGTGCAAGTTTTTGCGCAAAATTACCAAAAAACCCAATTAGCGATTTTAATCGCGATTAGCACTAAATTAGTGTCAAAATGATCACAACAACTTAAAAATGTCATAATTTCAATAATTAACCCATTTTAGAATTTTCCATAATTTTTCATAATTTTTCTAACATTTTCCCAATTTATTTGCATTTAATATTAAAATAACCAACACCCCAAACCCTAACTAGGTTTTCATCATGTCCATAATCTCACACAATATCGATTAAATCTTAACATGGGGTTATAGGAAAGGCTATACTTAAACAAATGGTTCAGAAATTACCTCAATTGGCAACTCAAGAATTTTCTTGAGTTGCCCCAAATGGCCACAATCCAATCTTTCTAGGTCCATCTTGAAGATCTCGGGCTCACGCATCTTTTTTGTGAAACCGACATAGGATTTTTGTGATGTTTTAGAGATGATTTCATGGCTTGAAGAGAGGGGGAGAATGGGGCTAGGGCAGCAGCAGCACAAAGAGGAAGATGGGGAGAAATGAGAGGGAGAGAAATGGCTAAGGGTTATAAGTCAAGGGTCCACTCTCTCTCTCACCTACCCTTATCATTTCATTTCCTTTTTCTTTTCTTCTCTTTTCTTTTAAATCCCTAAACCTTCTCATGATAATAGTAACCCAAAAGAAATCCATTGCAAGAAAATACACAAGTGTAGAAAATGTGATATGTGCAAGTTTTTGCGCAAAATTACCAAAAAACCCAATTAGCGATTTTAATCGCGATTAGCACTAAATTAGTGTCAAAATGATCACAACAACTTAAAAATGTCATAATTTCAATAATTAACCCATTTTAGAATTTTCCATAATTTTTCATAATTTTTCTAACATTTTTCCTATTTATTTGCATTTAATATTAAAATAATCAATAAAATAATATTAAATTATAAAAATTCCCAAAATTAATATTTTATATTTTTGAAAATGTTACATCCCACTATCTACGAAGCCCTCTGGCTGAGTCATGTACACGCACTCTTCTAAATCACCGTTTAGAAATGCGGTCTTAACATCCATTTGCCAGATTTCATAGTCATGGTATGCAGCAATGGCAAGTAAGATCCGGATGGACTTAAGCATAGCCACTAGAGAAAAGGTTTCGTCATAATCCACACTTGGTTGTTGACGAAAACCCTTTGCAACAAGTCTAGCTTTGAAAGTCTCAACTTTTCCATCTACACCAATTTTCTTTTTAAAGATCCACTTGCTCCTAATGGGTTTTACCCCTCCAGGAGCAACTTCGAAAGTCCATACTTTGTTGGTGTACATGGATTCCATCTTAGATCACATTGCATCCAGCCATTTTATAGAGTCACCACTCGTGATGGCCTGCTCGAAACTAGTTGGGTCATCATCTTCCATGATGCAATCCTCGCTCCCACCATCAATGAGAAAAACGTAGTATCTCTCAGGTGGATGAGAAACCCTACTAGATCGGCGGAAAGGCTGGGGTTCGTCGGGAACTACTGAATCTTCTGGTTCCAATAAATCATCAGTTGTAGTTTGTGGTGCTGGAACCTCTTCCAGCTCTATCTCTTTGCCACTAATTTCTTCTGCAAGAAATTCCCTTTCCAAAAAGGTGGTATGTTGAGCAACAAACACTTTTTGTTCCTCAGCGTGGTAGAAAAAATATCCTTGAGAATTCTTTGGATATCCCACAAACTTGCAAAGAACTGATCGTGCCTCGAGTTTGTCCGGATTTTGCCTTTTGACATATGCCGGACAACCCCATATCTTAATTCGTTTAAAATATGGTCTCTTCCCACTCCATATCTCATATGGTGTGGTAGGTACAGATTTAGATGGAACTAGATTCAATAGGTATATGGTTGTCTCAAGCGCATACCCCCAAAAGAAAATAGGTAACTCAGCATCACTCATCATAGAGCGTACCATATCTAATAGGGTGCGATTCCTCCGCTCCGATACACCGTTGTGCTGTGGTGTATAAGGAGGAGTAAGCTGAGAGAGAATCCCATTCTCTTTTAGATAATCCAGAAAATCATTGCTCAAATATTCTCCTCCTCGATCAGATCGAAGGATCTTAATACTTTTTCCCGTTTGGTTCTCTACTTCGTGCTTATATTCTCTGAATTTCTTAAAAGCTTCAGACTTGTATTTCATCAGGAACACATGTCCGTATCTTGAGAGATCGCCAGTGAATGTAATGAAGTAGGAAGAACCGTTCTTGGCATGTGTAGACATTGGGTCCACATACATCACTATGTATCATCCCTAAAAGTTCCTCAACTCTTGCTCTGTGTCCACTAAACGGAGTTTTGTTCATTTTACCTTTGAGACATGAATGGCAAGTATCATAAGATGATAATTCGAACGTATTCAAATATCCATCCTTATGTAACTTAGCCAGCCATGTCGCATTGATATGACCAAGTCTATAATGCCATAAGAAAGATTCGTTCATTTCTGAACTTTTCCTCTTGTGTGTGTTTTGTATATTAAGGACTGTATTTTGATTGAGAACGTATATGCCATTATGTAACGAGCCTGATCCAATCAACTTTTGATTCAGAAATATGTTCATAACATTATCATGTACTACAAAAGTATATCCTTCTTTACTTAATAAAGAAACTGATATAATGTTGCACATCATGTTCGGTATATAATAGCACTCGTTCAGAATCAGTGTATTATTACTTGGTAATACAAGGTGATATTCGCCAACTGCTTTGGCTGCAATACTTTCACCATTCCCTACTTGTACTGAATGATTACCCTTTCCCAGTTCTCTACCTTTACGTAGCCCACGTAACAATTTAGATATGTGGGATCCCGATCCGGTATCTAATACCCAGGACGTAGGGTGAACTGAGAAACAGTTCTCAATAACTAACACACCCGAAGAAGATGCATCAGCATGCTTGTTCTTCGTTTGGGCGGCATGAGAATCCAGATATTCTCCTATTTCCTGCTCAGTCTTATAACTCTTATAAGAAAGAACGGAACCAACGATCCCCTGCTCAGTATAATAAGCGGGTTCAGTCAATACATCCATATTATTATCTTGATTAGGTCCTAACATGGTCGCTACCTTGAGAGAGAGAGAAGGAAACACTTTAGCGTATGCTCTTGCAAGATTAGATTGGTTATTATCTTATCTAATCAGGATGTCTCCCACTGTTTTCATCAAATCTTCCTTCAAACCCTAAAAGGTAAGATTAGCCGGGATTAATAACACCCTACAATTTCGTCAATCTTTCAGCCAGATCAGTGTTGGTACTTGAGGGAGGTTCCCCGTGCTTTCGCACGGACCTAATTAAAATAAACCTCGTCTTCCCAGAGGTATAACCCCGTTAACACCTTTCTAGACACCTACTTGATCGGCTAATTGTCCTGTGTAAAATTCTCCCAGGAGTAACTCTTACTCGCAGTAGGTATCGGGATCCAACTATCTCATAGGAGGTATGCAATCTTATTGCAAATTTCAATACTTGAAATTCCCGATAATGCTTTTGCCCCTAGCAATCTATGACCTTGACTAAGTCAACAAACCATAAATCGCAAGTCAAGTTCAACCCGTACATTTCCCGATTGAATTAAACCCACCCGTACAACCCTTGACTAAGTCAACAAGGCCGTACAACTATCCTAATCCAATCGCATCTCATGCTTTAGCAGATAAACACTATTTAGCTACCGTACACTATGCCTTGACTAAGTCAACAAACATAGCATGAATACTAACTAGTCTCTATCTGAAATGACGGAGGGCTACGCAGGTTTTTCAGAAAACCATGAGTGTAATGAACTTGATATCGTTGTAGAAACAAGTGATTTTGAAAAGGAGTGTTTTTTAGGATTTTGCAGTTTTTCTAAAGAGGTCACTCCCGGTGAAGGGATCTCGGCTCTTTCCCCATCGAATAAGGTGCAGGGTATATCATATATACCGCTGTGCAAAGCAAGAACTATTTAAGCTATCAAAAACTAAACCGTGAGTTTGTAGCATCTGCCGGTTTAGCTAAAGAGGTCACTCCCGGTGAAGGGATCTCGGCTCTTTCCTCATCGAATAAGGTGCAGGGTATATCATATATACCGCTATGCAAAGCAAAACTGTAGCTACCCTTTTTATAAAGTTTTGATTCTACAACATCTTTTAGGTTTCTTTTCTTTTATTAATCTCATTAGTAAAAATCCGATGAATTAATGCTTCCTAAGCATCACAGAAGAAACAAAAGTAGTAATATTTATATATCAACATAAATATATAGTATAAGCATTCGTCTCAGGCAATAATATGATCTCATCACAGAACATTGCAACAGAAGATAACATATGAAATATTGGATATACTAGGGCATCCGTGTTTTATTTCGAGCCTGTATAAAACACGGATTCCACGGTGGCGATGAATAGCCAAACCCACATCCCTAGACCCCTACAAGAGCGGCAAGCAAAACTGCCAATTCTAGGGTTAGGAGACCCGGTCTCGACTCCTCGAGATGGCCTCCCACTGGACCCTAGAACCCGGTTACTTGTGCTCCCCTCCTTGGGTCTACCTAATGCGGAAAAGTAAATAATATACAATGGTGACATCATCCTCATCCCGGCAGTGCCCCAATGAAAGAATATTACATACAAATGAATTTTATATGAATGAAAATGAAAACCCTCATCTCACATAAAACCCCCGGCTATTCACAACACGACGATTCAATATAATATATCACAGCAACACAAAATATCTCATATCATCAACGTAAGCAAGTATGCGTATCCCGACTGTCGTTGATGTATAGCAACGAAGCTGGCGATACCCCACATACTACGCTTACGGTCACAGAAAAGAAAGTGTAAAACTACAACATTTGGAATCCACAATCTCTTTAGACATCGTAAATCCGAAATATCACATACTTCGCATTTCATTCCTAACTATATGAATACCACATATTGTATCACATTCCGGATAAATAGACAATATTAAACTTTCCGATCGAATAATCAAACACCCAAGATTTCCTAAATAGCTCAACACTTGAGCGGAGTTCAAAAAGTCCCAGAATATGTCACAGTACCAATGGTCCAGCCGTAGAAGGGTCAAGACAACGCTTCACATGTGGCAACGCCGTACTGACCCAAACCCTAAGGTTTAGAGACGGTTCAGACGGTCACATAATCGAGTTAAGGTTTGTGTTCTTCTAGAGGGTCCACCGTGTTACTTGCACGTTTTTCCGAAAGATTTAAACTCAAGAAAAATTCAACACTTAAAAGTTTTTCGTGTCGGGAAAAAGTGAGTTAATGATATCCGTTCGAACATTTTAACAGTTCCTAAAATATCCGGAAAAAAAACGAAATTAAACTTTCCGATCGAGTCATCGAACATGACCCCCTATCTGGATATTTTGTAAAAATGTGATTTTTTCTGCATTAAAAATACTCAAAAAAATCAGCAGGAAATTCTAAGGTTTATGGTGAAACACGGGCCCTAATGCTCTAGCTAGGCTCTGATACCACTTTAGGGTTCCTAGGCACTCATACAAGGGTCTATAAGGCATCAACCATGTAAGTCGATGTAGTACACCCCAGTACTTGTGGGGAGGCGGAATTTACAAAAACGATCAAGTTTAAACAACGAACATCGACTAACCGCTTAAATCGAAGCTAAACAAATAATAACCAAACACATAGCTATACTAAACTATAGTGTTAAGGGATTATACCGATCGAAACTAGTCCTTCGTCTTTGTGTCCTCCTTTGTTCTCCTCGACCTTCTCTAGGTAGTAGACGATCCACCCGAGAGCAAAACACCAAGCTACACCTCTCACTTGAGGTAACTAATCAACTTTGATTGCTAATCAAAGATGAAAGGATGAGATAGAGTGATGGTTATGGATGCTTAAGTCTAACTAAACCTTTGATCTCAACACATGAGGATTAAGGATTAGTCACTTGAAGATGAGAGCTTGAGGAGAGAGAATATGAGATAAGATAATGAGAGAAGAGAGAGAGTGTATCATAATATTATGAAGCATTCTTATTTAAGAATAATGTATAAAAGAAATGAATAAGCATGCTTCATAAAATATCTAGTGGTGATTCATTAGCATGAGTCATTAAGCAATAAATGTGCATTAATGAAATGAATGAATCACCACCATGACTCACTTTCTTATCCAAAAGAAACCTCCTTAGTCACATCTTCTAGAAGCTTCTCGTACAATTACGAGAACGCCCCTCCAATCCGCAAAAATACGGAAAAACTTTAGACTGTAAAAATCCAATAACCGGATACCAGTAACTGGCTTAAACCAAAGCCGACTGGTAAAAACTGTCCGAAAGTCGTACGCGCGTAAACGCACGTATGCGTCCGAACCCTTTGTCGCAAAACCATGCAACCTCTATATCGTTTCGCCTGGAGTAGGAAACTCTCTGTGTGGGACTCTAGAGACTCGACTACTACGCTGGCAGTGGGTTTAACCACAGACCGCAAGCGGCACTAGCTGTACGTAACGGTCCCCAGGTAGTTGTCGATAAGAAGGCCGATGAGTAAACCCATCCGAACTCCTACTGAGTCTGATGTGACAATCTCCATACAGTCCGGTCCGTTCGTCCAAGACTATCGCATATCGGGCCTAGGGGGGCGGCAAGCGTCAGTCCCCTAATAGCGGTATAAGTCGTGTCGGAGGGAAGCCCATTACACCCTGAGAAACTACTGGAACCTACCAGTAAATCTCGCTTGCCCTGGCCAGGGACTTTGCGTAATGGCTCTCTGACACAGCACGATATCTACTCCCAATACCGGGAGGGACGAATCCTGTCTAACCGCCACTGCCTCCAAGTGCTCGGGACTGCACCCAACTGCTACCTGTTTGCACGACTCCTTTGAGCCGTGGTAGGGTAGCAATCTAAGAACAGTGGGACACACTAGAGGCGAAGTAGCAGTGTCAAGTCTGCGGACTACGCTGTACTCATGTCACCTGGGAACTGTTCACTGACGACTGGTATCAAACCAACCAACAGTTCCCTGTGAGTCCTGTCCGGTGTACCCGTAACCTAACGAGCACCTGTATACTATCTCCAGTATGACGTACTAACGGCTGTGGGACAGACCATCTCCCCAACTGGGATGAGAAGCGTACACACTAGTCTACTCCGGAGTATCGATGCTCTGTCTCGATAATCCAACGACCAGGGACCTGAATAAGGATGTGCTTGTAGACTACCCAGCCCCCACTAGTGTGACTGCCATCACAACGCTGGTAGACAAGCAAGATCCTAAGAGCTCTATCAATACGTACACTCACATATTAAGATAGAAAAACCAAGTAGCATACTACCATGTTCAGCAAGACTGTTATATACATGTGAATATCCCAAGCTTCCATTAAGTAATATACAAGCTTGTATGATACAGTAATGGCCTTCTAGGGCATAAACACTAACAATCTCCCACTTGCACTAGGGCCATGTACTGGCATATCGTAGACCAATGATCTCGAGCAGCCTCTCGAACTGAATCTGAGGAAGGGCCTTCGTGAATGGATCAGCAATGTTCTCTTCTGAAGCAACTCTCTGAACCTCGATCTCCTGACGATCAATGATCTCCCTGATCAGGTGATACCGCCTCAAGATGTGTCTGGACTTCTGATGGGACCTTGGTTCCTTCGCTAAAGCTATAGCTCCGTTGTTGTCGCAATACAGAGGTATTGGATCAACTATGGTAGGAACCACCTGAAGTTCTGTTAGAAACTTCTTCATCCAGACTGCTTCTTTTGCGGCATCGCAAGCAGCTATATACTCCGCTTCCATCGTCGAGTCAGCAACGGTGTCCTGCTTGGAGCTCTTCCAGCACACCGCCCCTCCATTGAGGGTAAAGACATAACCCGACATGGACTTGGAATCGTCCTTATCACTCTGGAAGCCGGAATCAGCAAAGGCCTCCAACCTGAGGTCTTTTCCGCCGTAAACCAAGAACATCTCCTTAGTCCTCCTTAGGTACTTGAGAATGTTCTTTACTGCTATCCAGTGTTTCTCCCCTGGGTCTGACTGATACCGGCTTACCACGCTCAGTGCGTAAGCTACATCTGGTCTGGTACACAACATCGCATACATTATAGAGCCTACCGCAGAAGCATAGGGTATAATAGACATGCGTTCCCTTTCCAAATCAGTCTTAGGAGACATCTCTTTGGAGAGGGTGATTCCGTGACAAGCCGGTAGATTACCGCGCTTAGAATCTTCCATACTGAATCTTTTCAGTACAGTGTCGATATACCTGGACTGCGAAAGTCCCAACATCCTCTTGGATCTATCACGATAGATCCGGATCCCCAGAATGTAAGAGGCATCACCCAGGTCTTTCATGGAGAATCTGTGTGACAAGAATCCTTTGACAGATTGTAGCATAGGAATGTCATTTCCTATCAATAGAATGTCATCCACGTACAAGACGAGGAATACGACACTTCTGGCCACAACTTTACTATATATGCACGGTTCATCTGGATTTTTGATAAAGTCATATTCTTTGACTGTCTCATCAAAACAGATGTTCCAACTCCGCGATGCCTGCTTTAGTCCATAAATAGACTTAAGCAGCTTGCATACTTTCCCGCTGCTCCCACTCTGATTGAAACCCTCTGGCTGATCCATATAGACTCTCTCTTCTAAATTTCCATTCAAAAAAGCCGTCTTTACGTCCATCTGCCAGATTTCATAATCATGGAAGGCAGCAATAGCAAGAAGGACCCGAATGGATTTGAGCATAGCCACTGGAGAAAAAGTTTCGTCATAGTCCAAACCAGGTCTTTGACGAAAACCCTTTGCAACAAGTCTAGCCTTATAGGTTTCCACCTGTCCGTCTACACCAATCTTTTTCTTGAAGATCCATTTGCATCCTATGGGTTTTACCCCATCTGGAGCAAAGTCCAAAGTCCATACTTTGTTGGTGTACATGGACTCCATCTCGGTCCGCATTGCATCTAGCCATCGTACCGAGTCGCCGCTCTGGATGGCCTGCTGGAAGTCAGTAGGTTCATCATCATCTATGATGCAATCCTCTCTATCCCCGTCAATGAGAAAACCGTAGTATCTGTCAGGCGGATGAGACGGCCTACTACTCCTGCGGAGGGGTGCGGGAATGTTCTGTTCTTCTTGAACCTCTGGTTCTACCAAAATTTCAGTAGCAGCTTGTGGTTCTGGAATTTCTTCCAGTTCTATTTCGCTCCCATTTGTATCCTTTTCTAAAACTTGTTGTTCTAGAAAATGGGCATTACGAGAAACAAAAACCTTTTGTTCCTCTGCGTAATAGAAGCAATATCCCTTGGAGTTCTTTGGATATCCTACAAGCTTACACAGTACTGATCGTGCCTCGAGCTTGTCCACATGCTGCTTTTTTACAAAAGCTGGACATCCCCAAATCCTTATATACTGAAGATAGGGTTTCTTCCCACTCCACATCTGATATGGTGTGGTAGGCACAGTTTTGGTTGGAACTCTGTTCAAAATATATGTCGCTGATTCTAGCGCATATCCCCAGAAAGATCGCGGTAACTCAGTATTACTCATCATGGATCGTACCATATCCAATAGGGTTCGATTCCGTCTCTCCGATACACCGTTGTGCTGTGGAGTGTATGGAGGAGTAAGCTGAGAGAGAATTCCTTTCTCTTTTAGGTAACCTAGGAACTCGGCACTTAAGTATTCTCCACCTCGATCAGATCTTAGTGTCTTAATACTTTTGCCTGTTTGGTTTTCCGCTTCACTCTTGAATTCCAGGAATTTCTCAAAGGCCTCTGATTTATGCTTCATTAAGAAAACATATCCATACCTAGAGAAATCATCTGTAAAAGTAATGAAGTAGGAATAACCACCTCTCGCATGTGTAGACATTGGACCACATACATCACTGTGTATGAGTCCTAAGAGCTCGCTCGCTCTTACTCCTTGTCCAGTAAATGGAGTCTTTGTCATCTTTCCTTTGAGACAGGATTGACAAGTGTCATAGGTTTGATATTCGAACGTGTCCAAATATCCTTCTCTATGCAACTTAGTCAACCTTCTCTCATTGATGTGACCCAGTCTACAATGCCATAAGAAAGCTTTATTTAAATCTGGAGACTTTCTTTTTAGTGTGTTCTGGACATTGAAAATTTGGAGTTGGTTTAACACATATATGCCGTTATTTAGAGTACCGGACCCAATCAAACCATGATTAAGGTGGATGTTGACAACATCTCTTACAAACGTGAAATCATAACCTTTATTTGATAACAAGGAAACTGATATGATATTACACGTTAAGCTGGGTACAAAATAACAGTTATGTAAAACCAAAATGTGTCCACTCGTCAATCCTAGGTGATAATCCCCGACGGACGCAGCTCCCACGCTAGCTCCGTTAGCAATCCTGAGGATCATATCACCTTCCTTCAGCACTCTACGGTTTCTCAGTGCCTGCAAAGAATTGCAAATATGAGATCCTGATCCGGTATCCAATACCCAGGAAGTAGAGTTGATCGACAGACAATTCTCAATTACAAACACACCTGAAGTCGAAGCCACAGCTTGCTTCGGTTCCTGGTTCTTGGCGTTCCACGCCTTGCAATCCTTCTTCCAGTGCCCTTTCCTGTGACAATGGAAGCACTCATCCATGCCAACTACCGGTGCTGTAAACTTTTTCTTTCCCTTCTTTCCCACCTTACTAACACCTCCTCTAGGTCTGGGTGCGGCCTTCTTCTTCCTTCCTTTGGCCCTAGCCTTGGACCCGGAAGAAGATGCACCGCCAACAAACATAGCGGGTGTTTCCCTTGCCTTCTGCAAGGTGCCCTCTGCACTCCTTAACATGTTCAGGAGTTCCGCAAGTTCAACTTCTTTTCCTTGAAGATTGAAGTTGAGGATAAACTGGGCGTAGGTGGGAGGAAGGGACTGGAGAACAAGGTCTGTATAGAGCTCATTATCCAAAGTCGTCCCAAGGTCTGCGAGCTCTTCTATGTAGCCAATCATCTGTAGGACATGTTCACCTACCGATGACCCGACAGCCAACCTCGCTCGAAATAATTTCTTAGAGGTCTCGTATCTTGCTATACGAGATTGCTCTCCATAAAGTTCCTTTGTATGGAGAAATATGCCATCTAGGGACATATCCTCGTGCCTCCTCTGATGTTCATTGTTCATCGAGGCAAGCACGATGCACTTGGCTCTCGCGCAATCTAAATCCCAGGTTTTGCGGATTTCCTTATCCGCATTGCTGGATTTGGGACCAAGGACAGCAGGTGCTGTAGCGGTGAGGACGTACCCCAGTTTGTCATAGGTCAAAGCCATCTTGACATTCCGCAGCCAATCTTTATAGTTTGGCCCCGTCAGTATATTTTTCTCTAAAAGTAACTTAAGTCCAGTCATTTTCAGGGTCGCTGCAATTAGGAGAGAGAGAAAAAAACTCTTTAGCATGATGCTCTTGCAAGTTTAGAATGGTTTTTAGTTTATCTAAACTGGATGGCTCCCACTGTTTCTCGAATCCTTCCTCAAACCATAAAAGAAGAATTAGCCAAGACTATTCTCACCGTACAATACTTGCGTAACCGTTCAGCCAGGCCGGTGTCGATACTTCGAGGGAGGTTTTCCAACGCTTTCGCGAAGTTCCTTAATTAAATAACCTCTTTTCTCTGGGGGCGTAACCCCGCTGACACTTTTCTGGACACCTACTAGGTTTATAGCATTGATCGTTAAGTGACGAATATCCTGATAAGTATCATATACTCACAGTAGGATCGGGATCCAAATATCATCGTCTGATAATGTTGTAGGAATGCTACCAACATTCATCAAACTCAAAATGGTATGCATCTCTTTGCAAATTTCAGTTTCTTTAGAAATTCCCGATATAAGTTTTTACCCCATGCTCTTATGACCTTGGCGTTGGTCAAAATGTCATAAGTCACATGTCAAGTTCTACCCATCATTATCTTGTTAATTTGAACCCATCCGTATATATCCCTGACGTTGGCCAAATGATAATACGACTGTCCCAAACCAACTCATCTATCTATGCAACAAATGAATATCCAGCAGCTACCAAACACTATGCCATGACGTTGGCCAAAACTGCATAGCTTGAATACTACTGAATACCCAAATGAAATGACGGAGGGCTACGACTGGTTTTGGCGAAACCGTGAACGTAGTGAACTTGATATAACCGAAGGAACCTGATAGCTTTTAAAAGGAGTGGTTAAGACTCCGCATTTAAAAATATCTGTTTTAAAAATAACCGAGTGGTTTCTTTAAATTGTTCCAACGATTTAAACTTTGGTTTGTTTTACTTTGCATTATAGATAATGCGTCCCATCATTAACCTATCATTGCAGAAAACAATGAAAATACAACGTCCTCTTATGCCATCCGCATTCGCCACGGGGTCCCGTCATCACCCGTTAGGTTACTTAACTAACGACAGAGCGGGGGCTGGGCTAGCGCGGGTGTAAAACATAAGTGGCGTCTAAATAGCTATCATAAATATAGATATTTTACATTCGTCTGACGCAATGATATTCATTCCAGAACACAGATAAACAATATTGGATTTGCAAGCAATCTGTATTTCTTTTGAGCCTGCAAGAAAAGACAGATTACACAGTTGTGATGAATAGCCGTTACCCCACCCTCGACCCCTACGGGTACGGCAAACTACCCACCCGGCAGTCTGTGTACCCCACCTTGGGTCAGTCCTAGGAGCAAAAACAGTAAAATGAAATAATACAACGGTGGCTACAACCGCAACCTGGAAGTGCCCCGCGAAAATAATATTACAACAAATTACATTTACAACAAATGAATTAACCAATAACCCATTGCGAACCCCGGCTATACACCACAACAGTCCAATACAGTTTATATGCACAAACAGATATAACCATTTCAGAAATGTGCAACCCCCTGCCAACCGACATACTAGCAGTTGGGGAAGGTTTACGAACACATTAAACATTCACAGATATAATCCAATACGCAAATACTGTACAATTCGATCGAATAAACAACATCAATATTGCTCCAAAATCTGCTCTGTTAAACAGTAACCTGAGCAATAATTAAACATTCCAGAAAACCCAAAACACCACAGGGGACCCACCCAAAAAAAACGAGTTCCTGACTCGTCAACTCGGCCGCGGTTGCGCGGCGGATCGGTGGGATCCGCCGCCCTTCCGCGGCGCTTTAGACGAATCAGAAGCCCAAATTTTTTGGGTGTTCTACTGTGGTCATGTCAAGCTCTCTGAACATACCTGAAAAATTTTCTGACTTCATTTTAACTTCGACAGAAACTTGACAGAATTAGGGTTTTGCGGCTTTGTTTTTCCGTTCGAAATTCGTACAAATTTGCAATTAAGTTATTTATTGTTTAGTGTGGCTCTGATACCACTGTAAGTCGATGTAGTACACCCCAGTACTTGTGGGGAGGTGGAATTTACAAAAACGATCAAGTTTAAACAACGAACATCGACTAACCGCTTAAATCGAAGCTAAACAAATAATTACCAAACACATAGCTATACTAAACTATAGTGTTAAGGGATTATACCGATCGAAACTAGTCCTTCGTCTTTGTGTCCTCCTTTGTTCTCCTCGACCTTCTCTAGGTAGTAGACGATCCACCCGAGAGCAAAACACCAAGCTACACCTCTCACTTGAGGTAACTAATCAACTTTGATTGCTAATCAAAGATGAAAGGATGAGATAGAGTGATGGTTATGGATGCTTAAGTCTAACTAAACCTTTGATCTCAACACATGAGGATTAAGGATTAGTCACTTGAAGATGAGAGCTTGAGGAGAGAGAATATGAGATAAGATAATGAGAGAAGAGAGAGAGTGTATCATAATATTATGAAGCATTCTTATTTAAGAATAATGTATAAAAGAAATGAATAAGCATGCTTCATAAAATATCTAGTGGTGATTCATTAGCATGAGTCATTAAGCAATAAATGTGCATTAATGAAATGAATGAATCACCACCATGACTCACTTTCTTATCCAAAAGAATCCTCCTTAGTCACATCTTCTAGAAGCTTCTCGTACAATTACGAGAACGCCCCTCCAATCCGCAAAAATACGGAAAAACTTTAGACTGTAAAAATCCAATAACCGGATACCAGTAACTGGCTTAAACCAAAGCCGACTGGTAAAAACTGTCCGAAAGTCGTACGCGCGTAAACGTACGTATGCGTCCGAACCCTTTGTCGCAAAACCATGCAACCTCTATATCGTTTCGCCTGGAGTAGGAAACTCTCTGTGTGGGACTCTAGAGACTCGACTACTATGCTGGCAGTGGGTTTAACCACAGACCGCAAGCGGCACTAGCTGTACGTAACGGTCCCCAGGTAGTTGTCGATAAGAAGGCCGATGAGTAAACCCATCCGAACTCCTACTGAGTCTGATGTGACAATCTCCATACAGTCCGGTCCGTTCGTCCAAGACTATCGCATATCGGGCCTAGGGGACGGCAAGCGTCAGTCCCCTAATAGCGGTATAAGTCGTGTCGGAGGGAAGCCCATTACACCCTGAGAAACTACTGGAACCTACCAGTAAATCTCGCTTGCCCTGGCCAGGGACTTTGCGTAATGGCTCTCTGATACAGCACGATATCTACTCCCAATACCGGGAGGGACGAATCCTGTCTAACCGCCACTGCCTCCAAGTGCTCGGGACTGCACCCAACTGCTACCTGTTTGCACGACTCCTTTGAGCCGTGGTAGGGTAGCAATCTAAGAACAGTGGGACACACTCGAGGCGAAGTAGCAGTGTCAAGTCTGCGGACTACGCTGTACTCATGTCACCTGGGAACTGTTCACTGACGACTGGTATCAAACCAACCAACAGTTCCCTGTGAGTCCTGTCCGGTGTACCCGTAACCTAACGAGCACCTGTATACTATCTCCAGTACGACGTACTGACGGCTGTGGGACAGACCATCTCCCCAACCGGGATGAGAAGCGTACACACTAGTCTACTCCGGAGTATCGATGCTCTGTCTCGATAATCCAACGACCAGGGACCTGAATAAGGATGTGCTTGTAGACTACCCAGCCCCCACTAGTGTGACTGCCATCACAACGCTGGTAGACAAGCAAGATCCTAAGAGCTCTATCAATACGTACACTCACATATTAAGATAGAAAAACCAAGTAGCATACTACCATGTTCAGCAAGACTGTTATATACATGTGAATATCCCAAGCTTCCATTAAGTAATATACAAGCTAGTATGATACAGTAATGGCCTTCTAGGGCATAAACACTAACAAACCATGCCCGATTTAAAATTTAGACGTGCCGAACAACCCAAAGCCGGGATCTTTGCTAGATTATTAGGGTTAAACATGCAAGTAAACATCTTTACAACTAAGAGTGAGGGATTACAACCTTTGTAGTCCGCTCCTTCGCTTCATAAGCTCCGAGTAGAAGTCTCTTCGCCGCGATCCACGATCTCCCGGACTCAAGAGAGGCTCCATAACCCGAATGATTCATACTTGCTTGTAGTCTTCCTTTTCTCCGATGATCTACCTTGAAGTTCCTTTAACTCAAGCTCTTTCTCACTAATGAGGTGAACACCCTAATCTAATTGGCTAGATTAGATGTGGATGATGAAGTAGGATTTATGCTCTCTTTTATTATCAAATTCTCACACTAAATCATCACATAAAGAAAACCTAGAAAGCTTTTTCAAAGCTCAAGGAAGAAGAAGAAGAATATGAATGAATTATTCCTTTTGTGATGAATAATGAAATGTTAATATGATTACAAATGTAACCATGGTCAAGGATGACAAGGCTAACCCATGTAGAGATTTAACCTGGGGTGAAGAGTTTGGGTTGGGTTAGAAATATCTAGCAAAATATCAAGCATAATATCTTTTGCTAGAAACAAAGTAAAACCATCTAGAAGCATCAAGAAAGTACTAACACAAATCAAACCTTAACCTTGTTTAATCTCCACTAAACATGTTGCATTAGTAATCATATTATGTTACAATATTATATATCACATATATAATATATATTTGTAACAAAATAAAATAATACAATTAACATATATCGCATATATATCAATGTATTATCCGGTGAGAAAATGAATCAATGAAGCGAGCCAATATTAGATAATGTAATGTAATATATCACATATATAATTATACATTAAATTATCGAATCAACACTTGATCCGACAATCCGGCTATATCGAATATAACCGACTAATATATCATGTACCGATTCATCGAATCAACACTTGATCCGATGACCCGGCTCATATCAAAATATTGTGAGAATATAATATGGTATCTCATATCGCATTATCCTCGGTCCTTCACATATCACATATGTGCTCCTATTCCGTTTTGCCTGAGTCAAGAAAGCTCTGTATAGGACTCTAAAGAATCATCAATACGCCGGTAGCAGGTGATGATCATATCAAACATCCACAAGCTGCAAGCGGTCAGCTAAACGTAACAGCCACCTAGGTATTAAGCGATCAGAAGATCAACAAGCAAGCCTGTACATTCTCCTGTGAATCCAATCAGTAACACTCCCGTACAGTCCGGTCTCTTCGTCTGATATGTCGCATATCTAGTCTAGGGTAGTATACGTCAGACCCCAGTAACCGATAAGTCGTGTCGATGTGAGGCTCATAACAGGTCGATAAACTACTGGTAACACTTACCAGTAAATCTCTATATCAGCCCTGGCCAGGGACTTCCAGTTATAGCCAATCGAACACAGCACAACATCAACTCCCTATACCGGAAGAGACGAATCCCCTCCTATCGCTCATTGCCTCCATGTGATTCGGGACTGCACCCAAAAGCCACCGTTTTTTACGCCCTCTTGGACGTGGTAAGGTGGAAATCAAAGCACAATGGGAATCACACAAGACTCTATGACGATCTCGGGTCTACAGACTACCCTGTACCAGTGTCACCAGAGAACTGCCATCTGACGTGAGGTATAATACCATCTGGGAGTTCTCGGCGAGTCCGTCCAGTGTACCCAGTCTCCACTGAGCACCCGTACACCATCCTTGATGTTAAACACCGATGGATATGAGATCATCCATCGCCCATCATATTGGTCAAGATGCGTATACGCTAGTCTACTCTGGTGTATCGATGCCCTGTCTCGACACACCCTCGAGTATGAATAGTTATAGGATGTACTCATCGACTACTGTGGCCAACTAGTATGATCTCATCATAGTCCCAGTAGTCGAGTACATATCTTAAGGGCTTTATCAACATGTGAGAGTAAGACAGTAAACAAATACAAGTCAACATGTTAAGATAAAGTGCAACCAAATAGCATACTATCATGACGAGCAAGAAAGTCCTCTCTATATATATCCAAGCATCCATTATAATATACATCATATATACAACAATGGCCTCTAGGGCATATACATAACTAACAAATGTAGTCCCGGAGTTACTTGCAGTTCTCCGTGGAGTGGCCCTGCGACCTATGGAAGCCGCAGTTGGGGCCCCGGGTGCGCTTTGCTACCCTGTTCGAGACTGGGGGGAGTTTGAAGAACCTCTCGCCCTTAGTCTCCTCCAGCAGTACCGTCTGGGAGACGTTGAGCAGGGTGTACTCCTGAAATTTCGGGGAGTAGGGCTTCGGCCGCTCAATCTTCTTTTTCTCTTTCCGGGCCCTTTTCTTGTGATTAGTTTGTTCTGTCCTGGGCAGATTGGCATTCACCTCTGATTCCATGCTGGATCTCACGTTCGGTCCAGGCCTTTACCTCGACCATGGTCTTAGGTTGCGCTAATGCAAAGGAGCGTAACCACTCCTTGTGCCTAAGACCCGACCTAAGTGTCGTTATGACCGTCTCGTCCTGGTGTTCTGGGACCTCGAGGAGGGCGTTATAGTAGCGGGTGACGTACCCTTTGAAGGTTTCTTTGTCCCTGCTCTATATTGTGAAGAGATGGTCGACGGTCCGCTTCTGCAGTCTGTTCCCGACGAAGTGGCCGGGGAATTGGGTGGCCCGCTCATCGAAGGTTGAGATCGAGCATGGCACGAGTCCTCGGAACCAGTCTCGTCCTGAGCGGATGAGAGTGGCCGGGAAAGCACGGCATTGGGCGGTGTTGGAACAGTCCTGGAAACTCATCTCGGCTGTGAACGCGTCTAAATGGTCCTTCAGGTCGGACTTCCCGTCGAAGAGGGAGACTTTCGGGGGCTTGTTTCGAGAGGAAACATGGACGGCGAGTAGCTCTTCGGTGAAGGGCTTCGTGAGCGAGTCAGCGGCATATTTGGCCCCGTCGCTCGAATGACGACCTTCTCGATGCATACCTTTGATCTTCTTTTCGCCGGCGCGAGTCGGCCGTGGTATCCCGATGAGTCGGCATACTCTGATCTTCGGCCTCTACTGCCGGAGACCTCTACCTGGCCACGGCCCCGATTCCGTTCGATGACGTTCCTCAGGTCTCCTGGCGAGGTCGTTTTTGAGCTGTTGTGGCGAGTCCCGTGCGTGTGACCCCTTCGAGGGAGGGGGTGTCGGTTATGCCTGGACGCAGGCGAGCTGACCGACACCTCCTCGGGAGGGACAGAGGCGCGATGGGGCACGAGGCGAGGCGCTCTGGTGTAAGACCTCGGAGTTAAACAGTGTGGCGCCCACCAGGTCATTGAATATGTCGGCCCGGGGGATCTACGGCCGTCGGAGACATCGAGGCGGTGATCGGTTGTTCCAACGCGGGCAGAGTCTTCTCTCCCTCTGTAGGGGTCCCGATCCCGCGGAGGGGGAGCAGCGACCTGGGGAGCTTGCCCGGCTGCTTGGACATGGACGAGCGCATCCACGACGGACGTGAGTCGATCTATCCGAGCGAATAGGGCATGAATGGCGTTCGGTAGAGGAGGGGATTCTCCTTCGTCACTACTGTGGGGAGGCCGACGACTGGTGCTTGGATCGTCGCGGTGACCGCTTGCCATGTAGTCGAGATCGGAAGATGAACTTTTGGTTGAGTGGAACTAGTTTCCCACATACGGCGCCAACTGATAGAGCTCTGGATCACCTTCAGATGTTATTTTCCGTTGATCTACTGCGAGCGCTAATAGACGGCTGAGATTGAGTTGGAGGATTGCCTCCTGGAGCGTGTGGATCTCAATGGGTTTTGTGTGGTTGAGGCCGAGCTACCTGCAAAGAAGTCCCGGAGTGGTTGTGCCACCAAGGACCCTCCGACGATCAAGTTAGACGGGGTATTTTGGCAGAGTAACGGCCTGTTGGAGTAAAAAATGGCTTACCTCGACCGTATGAGAGAGGGGTTTATATAGCGGCAGCGATGGGCAGGTGGGCGTGAGATTCACGCCGGCCATTACGCCCCTGGCGTCACTCCCGCGTGATAGGCGGGATCCCGCATTAATGACGAGACAGGCTCGTTAATGGAAGATTGTGATGGTGTGGAACACGGGATCATGGGCGGTGGATATCTCATGTATGGCGAGGTTCACGGAGCCGTGGCGGGGGCGCCTGTGATCAACGTTGTTGGTCGGTCAGTGAGACCGAGAAAGATGAGCTCGGCGGGAGGCTCGGGCACGAGCAGGAGGCCGAGGCATCTTGGTTCTGTGATAGCTCGGAGGTGAGCCGGGGGGTGATCTGGAAGGCCACAGAAGGTCAGGAGACTTCTCGGGCCGGAGGCCCGAGGTGTGATCCCAACTGAAGTTCTTGATCATTTCTTGTAGGTTCTGGGACACGTCATCTGCAACGTGTCAGCATCTGGAAGTCACCGATATCGAGCCTCATCACTTTGTAAACAAGGATCCTTGAATCCCAAAAAATTAGGAGAATTTGCAAGGATTTGACGCTATTCATTGTACTTTTAGATGGGACCCGAGTAATCTATTTATTTAATAATCCTCTCTCTATTTATCTCTCTCTGAAATCCTCAAATCCAAATCCCACTTACTTTTCACCAACCAAACAAAAATTACAAGGATCTACAAATCCAATACTAAGAATCCAATATCAACCAAACAACAAATTACCCAATCCAGAAATTTTCAACCGTACTATTTTGAAATCCAAATTTCATAATCTCGAAACCAAAGAACACCCTTAGGACACAAATGCAAAATTCTTTGTAGAAAGCAGTTGTACTCATCATACATTAATTGCGAGTCAACGTGATCACGTTTTTTTCATGCCCTAAATAGGATGTACTTGCATAAAAAGGAAATTTCAGTATGTACTAAAAACTATTGTCATTGTTCTCTCTGATTGATGTCCGGGGGCGACGGAGTATTTATGTGCTCGAGCTTGTATGATTCTAATATTTGTTCTTATAGCCTATCACATATGTTTAGGATAAAACACTTAGTTGTTGTTGTTATTGTTGTTGTTGTATAGTACTCTCTAATTGATACTGAGTTTGGCCCCTGTTTATTTTATTTTTGAAATATAAACATTAATTGTTAATAGTTTCACATTATTTTCAACATTAATTATGATGTTTTGTATCTTATTATCTATTTTTTTTCGAGCTATAAGATTGGACCTAGCTGCCTGACACTTGGCTATTTTTTATAAGCTATTCTTTTATAGTGGGATTGCTCGTCTCTTTCAGGTCGCGCGGGTTGAATGTCTTCAATTTGTAATATTTTCTTTATAAATTTTGGGTTTATAATAAGCCCTGATCTACCTTTTAAAATTGTTGTCACGTTCATTATTCAAAGATTGACTACGAAACACAAACGAAATGATTCAAGCATCCTAAAAACGGTATATAAACATCCAATTGTTTTATCCATATAGCAAATAAATACCTATATTTCAAAATGTGTCATTTTAATACATGAAGTTTTGCTTTTTTTGCATCTTGCTACCTACCAGTTCTCCAAAATGTGTTTCTTGAGAACGGGTAGAGAGAAATATACTATACAAAAAAACTTAGGGTATTAATGTAACATTTTGAAATATTTTAAGCAATTAATTATTTTATTTATTTAATTAAAAATGTTATTTTTAATTTTATTGTAATAAAAAGATTTTTTAATATGTGGTAGAGTAATTTAGTAAAGAAAGTAGTTTGTTTATATAATAATAAGTGTCATGAGAGGTTTTGTGGAAAGTTTAATTCTTTGTGAGAATTGGAGTTGTGTGAGCGTTTTTATGTTAAACTGTTAGGTCATGGTTAAGGCTAATTCAAACCTCATAAATACCACACCCTAGGTTAAACTTCAAGCCCACACCTCCTACTTGCATGAATACACACCATCCTTCATAGTGACAACTTCTCCTAACCTTATCATTCCTTATTCTTATCTTGTTCATATTTGTTTCAGTTGATATATTAAGGTTTGAAACAAATAACCTAGCCTAGTGAAAATCCTCTAGCTCATTTAAGAAAGAGAAATGAAATGAAATTCTAAGTATTTGTGTTTCTCAACTCAAACACTCAAGCAAGGATCTTCTGGACTTGTGAAATTCTTGTAGAGCCATTCAGTTGATCTTCCAAATAGGTATAATCTCCAACCCTATAGATTTTTATTACAAGTACTGTTTAGAGTAGGATGTAGAATATCGGTAAATATCGTATTTTGTTAGATTCTTGCTCTGTTTTGAAACTGCTGGGTCAGTTAATATTAAGAAAAATCAAACAGTAGCTTAACCTGTAAATTGGACCTAGAATATACACTAGAAATACGGACCCATTCAATGAATTTTCGACCGACGACAATCCTCATTTTTTCGATCTCGCCGGTTTTTTGTGGGAATTGGCTGTTGAGTTTTCTAGGGTAGCTCTCTGTATATATTTTAGGGTATCTGGTATAGTTTGATTATGTTATATGTTCTGTATATAAAATCTATGGCAAATTCTTGTTTTGGTTATAGTTCTAAATACGATACGGATATTTCGTGTCACGATTCTGTTTTCCAAGTTACGAACAGCATGGGGTTAGCTCAGGTTAGTATAGCTTTTAGATAGTTCAAAATATTCGCACGTAGCCCATTTAGAATGTAAGACTTGTAGTTTCACGTTTTAGCCGTATCGGAGTTAGCCGTTTCTTATACGAAAGTTAATTTCCATGTTAGGTTCGACCACGGGGACTTCGGAGGCCGCAAGGAAGGGAAAGGGATTAATGATATCCGAGTAGATTCGACGTGTTCCAGTAAGTAGACTAAACATCTACCGGGGGATTTTGTATGGATGGCGTAACTGTAAGTCGACGTTAGACACCCCACAGGATACGGGGAGGCGGAATAGGTAAAACAATCATTTTGTTCAAGTTAATATCGACTAACTTTACGGATCTTTACTAAACCCTAACTAAAATCTATCTAGAAGTGCTAAACTACTATGATAGATGATTATACCTCAAGCTACTAGTCCTTCTTGTTCTTGTTGTTCACCTCCTCGTCGGCCTCCTCGATGTGATAGAAGATCCACCCGAGAGTTCCTCTTCCAAGCTTTGACCTCTCACTTGAGGTAACTAAGTGGCTAGGATTGCTAATCCAAGTGACCTAGAAGATATAGAAGTGGATTAAGGATATATTAGTCTTTCTAACCCTTGGGATCTCAACATATTTAAGGATTAGGGTTAGGTTTAAGAAGAGGAGAGCTTGAGGAGAGAGAATGTGTTTGTGAGAATGAAATGAAAAATAACTCATTTGTGTATATATTATGAAGCATAAAATATCTTACACAAATATCTTCATGCTTCATTTAATACAAATGAATGAATCATTTAATAAGTCATTAAAACAATTAATGCTTCATTAACTCATTTGGATAAATCATATCATGAGTCACTAATTCAATTAATGCAAATTACACATAAGCTCTCCACCCCACCTTTCTTCTAGAAGCTTCTCGACTAATTACGAGAATGCCCCTCCCATCCGTAAAACACGGATATTCTGAGACTGCATAAATCCAATAATCCAATACTAGAATCTGGCTTAAATTAAAACCTGCTAGTATAATCTGTCCGAACATCATACGTGCACAAGTACACGTATATGTCCGAACCCTGTCGTAAAACCATACGACCTTTATATCGTTTCGCCTGAAGCAGGGAAACTCTCTATGTGGGACTCTAAAGACTCGACACTACGCTGGCTGTGGGTTTAACCACAGGCCGCAAGTGGCACTAGCTGTACGTAACGGTCCCTGGGTAGATGTCGATAAGAAGGCCGATGAGGAAACACATCCGAACTCCTATTGAGCCTGATGTGACAATCTTCGTACAGTCCGGTCTGTTCATCTAAGACTATCGCATATTGGGCCTAGGGGGCGGCAAGCGTCAGTCCCCTAAAAGCTGTATAAGTCGCGTCGGAGTGAATCCCATTACACCTTGAGAAGCTACTGGAAATCCTACCCGTAAATCTCGTTTGCCCTGGCCAGGGACTTTGCGTAATGGCTCTCCAAACACAGTGCGATATCAACTCCCAATACCGGGAAAGACGGATCCTATCTAACTGCCATTGCCTCCAAGTGCTTCGGGACTGCACCCAACTGCTACCTGTTTGCACGACTCCTTTGAGCCGTGGTAGGGTAGCAATCTAAGAACAGTGGGAACACACTCGAGACGAAGCAGCAGTATCAAGTCAACGGACTATACTGTACTCTTGTCACCTGGGAACTGTTAACTGACGACGGGTATAATACCAACCAACAGTTCCCTGCGAGTCCTATCCGGTGTACCCGTAACCCAACGAGCACCTGCATACTATCTCCAGTACAACATACTAATGGCTGTGGAACATACCATCTCCCTTGCTGGGATGAGAAGCGTATACACTAGTCTACTCTGGAGAATCGATGCCCGGCCTCGATAATCCTACGACTAGGGACCTGAAAAAGGATGTGCTTGTAAACTACCCAGCTCCCACTAGTATGACTGCCATCACAACGCTGGCGGTCAAGCAAGATCCTAAGGGCTCTATCAATATGTATTCGTGATATGCTAAAAGAAACATATACACATATTAAGATAGATATAAACCAAGTAGCATACTAATATGTTGACCAAGACTGTTAATACAACTGTGAAAATCCCAAGCTTCCATTAAGTAATATACAAGCTAGTATGATACAATAATGGCCCCTAGGGCATATACACTAACAATCTCCCACTTGCACTAGGGCCATATAATGGCTTATCGAAGACCTATCATCTCGAATAGCCTCTCGAACTGTGTCTGAGGTAAGGCCTTTGTGAATGGATCTGCAGTGTTCTCCTCTGTAGCAACTCTCCGGACCTCGATCTCCTGGCGATCTATGATCTCCCTGATCAGGTGATACCGCCTTAAGATGTGTCTGGACTTCTGATGGGACCTGGGTTCCTTCTCTAAATCTATAGTGCCGTTGTTGTCACAATACATCGGTATTGGATTAACAATGGTAGGAACCACCTGAAGTTCAGTTAGGAACTTCTTCATCCAGACTGCATCTTTTGCGGCATCGCAAGCAGCTATATACTCCGCTTCCATCGTCGAGTCAGCAACGGTGTCCTGCTTGGAACTCTTCCAGGACACCGCCCCTCCATTGAGGGTAAAGACATAACCTGACATGGACTTGGAGTCATCCTTGTCTCTCTGGAAGATGGAGTCAGTAAAAGCCTCGATCTGGAGGCCTTTTCCGCCGTAAACCAAGAACATATCCTTAGTCCTTCTCAAGTACTTAAGAATGTTCTTTACTGATATACGGTGCTTCTCCCCTGGGTCTGACTGATACCGGCTTACCACACTCAGTGCGTAAGCTACATTTGGTCAGGTACACAACATCGCATACATTATAGAGCCTACCGCAGAAGCGTAGGGTATAACTGACATGCGATCCCTTTCCAAATCAGTCTTGGGAGACATCTCTTTGGATAAGGTGATTCCGTGACAAGCCAGTAAATTACTAAAAGTCTACGTTACCCACCCCGGTGCTTACGAGGAGGCGGAATAGGTAAAAAACGGATTTTTAACACAAGGTAACATGGACTAAAACTAGAGGATCTTTGCCAAACAAAAACTAGCAAACTACCTATAAGTTTTAGCTACTAGGTTAGATAGTTATACCTAGATCTTGAACTCCTTCTCTTCTTGTTGTCGTCCTCCTTCTTGCTTGCTCCTTGGAGTGGTGTAGACGGCTTCTCCTCGTTGTCTTCTCTTTGCTGAAGAAAGATCCACCCGAGGGTCCCTACCTTGTGCTCCTACCTCAACCAAGTGGTAACTAGAGTGCTTGGCTTGCTAAACTAAGAACCCTAGAATGAGTAAAGAGAAGTCTTGATGGTTTTATCTTACAAGCTCATGGTTCTCAACACATGAGAGATGAGAGCTTTGAGAGATGAAGAGGGAGAGCTTTGTATGAGAGAGAGTGTGCAAGAAAGAATGAACTAGAAAAAATACAACCATGCTCATCAAATGAGAATAATAATAATAATAATAATAATAATAACAACTAAGGAAAATGTGATGGTTAGTTTGGAATGACCATTATCATTTCAACATTAAATGCATTTTGCAAGAAACAAGAAGCATCTTGCAAATGAAATGATGATGGTCAAAAGGTCAACAAAAGTCAACTGGTCAACCAAAGTCAAAAGGTCAACAAATGTCAAATGGTCAACCTAACCATGGCACAATTATCCTTAATTAATATCATTAATCATATTTATCATTCTCATTAGGGTTATGAAAAAGTCAACGGTCAATAACCCTAATGAGATTCCTCTGCCTCTGTCAACTGTGCATACACACCCGCATCCGTGTTCCGAGAAACACGAATACAATGAGACAAAACCAATCCCAAAACAAATACTAGGATCTGTCTTAAACCAAAGCCCGCTAGTAATAACTGCCCGGACACCAAACGTGCACAAGTGCGCGGATGTGAACGAACCCCGTCGCAAAACCATGCGACATCTACTCTGTTTTTCCCAAAGGTGAATAGCCCTCTGTGTGGGACTCTAAAGACTCGACACTAAGCTGGTAGTGGGTTTAACCACAGGCTGCAAGCGGTACTAGCTGTACGTAACGGTCCCCAGGTAGATGCCGATAAGAAGACCGATGAGGTGAACCCATCCGAACTCCTACTGAGCCTGAATGTGACAATCTCCGTACAGTCTGGTTTGTTCGTCTGAGAGTGGCCTAGGGGGGCGGTAAACGTCAGTCCCCTAATAGCGGTACAAGTCGTATCGGAGTGTAGCCCAGAACACCCTGAGATAACACTGGAAACGCTACCAGTATATCTCGCTTGCCCTGGACAGGGACTTTGTGTAATGGCTCTCCTAGACACAGCGCGATACCAACCCCCAATACCGAGATAGACGAATCCTGTCTAACCGTCACTGCCTCCAAGTGCTTCGGGACTGCACCCAACTACTACCTGTTTGCACGACTCATTTGAGCCGTGGTAAAGTGGCAATCTAAGAACAGTGGGAACACACTCGAGGCGAAGTGACAGTGTCAAGTCAACGGACTAAGCTGTACTCATGTCACCTGGGAACTGATAACTGACGATAGGCATAATACCAACCAACAGTTCCCAGCGAGTCCTATCCAGTGTACTCGTAACCTAACGAGCACCTGCATACTATCTCCAGTACGACGTACTGATGGCTGTGGGACAGACCATCTCCCCTCCTGGGATGAGAAGCGTATACACTAGTCTACTCTGGAGTATCGATGCCCTGTCTCGATAATCCTACGACTAGGGACCTGTACAAGGATGTGCTTGTAGATTACCCAGCCCCCACTAGTGTGACTGCCATCACAACGCTGGTAATCAAGCAAAGATCCTAAGGGCTCCACTAATATGTATAAGCTATATGCTAAAAGAAACATATGTACATATTGAAGTAGAAACAAACTAAGTAGCATACTACCATTTTGAGCAAGATTGTCTATACAACTGTGAATATCCCAAGCTTCCATTAAGTAATATACAAACTAGTATGATACAGTAATGGCCTCTAGGGCATATACACTAACAATCTCCCACTTGCACTAGGGTCATGTACTGGCGTATTGAAGACCTATCATCTCGATCAGCCGCTCAAACTGAGTCTGGGGTATGGCCTTAGTGAATGGATCTGCAGTGTTATCTTCTGTAGCAACCCTCTGAACCTCGATCTCCCGGCGATCCACGATCTCCCTGATCAGGCGATACCGCCTCAAGATGTGTCTGGACTTCTGATGGGACCTGGGTTCCTTTGCTAAAGCTATAGCCCCGTTGTTGTCACGATACAGAGGTATTGGATCAACAATGGACGGAACCATCTGAAGTTCTGTCAAGAACTTCCTCATCTAGACTGCTTCTTTTTGCGGTATCTGATGCTGCGATATATTCCGCTTCCTTCGTCGAGTCAGCAACGGTTTCCTGTTTGGAACTCTTCCAACACACCGCCCCTCCATTGAGGGTAAAGACATAACCTGACATGGATTTGGAGTCATCCTTGTTACTCTGGAAGCTGGAGTCAGCAAAGACCTCCATCTGGAGGTCTTTTCCGCCGTAAACCAAAAACATATCCTTAGTCCTTCTCAGGTACTTCAGAATGTTCTTTACCGCTATCCAGTGCTTCTCCTCAGGGTTTGACTGATACCGGCATACCATACTCAGTGCATAAGCTACATCTGGTCTGGTACACAACATCACATACATTATAGAGCCTACCGCAAAGGCGTAGGGTATAATAGACATGCGATCCCTTTCCAAATCAGTCTTGGGAGACATTTCTTTGAAGAGGGTGATCCCGTAACAAGCCGGTAAATTACCGCGCTTGGAATCTTCTATACTGAATCTTTTCAGTATGGTGTCGATGTACCTGGACTGTGAAAGTCCTAATATCCTCTTGGACCTATCACGATGGATCCGGATCCCTAGAATGTAAGAGGCATCACCCAGGTCTTTCATGAAGAACCTGTGTGACAAGAACCCTTTGACAGATAGTAGCATAGGAATGTCATTTCGTATCAAGAGAATGTCATCCACGTATAATACGAGGAATACGACAGTTCGTGCTACAATTTTACTATAGATGCATGGTTCATCTGGATTTTTGATAAAGCCAAATTCTTTGACTGTCTCATCAAAACAGATGTTCCAACTCCACGATGCCTGCTTAAGTCCATAAATGGACTTAAGCAACTTGCACACCTTCTCGCTGCTCCCACTCTGAATGAAACCCTTTGGTTAGTCCATATAGACACACTCTTCCAAATTTCCATTTAGAAAAGCGGTCTTTACGTCTATCTGCCAAATCTCATAATCGTGGAAGGCAGCATTGGCAACAAGGATCCGAATGGATTTGAGCATAGCCATTGGAGAAAAGGTTTCGACATAGTCCAATCCAGGTATTTGACGAAAACCCTTTGCAACAAGTCTAGCCTTATAGGTTTAAACCTGTCCATCTACACCAATCTTCCTTTTGAAGATCCATTTGCAGCCTACGGGTTTTACCCCTTCTGGAGCAACGTCCAAAGTCCATACTTTGTTGGTGTACATGGACTCCATCTCGGTCCGCATTGTATCCATCCATTTTACCGAGTCAATGCTCTGAATGGCCTGCTGGAAGTTAGTCAGCTCATCATTATCAATGATGCAATCCTCTCTATCCCCGTCTATGAGAAAACCGTAGTATCTCTCGGGCAGATGAGACTGCCTACTACTCCTGCGGAGCGGCGCAGGAATGTCCTGTTCTTTCGAACCTTCTGGTTATACTAAGCTTTCAGTAATAGCTTGTGGTTATGGAATTTCTTCCAGTTCTATTGCGCTCCCACTTATCTGATTTTCTAAAAATTCAGTTTCCAAGAAGCAGGCATGAGAAACAAAAACCTTTTGTTCCTCTGCGTAATAGAAGAAATATCCCTTGGAGTTCTTTGGATATCCCACAAACTTACACTGTACTGAGCGTGCCTCGAGTTTGTCCATATGCTGCTTTTTGACAAAAGCTGGACACCCCCATGTCTTAATGTGTTTAAGATAGGGTTTCTTCCCACTCCACATCTGATATGGTGTGGTAGGCATTGTCTTAGTTGGAACTCGGTTCAAAAGATATGCAGCTGATTCTAGTGCATATCCCAAGAAAGATCGCGGCAACTCAGCGTTACTCATCATGGAACGTACCATATCCAATAGGGTTCGGTTCTGTCTCTCCGATACACCATTATGTTGTGGGGTGTATGGAGGAGTAGTTGAGAGAGAATTCCATTCTCTTTTAAGTAATCCAGGAACTCGGCACTTAAGTATTCACCACATCGATCAGATCTCAGTGTCTTGATACTTTTGCCTGTTTGTTTTTCTACTTCATTCTTGTATTCCTGGAATTTTTCAAAGGCTTCAGATTTATGCTTCATTAAGAAGACATATCCGTACCTTGAAAAATCATCCGTAAAAGTAATGAAGTAAGAATAACCACTTCGCGCATGTGTAGACATTGGACCACATACATCGCTGTGTACGAGTCCCAAGAGCTCGCTCGCACTTACTCCGTGTCCAGTGAACGGAGTCTTTGTCATCTTTCCTTTGAGACATGATTGACAAGTTGCATATGATTGATATTCGAACGGATCCAAATATCCTTTTTTATGTAACTTAGTCAACCTTGTCTCATTGATGAGACCCAGTCTACAATGCCATAAGAAAGCATGATTTAATTCTGGAGACTTTCTTTTGTGTGTATTCTGGATATTGAAAATCTGTGGTTGGTTTAATATGTATATACCGTTGCTTAATGTACCTGACCCAATCAGAACATGATTAAGGTGAATGTTTACAACATTGCTTACAAATGCAAAATCATAACCTTCTTTAGATATTAAAGATACAGATATGATATTACAAGTCGTACTGGGTACAAAATAACAGTCACGCAAAACCAAAACATGTCCATCTGTCAATCCTAGGTGATTGTCCCCCACGGACTCAGCATCCATGCCTTCTCCGTTTGCAACTCTGAGGGTCATATCACCTGCCTTCAAAACCCTACACTTTCCCAGTGCCTGCAAAGAATTACAGATATGAGATCCTGATCCGGTATCCAATACCCAGGAGGTAGAGTTGATTGATAGACAGTTTTCAATAACATACATACCTGAAGCCGAAGCCACAACTTCCTTCGGGTCCTGGTTCTTGGCCTTCCAAGCCCTGCAATCTTTCTTCCAGTTTCCTTTCTTATGACAATAAAAGCACTCTTCCTTCCCCTGTCCCGCTACCTTTGCTACCTTTGCCTTTCCCTTGGGTTCCACTTTACTAACACCGTCCCTTGGTTTGGTGGGGGCCTTCTTCTTCTTTCCTTTGGCTTTCGCCTTAGACCTAGAAGAGGAAGGTCCTCCAACAGACAAAGTGGATGTTTCCCTTACTTTCTGTAGGATGCCCTCTGCACTCCTCAACATGTTGAGGAGTTCCGGAAGTTCAACTTCTTTTCCTTGCATGTTGAAGTTCAGGATAAACTGGGCGTAAGTGGAAGGAAGGGACTGGAGAATCAAGTTAGTGTAGAGCTCGTTCTCTAACGTGGTCCCGAGGTCCGCGAGCTCTTCAATGTAGCCAATCATCTTAAGCATATGTTCCGCTGCAGATGATCCGACGACCAATCTCGCCGAAAACAACTTCTTCAAGACTTCGTATTTGGCAATACGAGATTGCTCTCCATACAGATCCTTTGTATGGAGAAATATGGATTCAAGATCCATATCCTCATGCCTCCTCTGATGTTCATTGTCCATAGAGGCAAGCACGAGGCACTTGGCCTTCGCACAGTCAATCTCCCAGGTCATATGGATTTCCTTATCCGCGATGCTGGATTGAGGACTTGGGACAGGGGGAGGTTTGGTGGTAAGGAGATACCCCAACTTGTTATAAGTGATTGCCATTTTGATATTCCTGAGCCAATCTTTGTAGTTTGGCCCTGTCAGTATATTTTTATCTAGTAGTAACTTAAGGCCGGTCATGATGTTTGGTCGCTGCAATTAGGAGAGAGAGAAGAAACACTTTAGCATGATGCTCTTGCAAGTTTAGAGTGGTTTTTAGTTTGTCTAAACAGGATGGCTCCCACTGTTTCTCGAATCCTTCCTCAAACCATAAAAGAAGAATTAGTCGGGATTGATCTCACCGTACAATACTTGCTTAACCGTTCAGCCAGGCCAGTGTTGGTACTTTGAGGGAGGTTTTCCGACGCTTTCGCGAAGTTCCTTAATTAAGTAACCTCTTTTCCCTGTGAGCGTAGCCCCGCTAACACCTTTCTATACACCTAATTGATTTATAGCATTGATCGTTAAGTGAGAAAGTTTTTCGAGGAGTAGCATATACTCACAGTAGGATCGGGATCCAAATAACATCGTGTGATAAAGCTGAAGTAATCCTACCAGAATCATCACACTCCAAATGGTATGCAGCACTAGCAAGTTTCAGTTTCTTTAGAAACTCCCGATGTGGATTTTGCCCCATGCTCTTATGACCTTGACTTTGGCTAACAAATCATAAGTCGCATGTCAAGTTCTACCCGTCATTTTCCAGGTTAATTTGAACCCACCAATACTTACCCTTGACTTTGGCCAACAAGGCAGTACGACTTTCCCAAACCAACGCATCTATCTATGCTACATATGAATATCCAATAGCTACCAATCACTATGCCTTGACTTTGGCCAACAAACACAGCTTGAATACTATTGACTATCCATATGAAATAACGGAGGGCTACGAATGGTTTTGGTGAAACCGTGAACATAGTGAACTTGATATAATCGAAGGAACCTGATAGCTTTTAAAAGGAGTGGTTTAAGCTCCATGTTTTTAAAAGTTTTCTATTTTGAAAAGAAACCGAGTGGTTTTGAAATTGTTCCAACGATTTTAACTTTGGTTTGTTTTCTTTGCATTAATATAATGTGTCCCATCAATTAATCCTACCATTACAGAAAACAACGAAAATATGACGTACGCTTATGCCATCCGCATTCGCCACGGGGCCCCGTCATCACCCGTTAGGTTACTTAACTAACGACAGAGCGGGGGCTGGAGTAGCGCGGATGCAAAACATAAGCAACGCCTACTAGATATCATATATAGATATATACATTCGTCCGATGCAATGATAGCCATTCCAGATCACAGATGAACACATTGGATATACTAGGAATCCGCGTTTCGTTCGAGCCTGCAACGAAAGACGGATTACACGGTCGCGATGAATAGCCAAAACTCTATCCTAGACCCCTACGGGTGCAGCAAACTACCCGCCAAGTACCCGAAGTGAAGCAACCTCCCTCAACAACGTGAGTAGGCCACTCGGCACTTCAAACTACCCGGTAGTTTGTGCACCCCACCTTGGGTCTATCCTAGGAGCAAAAATAGTAAAAGAAATAATATACAATGGCGGCTACAACCTCATCCCGGATGTGCGTCCATAAAAATATTATTACATCAATTTACATATTACATCAAATGAAAGATAAAGAAACTCTCATCTCACAAACCCCGGCTATTCATCCACGACAATCCAACAAGTTCATATACACAATCCAACATTACAGATCACAGATATGCACAACCCCCACTAATCGACGTATAGCGATTAGTCGACGTTCAGTACATATATCACATTACAGATATAACCAATTAGCTAAAGTTTATAGAATTTCGATCAATATATCAGTTTGAAACTACCCCAAAAACAATACTGTTCTCTGAAGAATCTGGGCAGAAACAAATCATCTTAAAAATCACAAAACAACAAGCTGAGAACACTGCAAGAAAACCGAGTCGCGACCGAGTTGACTCGGCCGCGGATCCGCGGCGAAACGCGTGGTTTCGCCGCGCTTCCGCGGTGGTCTGATCGAGTCGTGGGTTCGTTTTTCTTGAGTGTTCCTAAAAAACCCTGCTTGTATTTTTAAGGCCTGTGGAAATATTTTTAGAACAGTTTTTAAAAACGGCAGAAAGTACATGATTTCGGTGCGTTTTGCGATTTTTTTCTCGGATCGAAGTTCTAAACACTTTGCTAACATGCTAGGTGTTGTTTAGCTAGGCTCTGATACCACTGTAAGTCCACGTTACCCATCCCGGTGCTTACGGGGAGGCGGAATAAGTAAAAAACGGATTTTTAACACAAGGTAACATGGACTAAAAGTAAAGGATCTTTGCCAAACAAAAACTAGCAAACTACCTATAAGTTTTAGCTACTAGGTTAAATAGTTATACCTAGATCTTGAACTCCTTCTCTTTTTGTTGTGGTCCTCCTTCTTGCTTGCTCCTTGGAGTGGTGTAGACGGCTTCTCTTTGCCGAAGAAAGATCCACCCTAGGGCCTCTACCTTGAGCTCCTACCTCAACCAAGAGGTAACCAGAGTGCTTGGCTTGCTAAACTAAGAACCCTAGAATGAGTAGAGAGAAGTCTTGATGGTTTTATCTCACAAGCTCATGTTTCTCAACACATGAGAGATGAGAGCTTTGAGAGATGAAGAGGGAGAGCTTTGCATGAGAGAGAGTGTGCAAGAAAGAATGAACTAGAAAAAATACAACCATGCTCATCAAATGAGAATAATAATAATAATAATAACAACAACTAAGGAAAATGTGATGGTTAGTTTGGAATGACCATTATTATTTCAACATTCAATGCATTTTGCAAGAAACAAGAAGCATCTTGCAAATGAAATGATGATGGTCAAAAGTCAACAAAAGTCAACTGGTCAACCAAAGTCAAAAGGTCAACAAATGTCAAATGGTCAACCTAACCATGGAACAACTATCCTTAATTAATATCATTAATCATATTTCTCATTCTCATTAGGGTTAAGAAAAAGTCAACGGTCAATAACCCTAATGAGATTTCTCTGCCTCTGTCAACTGTGCATACACACCCGCATCCGTGTTCCGAGGACCACGAATACAATGAGACAAAACCAATCCCAAAACAAATACTACGATCTGGCTTAAACCAAAGCCCGATAGTAATAACTGCCCGGACTCCAAACGTGCACAAGTGCGCGGATGTGAACGAACCCCGTCGCAAAACCATGCGACCTCTACTCTGTTTTTCCCAAAGGAGAATAGCCCTCTGTGTGGGACTCTAAAGACTCGACACTACGATGGCAGTGGGTTTAACCACAGGCCGCAAGCGGTACTAACTGTACGTAACGGTCCCCAGGTAGATGCCGATAAGCAGACCGATGAGGTGAACCCATCCGAACTCCTACTGAGCCTGAATGTGACAATCTCCGTACAGTCCAGTCTGTTCGTCTGAGAGTATCGCATGGCGGGCCTAGGGGTGGTAAACGTCAGTCCCCTAATAGCGGTACAAGTCATGTCGGAGTGTAGCCCAGAACACCCTGAGATAACACTGGAAACTCTACCAGTATATCTCGCTTGCCCTGGCCAGGGACTTTGTGTAATGGCTCTCCTAGACACAACGCGATATCAACCCCCAATACCGGGAGAGACGAATCCTGTCTAACCGTCATTGCCTCCAAGTGCTTCGGGACTGCACCCAACTACTATCTGTTTTCACGACTCATTTGAGCCGTGGTAGGGTAGCAATCTAAGAATAGTGAGAATACACTCGAGGCGAAGTGACAGTGTCAAGTCAATGGACTAAGCTGTACTCATGTCACCTGGGAACTGATAACCGACGATAGGCATAATACCAACCAACAGTTCCCAGCGAGTCATATCCAGTGTACTCGTAACCTAACGAGCACCTGCATACTATCTCCAGTACGACGTACTGATGGCTGTGGGACAGACCATCTCCCCTCCTGGGATGAGAAGAGTATACACTAGTCTACTCTGGAGTATCGATGCCTTGTCTCGATAATCCTACGACTAGGGACCTGTATAAGGATGTGCTTGTTGATTACCCAGCCCCCACTAGTATGACTGCCATCACAACGCTGGTAATCAAGCAAAGATCCTAAGGGCTACACTAATATGTATAAGCTATATGCTAAAAGAAACATATGTACATATTGAAGTAGAAAAAAACCAAGTAGCATACTACCATTTTGAGCAAGATTGTCTATACAACTGTGAATATCCCAAGCTTCCATTAAGTAATATACAAACTAGTATGATACAGTAATATCCTCTAAGGCATATACACTAACAATTACCGCGCTTAGAATCTTCCATGCTGAATCTTTTCAGTATAGTGTTGATATACCTGGACTGCGAAAGTCCCAACATCCTCCGAGATCTATCACGATAGATCTGGATCCCCAGAATGTAAGAGGCATCACCCAGGTCTTTCATGGAGAACCTATATGACAAGAATCCTTTGACAGATTGTAGCATAGGAATGTCATTTCCTGTCAAGAGAATGTCATCCACGTACAAGACGAGGAATACGACAGTTCGTGCTACAATTTTACTATACATACATGGTTCATCTGGATTTTTGATAAAGTCATATTCTTTGACCATTTCATCAAAACAGATGTTCCAACTCCGCGATACCTGTTTTAGTCCTTAAATGGACTTAAGCAACTTGCACACTTTCCCGCTGCTCCCACTCTGATTGAAACCTTCTGGCTGATCCATATAGACGCACTCTTCTAAATTACCATTTAGAAAATCCGTCTTTACGTCCATCTGCCAGATCTCATAATCATGGAAGGCGGAAATGGCAAGAAGGATCCGAATGGATTTGAGCATAGCCACTGGAGAAAAAGTTTCGTCATAGTCCAAACCTGGTCTTTAACGAAAACCCTTTGCAACAAGTCTAGCCTTATAGGTTTCTACCTGTCCATCTACACCAATCTTTTTCTTGAAGATCCACTTGCATCCTATGGGTTTTACCCCATCTGGAGCAAAGTCCAAAGTCCATACTTTGTTGGTGTACATGGACTCCATCTCGGTCCGCATTGCTTCCAGCCATCTTACCGAGTCGCCGCTCTGGATGGCCTGCTGGAAGCTAGTAGGTTCATCATTATCAATGACGCAATCCTCTATCCCCGTCTATGAGAAAACCGTAGTATCTCTCAGGCGGATGAGATGGCCTACTACTCCTGTGGAGGGGTGCGGGAATGTCCTGTTCTTCTGGAACTTCTGGCTCTACCAAACTTTCAGTAGTATTTTATGGTTATGGAATTTCTTCCAATTCTATTGCGCTCCCACTTGTTTCCTTTTCAAAAAACTGCTGTTCTAGAAAATGGGCATTACGAGAAACAAAAACCTTTTTGTCCTCTGCGTAATAGAAAAAATACCCCTTGGAGTTCTTTGGATATCCCACAAACTTACACTGTACTGAGCGTGCCTCGAGTTTGTCCGCATGGTGCTTTTTAACAAAAGCTGGACATCTCCATATCTTCAGATACTGAAGATAGGGTTTCTTCCCACTCCACATCTGATATGGTGTGGTAGGCACAGTCTTGGTAGGAACCCTGTTCAAATGATATGCAGCTGATTCTAGTGCATAAACCCAGAAAGATCGCGGTAACTCAACATTACTCATCATGGAACGTACCATATCCAATAGGGTTCGGTTCCGTCTCTCCAATACACCGTTAAGTTATGGAGTGTATGAAGGAGTAAGCTGTGACAGAATTCCTTTCTCTTTTAGGTAACCCAGGAACTCGGCACTTAAGTATTCACCACCTCGATCAGATCTCAGTGTCTTGATACTTTTGCCGGTTTGGTTTTCTACTTCATTTTTATATTCTCGGAATTTCTCAAAGGCCTCGGATTTATGTTTCATCAAGAAAATGAATCCATACCTAGAGAAATCATCCGTAAAAGTAATGAAATATGAAAAACCGTCTCTTGCATGTGTAGACATTACATCGCTGTGTATGAGTCCTAAGAGCTCGCTCGCTCTTACTCCATGTCCAGTGAATGGAGTCTTTGTTATCTTTCCTTTGAGGCATGATTGACAAGTGGCATAAGATTGATATTCGAACAGATCAAAATATCCTTCTCCATGTAACTTAGTTAACCTTGTCTCATTGATGTGACCTAGTCTACAATGCCATAAGAAAGCCTGATTTATATCCGGAGACTTTCTTTTTAGTGTGTTCTGGACATTGAAAATTTGTAATTGGTTTAACACGTATATACCGTTATCTAGTGTACCGGACCCAATCAAACCATGATTAAGGTGGATGTTAACAACATCACTTACAAACGTGAAATCATAACCTTCTTTTGATAACAACGATACTGATATGATACTACACGTTAAACTAGATACACAAAAACAGTTGCGCAAAACCAAAATATGTCCACTCGTCAATCCAAGGTGATAATCCCCTACGGACACAACATTCACGCTAGCTCCGTTAGCAACCTGGAGGGTCATATCACCAACCTTTAGCACTATACGGTTTCTCAGTGCCTGCAATGAATTGCATATATGAGATCCTGATCCGATATCCAATACCCAGGAAGTAGAGTTGATTGACAGACAATTTTCAATTACAAACACACCTGAAGCCGAAGCCACAACTTGCCTTGGGTCCTGGTTCTTAGCAATCCAAGCTTTGCAATCCTTCTTCCAATGGCCTTTCCTACGACAGTGGAAGCACTCGTCCTTTGCCATTACTGGAAGCACGACCTTTGCCTTTCCCTTGACTCCCACCTTACCAACACCACCTCTCGGTTTGGTAGCGACATTCTTCTTCCTTCCTTTGGCCCTTGCCTTGGACCTGGAAGAGGAAGCATCATGAACAAACATAGCGGGTGTTTTCCTTGCCTTTTGCAAGGTACCCTCTGCACTCCTCAACATGTTAAGGAGTTCTGGAAGTTCAACTTCTTTACCTTGAATGTTGAAATTCAAGATAAACTGGGCGTAGGTGGAAGGAAGGGACTGGAGAATCAAGTCTGTATACATCTCGTTCTCTAATGTTGTCCTTAGGTCTGCAAGCTCTTCAATATAGCCAATCATCTTAAGGACACGTTCCCCTACAGATGATCCGATGGCCATTCTCGACTGAAACAAGTTCTTCGAGGTCTCGTATCTAGCTATACGAGATTTCTCTCCATACAGTTCCTTGGTGTGGAAAAATATGGATTCTAGATCCATATTCTCATGCCTCCTCTGATGTTCATTATTCATAGAGGCAAGCACGATGCACTTGGCCTTCGCGCAGTCTAACTCCCAGGTCTTGCGGATTTCCTTATCCGCGACACTGGATTCAGGACCTGGGACGGCAGGGGCCTTTGTAGTAAGGACATACCCCAATTTGTCATAGCTAATAACCATCTTAATATTCCGGAACCAATCTTTATAGTTTGGCCCTGTCAAAATATTTTTATCTAATAATAACTTAAGGACTTTCATGTTCTGGGTCGCTGCAATGAGAGAGAGAAGGAACACTTTAGCATGATGCTCTTGCAAGTTTAGAGTGGTTTTTAGTTTATCTAAACAGGATGGCTCCCACTGTTTCTCGAATCCCTCCTCAAACCATAAAGGAAGAACTAGTCAGGACTATTCTCACTGTACAATACTTGCTTAACCGTTCAGCCAGGCCGGTGTTGGTACTTCGAGGGAGGTTTTACGACGCTTTCGCGAAGTTCCTTAATTAAATAACCTCTTTTCTCTGGGGGCGTAGCCCCGCTGACACCTTTCTCGACACCTACTTGGTTTATAGCATTGATCGTTAAGTGAAAGAATCTCCTGATGAGTAGCATATACTCACAGTAGGATTGGGATCCAAATATCATCGTGTGATAAAGCTGAAGGAATCCTACCAAAATTATCACTCCAAATGGTATGCAATCTCTTAGCAAGTTTCAGTTTCTTTAGAAACTCCCGATATGGATTTCTGCCCCATGCTCTTATGACCTTGGCGTTGGTCAAAATGTCATAAGTCACATGTCAAGTTCTATCCATCATTATCTTGTTAATTTGAACCCATCCGTACATACCCCTGACGTTGGCCAAATGGCAGTATGACTGACCCAAACTAACTCATCTATCTATGCAACAAATGAATACCCAGCAGCTACCAAACATTATGCCTTGGCATTGGTCAAAATACATAGCTTGAATACTACTTAATACCCAAATGAAATGACGGAGGGCTACGAATGGTTTTGGAGAGATCGTGAACGTAGTGAACTTGATATGATCGAAGGAACCTGATAGCTTTTAAAAAGGAGTGGTTTAAGCTCCGCAATTAAAAAAATATTTTCTGTTTTAAAATAACCGAGTGGTTTCTTTTAAACTGTTTCAACGATTCAACTTTGGTTTATTTTCTTTGCATTAATTTAATGCGTCCCATTAATTAACTTATCATTGCAAAAAACAACGAAAATACTACGTCCTCTTATGCCATCCGCATTCGCCACTGGGTCCCGTCATTCATCCGTTAGGTTACTTAACTAATGACAGAGCGCGGGCTGGGCTAGCGCGGGTGCAAAACATAAGTGACGCCTACTAGATATCATATATAGATATTGTACATTCGTCAGACGCAATAGTAGGCATTCCAGATCACAGATGAACATATTGGATTTTCTAGGAATCCGCATTCCTTTTGATCCTGCAAAGAAAGACGGATTGCATAGTCGCGATGAATAGCCAAAACCCTACCCTAGACCCCTACGGGTATGGCAAACTACCCGTCAAGTACCCGAAGTGAAGCGGTCTCCCTCAACGACGTGAGTAGGCCACTAAACACTTCAAAGTACCCGGTAGTTTGTGCACCCCATCTTGGGTCTATCCTAGGAGCAGAAAACAGTAAATGAAATAATACAACGGTGGCTACAACCTCAACCCGGATGTGCCCCGCAAAAGAATATTACAAAAAATTGCAATTTACATTTGAATGAAAGAAACACTCGTCTCATATCCCCGGCTATCCATTCACGACAATCCAACAAGTTCATATTCACAAACCAGTAAAAACCATTACAGAAATGTGCAACCGCCTGCTAACCGACATACTAGCAGTTAGGGAAGGTTTACAAACACATTAAACACAACACAGATATAATCCAGTTAGCCAAACATCTTAGAATTTCGATCAAGCAATACTTATGAATCCACTCCAAACAATTCTCTGTGCACATAAAACCTGAGCAGAAACAAAACATCCCAGAAAATACAACATCAACACAGAAGAATAACTGAGCAAATTTGGGTTGACTCGGTGTCAACTCGGCCGCGGATCCGCGGCGGATCGCTTGGATCGGCGGCGGTTCCGCGGTGGTTTGGTCGAGTCACGATCCCAAATTTCTTCACAGTTCTTAAAAAACCCTGCTTGTATTTTTAAGGGTCCCTGAAAAATTTTTAGACCCCGTTTTAAAATCGGCAGAAACTATGTGAAAATGTCGTTTTTTCGAGTTCGTTTTGCGATCGAATTTCTAAAGACTTTGCTAACATGTTAGTTATGGTTTAGCTAGGCTCTGATACCACTGTAAGTCGACGTTAGACACCCCACAGGATGCGGGGAGGCGGAATAGGTAAAACAATCATTTTGTTCAAGTTAACATCGACTAACTATACGGATCTTTGCTAAACCCTAACTAACAACTATCTAGAAGTGCTAAACTACTATGATAGATGATTATACCTCAAGATACTAGTCCTTCTTGTTCTTGTTGTTCACCTCCTCGTCGGCCTCCTCGATGTGATAGAAGATCCACCCGAGAGATCCCCCTCCAAGTTTTAACCTCTCACTTGAGGTAACTAAGTCGCTAGGATTGCTAATCCAAGTGACCTAGAAGATATATAAGTGGATTAAGGATCTATTAGTCTTACTAACCCTTGGGATCTCAACACATGAGAGATTTAGGGTTAGGTTTAAGAAGAGGGGAGCTTGAGGAGAGAGAATGTGTTTGTGAGAATTAAATGAAAAATAACTCATTTGTGTATATATTATGAAGCATAAAATATCTTGCACAAATATCTTGCACATATATCTTCATGCTTCATATAATACAAATGAATGAATCATCTAATGAGTCATTAAAACAATTAATGCTTCATTAACTCATTTGGATGAATCATCTCATGAGTCACTAATTCATTTAATGAAAATTACACATAAGCTCTCCACCTCACCTTTCTTCTAGAAGCTTCTCGACTAATTACGAGAATGCCCCTCCCATCCGTAAAACACGGATATTCTAAGACTGCATAAATCCAATAATCCAATACTAGAATTTGGCTTAAACTAAAGCCTGCTAGTATAATCTGTCCGAACATCATACGTGCACAAGTACACGTATATATCCGAACCCTGTCGTAAAACCTACGACCTCTATATCGTTTCTGTTAGGCTTACCTAGCACCTCATGAAGGGTTTGGAAGCATCACATGTACCAAAGATTAAATTTTTAGGGTGCTAAGTAAGCATACAAAGAATCATTCCTAGAAAAATTAGGGTTTCAAAAACAACACATCATCTCAAGTAGGTTGAGCTAGGGTTTTGAGAGTACTGTTTGTGTATATGCCCTAGAGGTCATTACTGTATCATACTAGTTTGTATATTACTTGATGGAAGCTTGGGATATTCACAGTTGTATATACAATCTTGCTCGAAATGGTAGTATGCTACTCGGTTTGTCTCTGCTTTAATATGTGTATGCGTTTCTTTTAGCATATCGCTGATATACATATTAGTAGAGCCCTTAGGATCTTTGCTTGATCACCAGCGTTGTGATGGCGCTCACACTCGTGGGGGCTGGGTAATCCATAAGCACATCCTTATACAGGTCCCTGGTCGTTGGACTATCGAGACAGGGCATCGATACTCCGGAGTAGACTAGCGTATGCGCTTCTCATCCCAGTGTGGGAGACGGTCTGTCCCACAGCCGTCAGTACGTCGTACTTGAGGTAGTATGCGGGTGCTCGTTAGGTTACGAGTATACTGGACAGGACTCGTCGGGAACTGTTGGTTGGTATTATACCTATCGTCAGTTATCAGTTCCCAGGTGACATGAGTACAGCTTAGTCCGCTGACTTGACACTGTCACTTCACCTCGAGTGTGTTCCCACTGCACTTTGATTACTACCCTACCATGGCTCAAAGGAGTCGTGCAAACAGGTAGTAGTTGGGTGCAGTCCCGAAGCACTTGGAGGCAGTGACGGTTAGACAGGATTCGTCTCTCCCGGTATTGGGGGTTGACATCGCGCTGTGTCTAGGAGAGCCATTACACAAGTAGTCCCTGGCCAGGGCAAGCGAGATATACTGGTAGGTTTCCAGTGTTATCTCAGGGTGTTCTGGGCTACACTCCGACACGACTTGTACCGCTATTAGGGGACTGACTTTCACCGCCCCCCCAGGCCTGCCATGCGATGTATCAGACGAACAGACCGGACTGTACGGAGACTGTCACATACAGGCTCAGTAGGAGTTCAGATAGGGTCACCTCGTCAGTCTTCTTATCGGCATCTACCTGGGGACCGTTATGCACAGCTAGTGCCGCTTGCGGTCTGTGGTTAAACCCACTGCCAGCGTAGTGTCGAGTCTTTAGAGTCCCACACAGAGAGTTATTCGCCTTTAGGCAAAATGAGTAGAGGTCGCATGGTTTTACGACAGGGTTCGTTCACATCCGCGCACTTGTGCACGTTTGCTGTCCGGACAGCTTATACTAGCGGGATTTGGTTTAAGCCAGATCCTAGTATATAATTTGGGGTTGGTTTTATCTCTTTGTATTCGTGTTCCTCGGATCACGAATACGGGTGCGTATGCACAGTTGATTGAGGCAGAGGAAGAGGTTTTTCATTAGGGTTTTGGAACGGGTGTGTATGCAAAGTTGACAGTCTTCTATTTTCCAAACCCTAATGATGTTGTGATTTATCAATTAATAATATTAATTAAGTGAAATTGTGTCATGGTTGGGCTTGTTGACTTGTTGACCAAGGTTGACTAGTTGACTAGGTTTGAAACATTGACCATCATCATTACCTTTTTAGACGCTCTTTGATCTTTGCAAAATGATTTATTGTGATATGATAATGGTCTCTTCAAACTAACCATCACCTTTTCATTTTTGATTAATATTATTATTTGAAAAATCACATATATTTTGGTATGGTTGTAAAAAACCATTTCATTCTATCATATACTTTCTCTCTCTTGTTCTTCCTCTTCCTCAAGCTCTCCCCTCTCATGTATTGAGAAACACTTGAGCTTGAGAAAAACCACTCCATAATAATCTCTACTCTCATCTAGGGTTCTAGGATTAGCACTTCTAGCACCCTAGTTACTTCTAGCTTGAAGTTAAAGCCAAAGGTTGAGGCTTTCGGGTGGATCCTTCTTCGACGTGAGAAGAAGACAAAGGTGATCCCTTTATACTACTCCAAGGAGCAAGGAGAGAAGGACATAAAGCCCTAGGTATAACCATTCTTACTTGTAGCTAATCTCTCTTTAGCTTGGTAGCTAGTTTTGTTTAGAAAAGATCCCGCCTTTAGTTAGTCCATGTTGCCTTGAGTGCTAAAAATCCGTTTTTTATATACCGTTTCCGCCTCCCCGCAAGCACCGGGGTGGGCAACGTGGACTTACAGTGGTATCAGAGCCTAACTAAACTTAAACTAGCTAGGTAGTAAAGTGTATGGAAGTTCGATCGGAAAAATCGCAAAACTACGACATGCAAAACCCTAAGTTTCTGTTAAAATTTTTTCTGCTCTAAAGATAAAAAGTCATACTCCAAAAATCATCTCAGGGTTTTGTGAAGAAGCCCACCAAAAACGGTCGAGTGATCCCCTCAAAGCGCGGCGGTTCCGCGGCAAAAGTATTCACATTGCCGCGGAACCGCGGCCGTTTTGACTCAGTTCATGACCGAGTTTGGTGCAGTGTTCTTAGGCTGTGGTTTTGGGATTTTTAAGATGGTTTATTTCAGCCCAGATTTTCCAGAAAAGAAATTTGTATTTGGGGGCCTATAAATCCGTATTTTTGATCGAACTTCACTATACTTTGACTAATCGGTTATATCTGTGATGTTTATATGTATTGAACGTCGGCTAATCGCTATATGTCGATTAGTCGGGGTTATACATACCTGTGATCTGTGTTTGATGATGGTATGTGTATATGAATGTGTTGGATTGTCGCGGGTGAATAGCCGGGGTGGATGTGAGATGAGTGTTTCTTTTTTCTTTCATTCATTGTAATATGTAAATTGATGTAATAATATTTGTTTGGCCGCACAACCGGGTCGGGGTTGTAGCCGTCATTGTATAATTCTTTTTACTGTTTTTGCTCCTAGGATAGACCCATGGAGGGGTGCACAAACTACCGGGTATCTCGAAGTGCCGAGTGGCCTACTCACGGTGTTGAGGGAGGTTGCTTCGCTTCGGGTACTTGGTGGGTAGTTTGCCGCACCCGTAGGGGTCTTGGGTGGGGTATTTGGCTATTCACCGCGACCGTGTAATCCGCTTTTCGTTGCAGGCTCGAACGTATTGCGGATTCCTAGTATATCCAATGTATTCATCTGTGATCTGTAATGTCTATCATTGCTTTATATCTATATACCATAACTATTTAGGCGTTACTTATGTTTTACAGCCGCGCTAGCCCAGCCCCCGCTCTGTCGTTAGTTAAGTAACTTAACGGGTGATGACGGGGCCCCGTGGCGAATGCGAATGGCATAAGCGTACGTCATATTTTGGTTGTTTTCTGCAATGGTAGGATTAAATGATGGGACACATTAAAAGAACTAATGCAACAAAATAAACCAAGTAAAAGTCGATTGGAACACTTTGAAAACCACTCGGTTCTTTTCAAAACTGAACTTTTAAACGCGGAGCTTGAACCACTCCTTTTAAAAGCTATCTCGTTCCATCGATTATATCAAGTTCACTACGTTCACGGTTTTGCCAAAATCATTCGTAGCCCTCCTTCATTCCACATGAATGGTCAAAAAGTATTCAAGCTATGTATTTTGGCCAAAGTCAAGGCATAGTGATTGGTAGCTATTTGGGTATTCATGTGCAGCATAGGTAGATGCGTTGGTTTGGGACAGTCGTGCTGCCATTTTGGCCAAAGTCAAGGGTAGGTACGGGTGGGTCCAAATTAACCAGGAGAATGACGGGTAGAACTTGACATGTGACTTATGATATTTTGGCCAAAGTCAAGGTCATAAGAGCATGGGGGAAAAAATCCACATCGGGAGTTTCATAAGCACTGAAACTTGCTAGCGCTGCATACCATTTGGAGTGTGATGATTCTGGTAGGATTCCTTCGGTTTTATCACGCGATGATATTTGGATCCCGATCCTACTGTGAGTATATGCTACTCCTCGGGAAAACTCTCACTTAACGATCAATGCTATAAACCTAGTAGGTGTCTAGAAAGGTGTTAGCGGGGATACGCCCACAGGGAAAAGAGGTTACTTAATTAAGGAACTTCGCGAAAGCGTTGGAAAACCTCCCTCGAAGTACCGACACTGGCCTGGCTGAACGGTTAAGCAAGTATTGTACGGTGAGATTGATCCCGACTAATTCTTTCTTTACGGTATGAGAATGGATTCGAGAGACAGTGGGAGCCATCCAGTTTAGACAAACTAAAAACCACTCTAAACCTACAAGAGCATCATGCTAAAGTGTTTCTTTTCTCTCTCCTAATTGCAGCGACCATTCAACATGACCGGACTTAAGTTATTACTAGATAAAAACATACTGACAGGGCCAAACTACAAAGATTGGCTCAGGAATGTCAAGATGGCAATCACTTACGACAAGTTGGGGTATATCCTTACCACCAAAGCTCCCCCTGTCCCAGGTCCCACCTCCAGCGTCGCGGATAAAGAAATCCGTAAGACATGGGAGATCGATTGCGCGAAGGCCAAATGCCTCGTGCTTGCCTCGATGGACAACGAACATCAGAGGAGGCATGAGAATATGGACCTGGAGTCTATATTTCTTCATACAAAAGAACTGTATGGAGAGCAGTCTCGTATCGCAAGATACGAAGTGTCGAAGAAGCTATTTTCGGCAAGATTGTCCATCGGATCATCGGTAGCGGAACACGTGCTTAAGATGATTGGCTACATAGAGGAGCTCGCGGACCTTGGGACCACGTTGGAGAATGAACTCTATACTGATTTGATTCTCCAGTCCCTTCCTTCCACTTACGCCCATTTTATCCTAACATCAACATGCAAGGAAAGGAGGTTGAACTTTCCGAACTTCTGAACATGTTGAGGAGTGCTGAGGGAACCCTACAGAAGGGTAGGGAGACATCCACTTTGTTTGTAGGAGGATCTTCCTCTTCTAGATCCAAGGCGAAAGCCAAGGGTAAGAAGAAGAAAGCCCCCGCCAAACCAAGAGGCGGTGTCAATAAAGTGGATACGAAGGGAAAAGGAAAGGCAACAAAGATAGCGGGAAGGCTGGTGGGGAAGGAAGAATGCTTCTACTGTCACAAAAGTGGTCACTGGAAACAGGATTGCAAGGCTTGGAAGGCCAGAACACAGGATTTGAAGTGAGTTGCAGCTTCAGCTTCAGGTGTGTATGTTATTGAAAACTGTCTATCAATAAACTCTACATCCTGGGTATTGGATACCGGATCAGGATCTCATATCTGTAATTCTTTGCAGGCGTTGAGAAAGCGTAGAGTTTTGAAGGCAGGTGACATGACCCTCAGAGTTGCAAACGGTGCTAGCATGGATGTTGAGGCCGTGGGGGACTATCACCTGGGATTGTCGGATGGACACTTTTTGGTTTTGCGTAGTTGTTATTATGTACCAAATGAAACCTGTAATATCATTTCTGTATCTTTATTATCTAAAGAAGGTTATGAATTTGCATTTGTAAGTAATGTAGTGAACATTCACCTTAATCAAGTTTTGATTGGGTCAGGTACATTGAACAACGGTATATACGTTTTAAACCAACCACAGATTTTCAATGTCCAGAATACACACAAAAGAAAGTCTCCAGAAATCAATAAAACTTTCTTATGGCATTGTAGACTGGGTCACATCAATGAGAGAAGGTTGACTAAGTTACATGCAGAAGGATATTTGGATCCGTTTGAATATCAATCGTATGCAACTTGTCAATCCTGTCTCAAAGGAAAGATGACAAAGACTCCGTTCACTGGACACAGAGTAAGAGCGAGCGAGCTCTTGGGACTCGTACACAACGACGTGTGCGGTCCAATGTCTACACATGCGCGAAGCGGTTATTCTTACTTCATTACTTTTACGGATGACTTTTCAAGGTACGGTTATGTCTTCTTAATGAAACATAAATCCAAGGCTTTTGAAAAATTCCAGGAATATAAGAATGAAGTAGAAAAACAAACATGCAAAAGTATCAAGGCACTGAGATCTGATCGAGGTGGTGAATACTTAAGTGCTGAGTTCCTGGGTTACTTAAAAGAGAATGGAATTCTCTCTCAGCTTACTCCTCCATACACTCCTCAACATAACGGTGTATTGGAGAGACGGAACCGAACCCTATTGGATATGGTACGGTCCATGATGAGTAACGCTGAGTTGCCGCGATCGTTCTGGGGATATGCGCTAGAATCAGCTGCATACCTTTTGAACCGAGTTCCAACTAAGACTGTTCCTACTACACCATATCAGATGTGGTGTGGGAAAAGACCCTATCTTAATCACATTAAGACATGGGGATGTTCAGCTTTTGTAAAAAAGCAGTATGCGGACAAGCTCGAGGCATGCTCAGTACAGTGCAAGTTTGTGGGATATCCAAAGAACTCCAAGGGATATTTCTTCTATTGCGAAGAGGAACAAAAGGTCTTTGTTTCTCGCCATGCCCACTTTCTAGAACACCAGTTCATAGAAAAAGAAATAAGTGGGAGTGCAATAGAACTGGAAGAAATTCTGGAACCACGAGCTATTACTGAAAGCTTAGTAGAACCAGAGGGTTCGAAAGATCAGGATATTCCCACGCCACTCCGCAGGAGTAGTAGGCAGTCCCATCCGCCCGAGAGATACTACCGTTTTCTCATTGACGGGGATAGAGAGGATTGCATCATAGATTGTGATGAGCCTACTAGCTTCCAGCAAGCCATTCAGAGCGTCGACTCGGTAAAATGGCTGGATGCAATGCAGACCGAAATAGAGTCCATGTACACCAACAAAGTATGGACATTGGACATTGGTCCAGATGGGGTAAAACCCGTAGGATGCAAGTGGATCTTCGAAAGGAAGATTGGTGTAGATGGACAGGTTGAGACCTATAAAGCTAGACTGGTTGCAAAGGGTTTTCGTCGGCGACCTGGTTTGGACTATGACGAAACATTTTCTCCAGTAGCTATGCTGAAATCTATTCGGATCCTTCTTGCCATTGCTGCCTTCCACGATTATGAGATTTGGCAGATGGACGTAAAGACAGCTTTTCTAAATGGATATTTAGAGGAGTGTGTCTATATGGACCAGCCAGAGGGTTTCATTCAGAGTGGGAGCAGCGGAAAGGTGTGCAAGTTGCTTAAGTCTATTTATGGACTAAAGCAGGCATCACGGAGTTGGAACATCTGTTTTGATGAGACGGTCAAGGAATTTGGCTTTATCAAAAATCCAGATGAACCATGCATCTATTGTAGATTTGTAGCGAGAACTGTGGTATTCCTTGTTTTATACGTGGATGGCATTCTCGTAATAGGAAATGACATTCCTATGCTACAATCTGTCAAGGGGTTCTTGTCACATAGGTTCTCCATGAAAAACCTGGGTAATGCCTCATACATTCTGGGTATCCGGATCTACCGTGACAGATCCAAGAGGATATTAGGACTTTCACAGTCCAGGTACATCGACATCATACTGAAGAGATTCAGTATGGAAGATTCCAAGCGCGGTAATCTACCGGCTTGTCACGGGATCACCCTCTCCAAAGAGATGTCTCCCAAGACTGATTTGGAGAGGGATCGCATGTCTATTATACCCTACGCTTCTGCGGTAGGCTCTATAATGTATGCGATGTTGTGTACCAGACCGGATGTGGCTTATGCACTGAGTGTGGTAAGCAGGTATCAGTCAAACCCTGGGGAGAAACATTGGATAGCGGTAAAGAACATTCTCAAGTACCTGAGAAGGACTAAAGTGATATTCTTGGTGTATGGCAGAAAAGACCTCCAGATTGAGGCCTTTGCTGACTCCAGCTTCCAGAGTTACAAGGATGATTCCAAGTCCATGTCGGGTTTTGTCTTTACCCTCAATGGAGGGGCTGTGTGTTGGAAGAGCTCCAAACAGGAAACCGTTGCTGACTCGACTATGGAAGCGGAATACATCGCTGCATCTGATGCCGCAAAAGAAGCTGTCTGGATAAGGAAGTTCTTGAAAGAACTTCAGGTGGTTCCGTCCATTGTTGACCCAATACCTCTGTATTGCGACAACAACGGGGCTATAGCTTTAGCGAAGGAACCCAGATCCCATCAGAAATCCAGACACATCTTGAGGCAGTATCACCTGATCAGGGAGATCGTGGATCGCCAGGAGATCGAGGTTCGGAGGGTTGCTTCAGAAGATAACATTGCAGATCCATTCACCAAGGCCTTGCCCCAGACTCAGTTCGAGCGGCTGATCGAGATGATAGGTCTTCGATACGCCAGTACATGGCCTTAGTGCAAGTGGGAAATTGTTAATGTATATGCCTTAGAGGCCATTACTGTATCATACTAGTTTATATATTACTTGATGGAAGCTTGGGATATTCACAGTTGTATATACAATCTTGCTCGAAATGGTAGTATGCTACTTGGTTTGTCTCTTCTTTAATATGTGCATGTGTTTCTTTTAGCATATCGCTGATATACATATTAGTAGAGCCCTTAGGATCTTTGCTTGATTACCAGCGTTGTGATGGCGCTCACACTCGTGGGGGCTGGGTAATCCATAAGCACATCCTTATAGAGGTCCCTGGTCGTTGGACTATCGAGACAGGGCATCGATACTCCGGAGTAGACTGGCGTATGCGCTTCTCATCCCAGTGTGGGAGACGGTCTGTCCCACAGCCGTCAGTACGTCGTACTTGAGATAGTATGCGGGTGCTCGTTAGGTTACGAGTACACTGGACAGGACTCGTCGGGAACTGTTGGTTGGTATTATACCTATCGTCAGTTATCAGTTCCCAGGTGACATGAGTACAGCTTAGTCCACTGATTTGACACTGTCACTTCGCCTCGAGTGTGTTCCCACTGCACTTTGATTACTACCCTACCACGGCTCAAAGTAGTCGTGCAAACAGGTAGTAGTTGGGTGCAGTCCCGAAGCACTTGGAGGCAGTGACGGTTAGACAGGATTCATCTCTCCCGGTATTGGGGGTTGACATCGCGCTGTGTCTAGGAGAGTCATTACACAAGTAGTCCCTGGCCAGGGCAAGCGAGATATACTGGTAGGTTTCCAGTGTTATCTCAGGGTGTTCTGGGCTACACTTCGACATGACTTGTACCGCTATTAGGGGACTGATGTTCACCGCCCCCCTAGGCCCGCCATACGATGTATCAGACGAACAGACTGGACTGTACGGAGACTGTCACATACAGGCTCAGTAGGAGTTCAGATGGGGTCACCTCGTCAGTCTTCTTATCGGCATCTACCTGGGGACCGTTACGCACAACTAGTGCCGCTTGCGGTCTTTAGTTAAACCCACTGCCAGCGTAGTGTCGAGTCTTTAGAGTCCCACACAGAGAGTTATTCGCCTTTAGGAAAAATGAGTAGAGGTCGCATGGTTTTGCGACAGGGTTCGTTCACATCCGCGCACTTGTGCACGTTTGCTGTCCGGACAGCTTATACTAGCGGGCTTTGGTTTAAGCCAGATCCTAGTATATAATTTGGGGTTGGATTTATCTCTTTGTATTCGTGTTCCTCGGATCACGAATACGGGTGCGTATGCACAGTTGATTGAGGCAGATGAAGAGGTTTTTCATTAGGGTTTTGGAACGGGTGTGTATGCAAAGTTGACAGTCTTCTATTTTCCAAACCCTAATGATGTTGTGATTTATCAATTAATAATATTAATTAAGAGAAATTGTGTCATGGTTGGGCTTGTTGACTTGTTGACCAAGGTTGACTAATTGACTAGGTTTGAAACATTGACCATCATCATTACCTTTTTAAATGCTCTTTGATCTTTGCAAAATGATTTATTGTGATATGATAATGGTCTCTTCAAACTAACCATCACCTTTTCATTTTTGATTAATATTATTATTTGAAAAATCACATATATTTTGTTATGGTTGTAAAAAACCATTTCATTCTATCATATACTTTCTCTCTCTTGTTCTTCCTCTTCCTCAAGCTCTCCCCTCTCATGTGTTGAGAAACACTTGAGCTTGAGAAAAACCACTCCATAATAATCTCTACTCTCATCTAGGGTTCTAGGATTAGCACTTCTAGCACCCTAGTTACTTCTAGCTTGAAGTTGAAGCCAAAGGTTGAGGATTTCGGGTGGATCCTTCTTCGACGTGAGAAGACGACAAAGGTGATCCCTTTATACTACTCCAAGGAGCAAGGAGAGAAGGACATAAAGCCCTCGGTATAACCATTCTTACTTGTAGCTAATCTCTCTTTAGCTTGGTAGCTAGTTTTGTTTAGAAAAGATCCCGCCTTTAGTTAGTCCATGTTGCCTTGAGTGCTAAAAATCCGTTTTTTATATACCGTTTCCGCCTCCCCGCAAGCACCGGGGTGGGCAACGTGGACTTACAAGTACAACATTTGTAGATCCCTACGCTAGACTCCTCGGCTACTTGGGGTTTGGAAAAGGTCCACTTGAACTCCTCTAGGTCCACGATGATCCACTCGGAGTCCGCTTTGTCCAAGCTTGCAACTTCACTTGATCAAGAGAAAGAAATGAAGCTAACACTCTAAACAAGTGGGCAAGACTTGTGTAGAATGATGTTGTGGTGGCTTTTCTCACATCAAAATCCTAACTTGGTGAGTAATTTGCTCACTAGAGAAATCTAGAGAGCAAAAGAAGAAGGAGGAAGAAGATGATGGCCTTTTTAGAACAAGAGAAAAGATAATCCCAAGTGAAAAAATAGAAAATATATGTATATATATTTTCCACCTCTCATCTCAAACCATGGTTAAACAATAAAGATATTATTGAATTTGAGTTAAAACACAAACGGAAAGTTAATCCATGATTAAATGGTGGGTGAGCATGGTTAGGTCAAAGAAGAGTGTAGAAAGTAAACCATGAATTATCCTTTTCTATTCTTTTGTTTTTAACACAAATACAATATATATATCCATATATATAAAACCATGGTGTGAGTCTTATATTGCCACCATTTTCTATGTATATACAACCATGAAGGATGATGTATGTATGTATGTATGTGTGCATGCACATCCATATGTGCATGAATCAAGAAGGAATGCATACATGCATGCATACATCCAAAAAATACAAGAAAGGATTTCTAGTGAGAAACTAATGGTTAAATGATAAATTAACACTTGATTTATCAATCCGGCCATATCACATACGACCCAACCAAAAGCAAGCCGCCCGATTAATATGCGGTATCTCATACGCGCATTTTAACCGGGTCCACGCGCATATCGCATACGCACACCACAACGTTTCGCCTGGACTAGGTAACTCCTTTGTGGGACTCTAAGACTCGTCAATACGCCGGCAGTGGGTGATGATCATATCAAGCACCCCCAAGCCGTAAGCGGTCAGCTAAACGTAACGGCCACCCGGGTATTGAGCGATCAGAAGAAAACAAGCGAACCTGCTACAACTCCCGTCGAGCCAACCGGCAACACTACCGTGCATTCCGGTCTCTTCGTCAGATATGCTGCATATTGAGCATAGGGATGGTAAACGTCAGACCCCAATAACCGATAAGTTATGCCGATGTGAGGCCCATAATGGGTCGAGAAACTACTGGTAACACTTACTAGTAAATCTCTGATCAGCCCTGGCCAGGGACTTCCCTGTTACGGCCAATCGTGCACAGCGCAACATCAACCCCCAATACCGGGAGAGACGAAACCCCTCCTATCGCTCATTGCCTCCATGTGACTCGGGACTGTACCCAAAAATCACCGTTTTGCACGCCCTCATGGACGTGGTAAGGTGGAAATCAAAGCACAGTGGGAATCACACAAGACTCTATGACGATCTCGGGTCTACAGACTAACCTGCACAAGTGTCACCAGAGAACTGCCATCTGACGTGAGGTATAATACCATCTTGGAGTTCCCGGCGAGTCCGTCCAGTGTACCCAGTCTCCACTGAGCACCCGTATACCATCTCTGATGTCAAACACCAATGGATATGGGATCATCCATCGCCCATCTCATGGGTCAAGAAGCGTATACGCTAGTCTACACTGGTATATCGATGCCCCGTCTCGATACACCCATGACTAGGGACCTTGAAGGATGTACTTATGGACTACCATGTCCCCACTAGTATGATCCGCATCATAGTCCAGGTAGTCAAGTACACATCCTAAGGGCTTTACCAACATGTAACCATAAGACAGTATAAAGAGACAAGTATACATGTTAAGATAAAGAGCAACCAGATAGCATACTATCATATCGAGCAAGAAAGTCATCTCTATATATGTCCAAGCATCCAATATAATATACATCATCTGTACAATACTGGCCTCTAGGGCATACATACAACTAACAGTTTCTCCTGAAGCAGGGAAACTCTCTGTGTGGGACTCTAAAGACTCGACACTACGCTGGCAGTGGGTTTAACCACAGGCCGCAAGCGGCACGAGCTGTACGTAACGGTCCCCAGGTAGATGTCGATAAGAAGGCCGATGAGGAAACCCATCCGAACTCCTACTGAGCTTGATGTGACAATCTCCGTAGAGTCCGGTCTGTTCGTCTAAGACTATCGCATATCCGGCCTAAGGGGCGGCAAGCGTCAGTCCCCTAAAAGCTGTATAAGTCGCGTCGAAGTGAAGCCCATTACACCTTGAGAAGCTACTGGAAATCCTACCAGTAAATCTCATTTTCCCTGGCCAGGGACTTTGCGTAATGGCTCTCCAAACAAAGTGCGATATCAACTCCCAATACCGGGAGAGACGAATCCTATCTAACCGCCACTGCCTCCAAGTGCTTCGGGACTGCACCAAACTGCTACCTGTTTGCACGAATCCTTTGAGCTGTGGTAGGGTAGCAATCTAAGAACAGTGGGAACACACTCGAGACGAAGCAGCAGTATCAAGTCAACGGACTATGCTATACTCATGTCACCTGGGAACTGTTAACTGACGAAGGGTATAATACCAACCAACAGTTCCGTGCGAGTCCTGTCCGGTGTACCCGTAACCCAACGAGCACCTGCATACTATCTCCAGTACAACATACTAATGGCTGTGGAACAGACCATCTCCCCTGCTGGGATGAGAAGCGTATACACTAGTCTACTCTGGAGTATCGATGTCATGTCTCAATAATCCTACGACTAGGGACATGAAAAAGGATGTGCATGTAGACTACCCAGCTCCCACTAGTGTGACTGCCATCACAACGCTGGTAGTCAAGCAAGATCCTAAGGGCTCTATCAATATTTATTCGCGATATGCTAAAAGAAACATATACACATATTAAGATAGATATAAACCAAGTAGCATTGTCACGACCCGAAAGAGCACGTGACTGGCCCTTGAACCATATGAAGTCTATAGGACCCCATCAGATCCAAGTAAGCTAAAAACCCAGCAATCTAAAACCATTTAAAGAGTAAATAAGGAAAACTGGTTTTGAAAAGTAAAGAATCATGTTTCGAAAATCAAAGTTTTTAAATAACTAAGCCGAATATGCATTTTTAAAATGTGTAACCTTTCCTTAAAATTTCGGCAGAGTTTCCTTTGTAAAAACTGGCCCCGAACGGGGTACAACAAGAATAATATATATGAAATGATAAAAGGCATCCCCAAACGGGAGCTAGCTCTTCGTCAATCGATGGTCACAACCACGCAAGCAATAATAATATACAACGCCAAAATGCGAGGATCAAACCCAAAAAGAAACTCAAAACAGCCAGAAAACCGTAATACTACAAGCGCGACTCTAAGGTCGAAATAATACAACACTGTTTTCTAAGTCTGAAACAATATACAAGTTTTGGTTGATGGAATTACTAGATACAATGAATAATACAGGAGCAATGGCGGTTCTGATACAAAAGAACCCACCTACCAACGCAAGTCACCCATATGGAAGCAATGTGCCAGAAATGCCGCTATGGAATCTGTACGGCAAAAACCTGCAAGGACTGTGGCACAACGGGGGTGAGTTGCCAACTCGTGAATAGAAAATATCTACAAGCAGAGATCGAATGCATGACCCATCCTAGGTCAATACGATCAGATATAAATAAACCTCAATATGAATAAGTCTGAAACATGCTAAACTGGCAATGTAATCTCTATACATGAGTGTAATGCCAAATGCTCGTGCCAGTGCCTCAGGTAATAGCATATCATAAATGTGAGGTAGAAACAATGAAATCAATCTGCATGTACGTGGATCCCGTCCACTCGTCACCCAATGACAATAACCATCATGCATGTAAATGTCATAAAGCATATGCATGGAAAATATGAGGATATAACCAAAAGCATGGAACCTGAGTGCCTAGCATCGACACTCGAAAACATCATGAAAACCTGTGCCTAGCATCGGCACGTAAATCCTCACATACCGGGCATCCGTCAGTCCGGGTCAGCCCACTCTCAATATATATCGGGCATCCGTCAGTCCGGGTGAGCCCTCTCTCAATATATCGGGCATCCGTCAGTCCGGGTCAGCCCTCTCTCAATATATCGGGCATCCGTCAGTCCGGGTCAGCCCTCTCTCAATATATCGGGCATCCGTCAGTCCGGGTCAGCCCTCTCTCAATATATCGGGCATCCGTGAGTCCGGGTCAGCCCTCTCTCAAAACCAGAAATATCATAGAAACAAACTATCTCAATGCGAAAATCAGAAAGCAAGATGAATGTGACAATATAAGTGAAATGCAAGTAACAATATATCCTGCAGCATGGAATAATAGTATGCGCATATAAACATATGCAAGCAATGCGAATAGCATGAATATGCGGAAATCGAGTAGACAATGCAACAGTAGAGAACCTGCCTCAATAGATATATCATGCAACCTTGCCTTTTGAAATAAGACGAATCAGGGCTTTTGGTAAAATAAGGGCTACGATGTTTTAAGAAAAGATGCGTCGTTTGAAATATCCGTATAAACCCTTTTGCCTATCTCTAAAATATCCCTGATTCGTTAGTTTTGAAATAGGTATGACTCGGGTCTAGTCTAACGCCTACTATGCGAACTACGAACCCACAATCAAGTCAATAGAGAGGGGTATGGAAACCACCTAAATCTGAGTCGATATCACACTATCTCATCACATGACAGGTATCACTACCATCATATCACATCTCCAATACGAACTCTGTCATGTCGCCAAATCTCACGGCCTCAATCGAATCTCATCGACTCATCTCAATCCCACGTATCATCCTCAAAACTCGTATATGAACACATAGTCCCATACCCATGTGTAGATATACCCACCATCATATGCGCACAGATAAATGGAAGAATGTATGCAAGTATGTGTGTATGTGTGAGTGTGGGTGCAACCACTACTCTAGGGTTTCGCACTACTCAACCAATACATCCTTATCACCAATAATCCATTATTACCATCAATAACCCTAAACAACACATAATAAATATATGTGTGTATACGTATTCGTATACATCACCACGGACTGCGGGGGTGCTATACGCCATCCACCCGACTTCTCCCCGTAGATATAAATCTACTCACCTTGCTTCTCATGTATCGGTGCCGATGTCGCCATCTTCATCTTCTTTGCCTCAACATCTCGTAGGGTACCTACAAGTATATCATAACGCTAAAGCACATGAAAATCACATCGGAAACCAAAATAGCACACGCTACCCGCATAGGTAAAAACCTATCGACTCGCATGTAAACACATTCAATATCCACTTGTCGTTGACGTCCAAACGCCACCCGACAGCAATGAATCACCAAATACCAAAATCCATGCTAAATCAAGTCGTAAACCATGCACCAACATAGGAAAATCAACCCAGATTTCACCCTAGATGGAATCAGTCAAAACTAGACATACCCAGGGTCAAGAATAGAGGAAATGGGGCCATGCACCAAAATCGAGACGGATCCCTCCTGCTCTGGCCGCAATTTGCAGCCAGAAGGGAAAAATTGGCGGCCTGGAAAAGGAGTTGGGGGCTAGGGTTTGGTGTGGTGGTTCTATGGTGCCTGCACATCTCACTGTCAACTCAGTTTCATTTTTGGGGTCTCGGGGTGATAGCAGATTCCACAAAACACTTCCAGATTTACCGTTTTCCCCGATATCGATTCCGTAATTCCGTATTCTGGTTTCAAGTTCAGGTTTGGGTCCAAATTAGCATCACACAAGGGATTCTAAGGTCACCACAATCCTCAATACCATCTTTGATTTCATTTTTACCCTAAACCCTAACTTGAATTCTCTAAAGTCCACAAACAACACAATATCGATATGAAACTAGAATAGATGCACAAGGAAATTGAATACTACTCTAATAGGTGCATAAATTACCTCCTTTGGCAACTCAAGAAAATTCTTGAGTTGCTCAAAGTCCTCCAAATCCAATCTTGCTAGGTTCAATGTGTAGCTAGTGAGCTTGGGAGTAAGTTTTGTGAAGTGGGAATGGGGTTTTGGCTTTGTTTTCATGGTGGATCTAGGGTTTTTGTGAAGAGGGTGAGAGAGAGGGAGAGGGAGCAGCAGCTCAATGGGAGAGGGGAGAGAGAAATGAGATGGGGAAATGATGAAGGAAAGGGTCAAATGTCAAAAGCCACCTACTCTCTCTCTCATCATCACTTACTTTTTCTTTTCTTTTCCTTCTTACTCAAATAGTGAACCCAAAAGAACAACCATGGCAAAAGAAATGTAACACAAGTGTAACAAGTGTGGAAAATGATATGTGCACATTTTTACACAAAAATGCTAAAAATCCAATTAGCGATTCTTAATCGCGATTAGCACTAAATTAGCATATAACTAATCTTAAAAACTTTAAAATGGCATAATTCCATAAAATACCCTATTTTAGAATTTTCCATAATTTTTCCCCATTTATTTGTATTTAATTATACCAGAATATTAAAATATTCATTAAAGTAATATTAAATTATAAAATTTCCCAAAAATCATATTTTATTATTTTGAAAACGTTACAATCTACCCCCCTTAAAGAAATTCGGTCCCCGAATTTAAATTTAAACCCCCAAATGCTAAAATATTTCAATACAAATTCCAAGTCATCGGGGCTCCGAAATCATCTATACATAAAACATCATAGCGCAATGCATGCGCACGAGTACTGAGCAGATAACTCAAAAGCAACACTCCATCAAGTATCCCGCAATCATCGGAGTCATAGTAAAGACACGAATGTCAAATCCAATACAAAATCAATATGATATAAATCAGAACTATACATGTAGACATCCAATCTATACATGTGAATAGCTGATGTAAATGCATGCCCAATCTTTTTAAGTTGCTGTGCGATGCGCGTAACACTGCACAGTGGCGGACGTTTTTCACAAGAAAATAACTATATACGTATATATATATCCTTCGTTTAATAGGTACGTTCCGCCGTTTTGAAAACAATTTAGAAGGGTTTCCTGTTTTTTTTTTTAAACGTTTTGTGTCATATCGGACACGTAGGTATATATATATCGAGACCATAGCTCGTTCTTTGGAAATCCCTTCGAACTATCAATGCATGCAAAATATATCCAGGTACTGTCCTCTGACTAGTCCTGCTCGGTACAAAACGAATATCAAATATCATAGAAATGTACTGCTCCAAAAGGAATAAATCCCAAAAATCACATAACACCACCCTGTGCGTCTGGTGTGCACGGAAATCAAAATCCATATATGTGCCATACAGGTGCACAAAACAACATCTAGGTGCAACGGGTGTGCACGAAACATCTGTCATAGGCAACGTGTGTGCCTGACAGCCAAAATCTGGTGCATCTGACATGCACGAAGAATCTCGATTTAGGGCATCGGGTGTGCACCAAAATCGTATCTCAAAACATGCGCCCAACATGCGCGAAAATCCAAATCGGTGCATCCATCATGCACGAATGAAAATCTAAACCCTGCGCACTCAACATGCACGGAATCACAAAATCCAATAGCAACGCCGAACATGCGTAAGTCCAGTCAAAAGCACGGAGTGCAAGAATCCACATCAATATCACAATCAAAATCGACATACCGAAAGGCATCAAATCGAAGTCAGGTGCAATCGTAATGCACAAAATATAAATCCGGTGCAACAAAGGCACGAAATATAAATCTGATGCGATAAACGCAAGAAACATAAAACTGGTGCGACAAACGCACGAAGTATAGAACTGGTGCATCCCATGCACAAATACCAGCAATAACTCAAATGCGTAAGCAGCAACACCAAGTGTACCCAGATATAAAGAAAATCATAAACGTGTGCAACTGCGTGCACTACAAGCACATATAAGCTATACCGAGTGCAAAAATCAAATCGTGTGCGTAACATATGCACAACATCAAATCAACCGTATAAAATCCATAAAGTCATAAGCAGGTGCAGCCAAGGCACGAAACAATATACAACGCGGCTTAATCAAATCAGGTATACCGCGATGGAAAAACTCACAACCGCGTGCATCAGCGTGCACAAATCAAAACACTAAAAGTACATGAAACTATGCTGGAAGCGTAAATCAAATCACCGGCATAAAAATAGGCATGAAATCGCAATCAACACCTCAAGAGTAATAACTATGTGCAAGGTATAAATACCCAGTAAGTGCAACCATGGTGCACAAAATCAAATATCATGGAACTCAGTCATCAAGACTAAATCATGCGAATAGATCGCCCAAAATACCGAAATCCAAGATGACGGATACGTGATAATCAAATCACAAAATCACAAATCATAAATACCGTCGTCGGTATATCCTTCTTCAGGGTCGAGAAGGTACCGGAACATCCGATGCTAGCGGCGCAAGATATCTACTTGCCTCTTGCTCGCGGCTGGCGTCCTCTGCCTCTGGTTCCTGATCTTTCCTGTAGATTACCAATCTCGCAATCCATCGGCTCATCGGCCCGGTCAGGTGTGCTGACAGGAACGATTCCGTTCTTGCACTTTCCTGGTCATCTCTCGGTCAATCCTCACGACCGCTCGTAAGGCAGCATATCTCTGGCGCCGACCTCGGGTCCTCTGAATGCACATCACACATCTACTCCTGGTGCAAATCTTATAGCAGCAGTGTACCGGAAGGAATCCTACTCAAGCTCTCTTCTGATCTTGCCTAAGCCAAACTGTAAGGAGGCTGGTACTCTGGCGTAATCTTTCCTCGCTTTCTGAACATCTGCACCCTTAGTAAAACATCTCCTCGGAAGCAGGTCGCATCTCTGCGCCTCTGTATGCATGTCCGACCTTTAATCTTAACGGGGTGTAGTAACAGCTCGTCTGCCTCTCGCACGAACTTCTTGTCCCGCTTGTCTGTATCATCGACCATTCGACGTCGCGTCTTTATCTGTGCACTGCAATGTCCTCGGCTACGGTCCATCCGAAGTCTCTAACACGGACTCGAAATCACGAACTCGGTATCTTCATCACTCAGTAGAAGATATCTAGCCGAACACGTCCTCAGCGTGCATATCGCATCTCTGATGTCAGCGGAGTGGAACGTCATCTCGTCAAAATCTCGTGCGAACTCTTTACTCCACCTTGCTCCAATATCGACTGATTCGGACTCACCTCATCGTGGCTACACGGACTGCGCTCTGACGGCTATGCTCGTATCTGGAGTCTCCCAAGCAGTGTCCCATTACATGATATCCGAATGATGTCGAATCGTCCGATCGACTCGTCAGAACCTCACAATCCCCCAAGAGCTCAACATCTCGGGTACAGTTTAATAGTATCGAGTACATACCACAGCATCGGTGGTCCAGCCGTAGAAGGGCAAACCCAAGCCTCACTAATGGCGCCGAGGAACTGCCGCAAACCCTAAGGTTCAAAGTCTTTCACACGGTCATTAAGTCGAGTTAGGGTTTCATTCTTCTAGAGGGTCCATAGAATCGCTTGCATGTCTTTCCGAATACTTTAAACTTGGAAAATGGGTTCCTGACATTCGATCGTCTCAATCGACTCTCAACGAACCTGCGTGAAGTCGTCTCTAGCTGGAATCAATCTACCTGATGACCTCGCATCGGGGTAAGCGAACGAACCACATGTCCTAGTCATTCATCCTCGGTGACTAGCGACTCACTGTCATATCTCTAAGAATATGCTCATGCTGCAGTAGCTCCAATCATCTGGGCGATATCTCATCATTCGTAGTAACAACTGGCTCATTCGTCTATACGCTAAACAGCGCCTCAACCATCATGAATAAGAGATATATCAACAGTCATCACATCCTGGCTGGCTTCTATCAGTGGCTCAATCCTCTGGTACCGTTCGGTACATCCGAGAAATCTCGCAACAGCGATCTGTCAAACGCTCATAGTGCGGAAACACAAAATACGAAGCCTCAGTGCAACCGTATGTCTCTGGAATCACGCCCCGGTCAGCCCTCATCCACGACGAGCTCATGCTGACGCAACTCGAGCCGTAGCTCACTCTGCCCGTGCAATCGAGGTAGCAAGACCATAACCAGTATCGATGAAGATAGATCATAGGAAGGAATATAATACGGTGCAAGGAAATGTACAACCTAAGGTTTCTTAAGCGGAGTGGCGTGTCGTAAGTATGACGCGGAACATACCCACGGTACGTCACTCTACTTTAGTCACCTATTCCATCAACCATGGGTCATCCTACTCGACGAAAGTTCGGGTTTAATACCCCCTCGACTAAGTCTAAGTTCCGTAAGGTCAAGCCTAAGTTCCGTATATAAATAACGCCCTAGGCTCCACATAGTCAAACTCAGACTCGAACCAAGGTCAACCTAGCACTCTGATACCAACTTTGTCACGACCCGAAAGAGCACGTGACTGGCCCTTGAACCATATGAAGTCTATAGGACCCCATCTGATCCAAGTAAGCCAAAAGCCCGGCAATCTAAAACCATTTAAAGAGTAAATAAGGAAAACTGGTTTTGAAAAGTAAAGAATCATGTTTCTAAAATCAAAGTTTTTAAATAACTAAGCCGAATATGCATTTTTAAAATGTGTAACCTTTCCTGAAAATTTCGGCAGAGTTTCCTTTGTAAAAACTGGCCCCGAACGGGGTACAACAAGAATAATATATATGAAATGATAAAAGGCATCCCCAAGCGGGAGCTAGCTCTTCGTCAATCGACGGTCACAACCACGCAAGCAATAATAATATACAACGCCAAAAGGCGAGGATCAAACCCAAAAAGAAACTCAAAACAGCCAGAAAACCGTAATACTACAAGCGCGACTCAAAGGTCGAAATAATACAACACTGTTTTCTAAGTCTGAAAAAATATACAAGTTTTGGTTGATGGAATTACTAGATACAATGAATAATACAGGAGCAATGGCGGTTTTGATACAAAAGAACCCACCTACCAATGCAAGTCACCCATATGGAAGCAATGTGCCAGAAATGCCGCTATGGAATCTGTACGGCAAAAACCTGCAAGGACTGTGGCACAACGGGGGTGAGTTGCCAACTCGTGAATAGAAAATATCTACAAGCAGAGATCGAATGCATGACCCATCCTAGGTCAATACGATCAGATATAAATAAACCTCAATATGAATAAGTCTGAAACATGCTAAACTGGCAATGTAATCTCTATACATGAGTGTAATGCCAAATGCTCGTGCCAGTGCCTCAGGTAATAGCATATCATAAATGTGAGGTAGAAACAATGAAATCAATCTGCATGTACGTGGATCCCGTCCACTCGTCACCCAATGACAATAACCATCATGCATGTAAATGTCATAAAGCATATGCAAGGAAAATATGAGGATATAACCAAAAGCATGGAACCTGAGTGCCTAGCATCGACACTCGAAAACATCATGAAAACCTGTACCTAGCATCGGCACGTAAATCCTCACATACCGGGCATCTGTCAGTCCGGGTCAGCCCACTCTCAATATATATGGGGCATCCGTCAGTCCGGGTGAGACCTCTCTCAATATATCGGGCATCCGTCAGTCCGGGTCAGCCCTCTCTCAATATATCGGGCACCCGTCAGTCCGGGTCAGCCCTCTCTCAATATATCGGGCATCCGTCAGTCCGGGTCAGCCCTCTCTCAATATATCGGGCATCCGTCAGTCCGGGTCAGCCCTCTCTCAAAACCAGAAATATCATAGAAAAAAACCATCTCAATGCGCAAATCAGAAAGCAAGATGAATGTGACAATATAAGTGAAATGCAAGTAACAATATATCCTGCAGCATGGAATAATAGTATGCGCATATAAACATATGCAAGCAATGCGAATAGCATGAATATGCGGAAATCGAGTAGTCAACGCAACAGTAGAGAACCTGCCTCAATAGATATATCATGCAACCTTGCCTTTTGAAATAAGACGAATCAGGGCTTTTGGTAAAATAAGGGCTACGATGTTTTAAGAAAAGATGCGTCGTTTGAAATATCCGTATAAACCCTTTTGCCTATCTTTAAAATATCCCTGATTCGTTAGTTTTGAAGTAGGTATGACTCGGGTCTAGTCTAACGCCTACTATGCGAACTACGAACCCACAATCAAGTCAATAGAGAGGGGTATGGAGACCACCTAAATCTGAGTCGATTTCACCCTATCTCATCACATGACAGGTATCACTACCATCATACCACATCTCCAATACGAACTCTGTCATGTCGCCAAATCTCACGGCCTCAATTGAATCTCATCGACTCATCTCAATCCCACGTATCATCCTCAAAACTCGTATATGAACACATAGTCCCATACCCATGTGTAGATATACCCACCATCATATGCGCACAGATAAATGGAAGAATGTATGCAAGTATGTGTGTATGTGTGAGTGTGGGTGCAACCACTACTCTAGGGTTTCGCACTACTCAACCAATACATCCTTATCACCAATAATCCATTATTACCATCAATAACCTTAAACAACACATAATAAATATATGTGTGTATACGTATTCGTATACATCACCACGGACTGCGGGGGTGCTATACGCCATCCACCCGACTTCTCCCCGTAGATATAAATCTACTCACCTTGCTTCTCATGTATCGGTGCCGATGTCGCCATCTTCATCTTCTTTGCCTCAACATCTCGTAGGGTACCTACAAGTATATCATAACGCTAAAGCACATGAAAATCACATCGGAAACCAAAATAGCACACGCTACCCGCATAGGTAAAAACCTATCGACTCGTATGTAAACACGTTCAATATCCACTTGTCGTTGACGTCCTAACGCCACCCGACAGCAATGAATTGTAGGGCTGCTATGCACGCGCACAAGGGTCTACGAGGCATCAACCATGCCCGATTAAAAATTTAGCCGTGCCGAACAACGCGATACAAGATCTTTAAACTAGAGATTAGGCGAAAACAAGCATGCTAAACATTTTAACACTAAGTGAGAGGGATTACAACCTTTGTAGATCCGGTCCTTCACTTCATATGCTCCGTGTTGTGGTCCCTTCGCTGCGATCATCGGGATCCGGACTCTCGAGAGGTTCCACGAAGAGAAAGACGCAACCTTTGCTTCCGATCTTCGATACTAAGATGATCTACCTTGAAGTTTCTTTAACACAAGCTAACACTCATGAAATGATGTGAACACCCTCATCTAAATGGCAAGGGAAGATGAGGATGATGAAGTAGGATTTTTGCTCTCTTAATTTATCTTTTTCTCATATTTATCCATCACAAAAATCAAAGCAAGAAAGGATTTCAAGCAAAGAAGAAGAAGGAAGAAGATGAACAATATTGATAATCCTTTTGTGATGAATAGGAAAAGGAGATAATGATCAATTATGCAACCATGGTTCACTTAACCATTGTAGAGAATTAACCAAGGGTTAGGGTTTTGGGTTGAGTTAAGAATGAGTCATAAGTAAATATCTTTTCCCTGACAAAACAAAAACCTTCTAGAATCATCTAGAAACCATTAACCCAAATCAAACCCTAATCTTGATTAATCTTTACTAAACATGTTGCATTAGTTATCATATCATGTTACAATATTATATATCACATATATAATATTTATTGTAACCAAATAAAATAATACAATTAACATATATCGCATATATATCAATGTATTACCCGAGTGAGAAAAAGAATCTTTTAGTGAGCAAATATTAGTTAATGTAATTTAATATATCAAATATATTATTATACATTAAATTATCGAATCAATACTTGATCCGACAATCCGGCTATATCGCATATAACCGACTAATATTTATCCGTACCGATTCATCGAATCAACACTTGATCCGATGACCCGGCTGATATCAAATATCGCGAGAATACAATACGATATCTCATATCGTATTATCCTCGGTCCCGCACATATCACATATGTGCTCCTACTCCGTTTTGCCTGAGTCAAGAAACCTCTGTGTAGGACTCTAAAGAATCGTCAATACGCCGGCAGTAGGTGATGATCATATCAAACACCCACAATCTGCAAGCGGTCAGCTAAACGTAACAGCTACCCAGGTATTGAGCGCTCAGAAGATCAACAAGCAAGCCTGTACATTCTCCTGTGAATCCAAACAGTAACACTCCCGTACAGTCCGGTCTCGTCGTCTGATATGTTGCATATCTCGCCTAGGGGTGGTAAACGTCAGACCCCAGTAGCTCGATAAGTCGTGTCGATATGAGGTCTATAACAGTTCGAGAAACTACTGATAACACTTACCAGTAAATCTCAGCAACCCTGGCCAGGGATTTCCGGTTATAGCCAATCGAACACAGCACAACATCAACTCCCTATACCGGGAGAGACGAATCCCCTTCTATCGCTCATTGCCTCCATGTGATTCGGGACTGTACCCAAAATCCACCTTTTTGCACGCCCTCTTGGATGTGGTATGATGGAAATCAAAGCACAGTGGGAATCACACAAGACTCTATGACGATCTCGGGTCAACAGACTACTGTGTACCAGTGTCACCGGAGAACTGCCATCTGACGTATGGTATAATACCATCTGGGAGTTCTCGGCGAGTCCGTCCAGTGGACCCAGTCTCTACTGAGCACCCGTACTACATCCTTGATGTCAAACACCGATGGATATGGGATCATCCATCGCCCATCATATGGGTCAAGATGCGTATACGCTAGTCTACTCTGGTGTATCGATGCCCTGTCTCGATACACCCTCGACTAGGAACAGTTATAGGATGTACTCATCGACTACCATGGCCCCACTAGTATGATCTCATCATAATCCCAGTAGTCGAGTACATATCCTAAGGGCTTTATCAACATGTAACATAGAGACAATCAGAGTACATGTTAAGATAAAGTACAACCAGATAGCATACTATCATGTCGAGCAAGAAAGTCCTCCCTATATATGTCCTAGCATCCACTACAATATACATCGTATGTACAGTAATGGCCTCTAGGGCATACATATAACTAACAATCTCCCACTTGCACTAGGGCCATCTGTTGTGGTATCGCATACCCAACAATTAGCTGCGGTTGAAGTATCTCATACTCAACCATCCCATAAAAGTCTCTACTGGGAAAAAGGCCTTTGTGAGTGGATCCGCGCTGTTGTCCTCTGTATCTACTCTCCTAACCTCGATCACCTTGGAGATCAACCATCTTCATGATCAGGTGATACTTCCTAAGAATTATATCTGGATTTCTGATGGGACGGTAGTTCCTTGGCTAAAGCCACAACTCCATTGTCACACAATGGTAGGAACGAAGTTCATCGCATGAACTTATATATATCCAGACTGCCTCTTTGGTAGTATCTCTGGTAATGATGTATCTTGCCTTTGATCGTCTAGTATGTCACGGTATCTATCTTGGAACTCTTCCAACATACCGTCCCTCCACTGAGGGTATAGACAATGCCTGTAACTGACATTCAGTCGTCCTTATCATCCTGGAACCTTTCCAGTGATTCTCCCCAGGATCGATTGATACCTTCTCACTACAACTAGTGAGTATCCTAACATCCAATTAGATCTATCTCATAGATCCAAAACCTAGGATTTAGGAGGTATCACTTTGATCCTATATGGAGAATCCTTGTGATAAGCGGAGATTGACCGAGCGTAGCATAGGAAACTCCTTCCCTATCAAGAGTATGGCATCCACGTACTCTACGAGGATCACCACCATACTCCCTACTACCTTTTTGTATATACAAGGTTCATCTACCATTTTGATGAAGTCAAACTCTTTGACTACCACATCAAAACAGATGTTCTAACTCCGCGATGCCTGCTTTATCCCATAAAGCATCTTGCACACGTTTCCGCTGCTCCCACTGTCTACGAAGCCCTCTGGCTATGTACTTATAGACGCTCTTTTCTAAAACATCATTTATAAAAGCAGTCATGACACCCAACCACCAGATATCGTAGTCATGGTATGTAGCCGTGGCAAGTTGGATCTAGATGGATTTAAGCATAGATCCTTAGAAAAGGTTTCAACATAATCCATACCTGGTCTATGATGCAAACCTTTAACAAGTCTAGCTTTGAAAGTCTCAACTTTTCCATGTACACCAAGTAATCTTCTCAAGATATACTTGCTCCTGATGGGGATTTAACCCTTCAGATAAAGCAACCAAAGTCCATACTTTGTTGGTGTATAAGGATTCCATCTCAGATCGATAAGCATCCAGCCATTCTTACAGAGTCCCACTCCTGATGGCCAGCTCGAAACCAGTTGGGTCATCATCTCATGATGCAATCCTCGCTCCCACTGTCATAGAGAAACCGAAGTATCTCTCAGGTGGGTGAGGAACCCTACTAGATCGGCGGAGAGGCTGAGGTTCGTTGGAAACTATTGAATCTTTTGGTTCTACCAAATTATCAGCTGTATTTTGTATAGCTGGAACCTTTCTAGTTGTACATAACAGACCTTGCCTCGAGCTTGTCCGGATTTTGCTTTTAGACATAGGCCGGACAACCCCAAATCTTAACCAACTTAAGATATGGGCTCTTCCTTTTCCATATCACATATGAAGTGGTAGGCAATTGATTTGATTTGAACCCTATTCAATAGGTATGCAGCTTCTCAAGTGCATAACTCCCAAAAGGAAATAGGAAACTCAGTAGTACTCATCATAGAGCACACCATATCTAATAGGGTGAGTTTGCTCCGCCCCGATATACCATCGTGCTATGGTGTATACGGAGGAGTAATGCTGAGAGAGAATCTCATTCTCCTTTTGAATAGTCCAGGAATTCCGTGCTCTAGTATTCTCCTCCTTGATCTCATCAAAGGACATAATACTTATACCCGTTTTTGGTTCTCTACTTCTAACTTATATTCCGTGAATATCTCAAAAGGTTCGGACTTGTGTTTCAACTGGAACATATGTCTGAATCTTGAGAGATCATCAGTGAATATAATGAAGTACAAAGAACCAGTCCTGGCATGTGTAGACAGGAGGCCTTCATACATCAGCATGTATCAATCCCAAGAGTTCACTAACTCTTTCTCTGTTTCCAATAAACAGAGCTATGGTCATCTTATCTTTATGACATGACTGGCAAGTTTCACAAGATGTAAATTCAAACTAATTTAAATATGCATCTTTATGTAACTTAGCTAGTCGGGTCGCATTGATATGACCCAGTCTACAATGCCTCAAGAAGGATTCGTTCATTTCTGAATTCTTCCTCTCGTATGTGTTCTGTATACTAAGAACTGTAGTTTGATTTAGAACGTCAATGCTTTTAGATAACGTGCCTGAACCGATCAACTCTTGATATAGGAAATGTTCAAAACATTATCCAACAATACAAAATTATATCACTTCTTTACTAATAAAGAAACTGATATGATGTTGTATATCAGGGTCGGTATCTAATAACATTTGTTCAGAATCAATGTATTCTGGTAATACAGGGTGATAGTGACCAACAGACTTGGCTGCAACACTTGCACCGTTTTCTGTCTCATGAAACTTATCACCCGTTCTCAGTTCTCTAGCTCTCTTTAGCCCATGTAACAGATTACATATGCGGGATCCTGATCCGGTATCTCATACCCAGGATGTAAAGAATACTGAGAAACAGTTCTCTGTAATGAACACACCCGAAGATGATGCATCAACATGCACTTTCTTCGTTTGGGCGGCACGGGAAATCTGGTATTCCCCAATTTCCTGCTCTGTCTTATAACAATTATAAGTTGGAGCGGGACCAACGTTCCCCAGCTCAGTATAACAAGCGGGTTCGGTCAATAATCCGTATTATTATCTTGATTAAGGCGTGATATGGTCGCTAACTGGAGAGAGAGAGAAGAAAACACTCAGCGTATGCTCTTGTAAGATTAGATTGGTTATTTAATATATCTAATCAGGATGTCTCCCACTGTTTTAATCAAATCTTCCTTCAAACCCTAAAAGGAAAGACTAGCCGGGATTAATTACACGCTACAAGTTCGCCAATCTTTCAGCCAGGCCAGTGTCGGTACTTTGAGGGAGGTCCCCCGTGCTTTCGCACGAACCTAATTAGAGTAAACCTCGTTTTCCCAGGGGCGTAACCCCGTTAACACCTTTCTAGACACCTACTTGATCGGCTAATTGTAATGTGTAAAACTCTCCCAGGAGTAACTCTTACTCGCAGCGGGTATCGGGATCCATCTATCTCATAGAAGGTATGCAATCTCATTGCAAATTTCAACACTTGAAATTCCTGATATTTTTGCCCCTAACGTGCTATGACCTTGACGAAAATCAACAAACCATAGCCCGCTAGTCAAGTTCAACCCGTACATTTCTTGATTGAATTAAACACACCCGCACGACCCTTGACGAAAGCCAACAAAGCCGCACGACTACCCTAATCCAATCGCATCGTATGCAGCAGATAAGCAGCATATAGCTACCGCACACTACACCTTGACGAAAGCCAACAAATGTAGCACGAATACTATATACAACTTATCTGAAATGACGGAGGGCTACGACAGGTTTTTAAGAAAACCCTTTGCGTAATGAACTTGATATCGTTGTAGAATCGAGTGATTTTAAATGGAGTGTTTTTTAGGCTTTTCTAGTTTTGCTAAAGGGGTCACTCCCGGTGAAGGGATCGTCGGCCCTTTCCTCATCGAATAAGGTGCGGGATATATCATATATATCACTGTGCAAAGCAAGAACTATAGAAGCAATCAAAAGACAAACCGAGTTTGTAGCATCTGCCAGTTATTGCTAAAGGAGTCACTCCCGGTGAAGGGATCTCGGTCCTTTCCTTATCGAATAAGGTGCTGGATGTTCTACAAGGAACACCGCTATGCAAAGCAAGAACTGTAGCTATCAGTTTTTAAACAAGTTTCTACAACATCTTAGGTTTCTTTTATTTCATTAATCTCATTAATGAAGTCCCATTTTATTATGCTTCACAAGCATCTCATTTGAAACGAAATCTGCAAAATAACATATATCTCATATATATAATATAAACATTCGTCACAGGCAAGTAACACTGCCAATTCTAGGGTTAGGAGACCCGGTCTCGACTCCTCGAGATGGTCTCCCTCTGGACCCTAGAACCCGGTTACTTGTGCTCCCCGCCTTGGGTCTATCCTAATGCGGAAAAGTAAATAATATACAACGGTGACGTCTTCCGCAACCTGGAAGTGACCCAATAAAAGAATATTACATACAAATGAATTTTGCATGAATGAAAAAGAAAAACTATCATCTCACATAAAACCCCCGGCTATTCAAAACGCGACGATCTAATAGAACATATCACAGCAACACATAATATCTCATATCATCAACGTAAGCAAGTATGCGTATCCCGATTGTCGTTGATGTATAGCAACGAAGCCGGCGATACACCACATACTACGCTTACGGTCACAGAAAAGAAAGTGTAAAACTACAACAGTTGGAATCCGCAATCTCTTTAGACATCGCATGCCTAACCAAATGAATTCCTTAGACATCACATGCCTAACAATTATAAACCCCGCATTTTAGTCTCATTATCGAAAACTCTTTTCAATATCAAGTCGGGCAATTCAACAAGATTCCCGACGTGCTGATCGAATGCTCGTCGCAAACTTTAGTAGACGGCCGCACCTCTAGATACCGTCGACGAAGTGCACTAAGGCGGAACACCGCTGCCGCGAGCACCCGAACGGATGCTTTTGGCGACGGGGTTCTCCTATTGTCACTTGGTCGGGGCTATGGGGCGTAGCTGTCTATTAAGTTTACCCGGCGAGTATCCGCGTACTCTACGTGATTGCGACGGACTTTTCATCACATCAAAATGGCAACCGATCATCTGAGACTAAACTGCTATGTTTATAATATTCAAATTAGTTATCTCATAACTACCTGTGGATTCCAATTATTGTATCACATTCTAGATAAATAGATAAAGTTAAACTTTCCGATCGAATCATCAAACACCCAAGATTTCCCCAATATATCTCAACACTTGAAATCAGTTTAAAAACATCCATCACATGCCACAGTACCAATGGTCCAACCGTAGAAGGGTCAAGCCAACGCCTCACATGTGGCACGTCGTACTGCCCCAAACCCTAAGGTTCAAAAGGCAGTTCAAGACGGTCACATAATCGAGTTAAGGTTTGTTGTCTTCTAGAGGGTCCATCGCGTTACTTGCATGACTTAGAACATTCTTAAACTCGAGATAAAATCCAACTTTTGAAAAATTTTCCGACTGGGGAAAAAGTGAGTTATTGATATCCGTTCGAACTTTTTAACAGTTTCTAAAAATTATCCGGAACAACTAAACAAAGTTAAAACATCCGATCGAATCAACGATTCCCCAATACAACCCTTGAAAACTCAACACTTGAGTTGAATTAAAATATTCCCAGAAAAACTTAACAAGAAAGGGCCTAAAAATAATTACATGAAATTTCAGGGACTAAGTCCAAATTTTGGCCGCGGAACCGCCGCAAAACCCATGGTTTGGCCGTGGTTCCGCCCTCCAATTTTGGAATTAGAAGTCCGTACTTCACAGTAATTCTTAGTTTTTCCTGCTTGTTTTTCTGAGCATTTTTAATTCAGAAAATATCAACTTTTTGAAAAATATACAGAGAGGGTTCCGTGTCGGGGTTTCGGCGTTCGATCGGACTTTAAATTTCGTCTAGACTTCGCCTAAAGCTCTAGCTTGGCTCTGATACCACTGTAGGGTTGCGATGCACGTGCACAAGGGTCTACGAGGCATCAACCATGCCCGATTAAAAATTTAGCCGTGCCGAACAACCCGAATACGGATCTTTAAACTAGAGATTAGGCGAAAACTAACATGTTAACAACTTTAACACTAAGTGAGAGGGATTACAACCTTTGTAGATCCGGTCCTTCACTTCATATGCTCCGTGTTGTGGTCCCTTCGCTACGATCATCGGGATCCGGACTCTCGAGAGGTTCCACGAAGAGAAAGACGCAACCTTTGCTTCCGATCTTCGATACTAAGATGATCTACCTTGAAGTTTCTTTAACACAAGCTAACACTCATGAAATGATGTGAACACCCTCATCTAAATGGCAAGGGAAGATGAGGATGATGAAGTAGGATTTTTGCTCTCTTTATTTATCTTTTTCTCATATTTATCCATCACAAAAATCAAAGCAAGAAAGGATTTCAAACAAAGAAGAAGAAGGAAGAAGATGAACAATATTGATAATCCTTTTGTGATGAATAGGAAAAGGAGATAATGATCAATTATGCAACCATGGTTCACTTAACCATTGTAGAGAATTAACCAAGGGTTAGGGTTTTGGGTTGAGTTAAGAATGAGTCATAAGTAAATATCTTTTCCATGACAAAACAAAAACCTTCTAGAATCATCTAGAAACCATTAACCCAAATCAAACCCTAATCTTGATTAATCTTTACTAAACATGTTGCATTAGTTATCATATCATGTTACAATATTATATATCACATATATAATATTTATTGTAACCAAATAAAATAATACAATTAACATATATCGCATATATATCAATGTATTACCCGAGTGAGAAAAAGAATCTTTTAGTGAGCAAATATTAGTTAATGTAATTTAATATATCAAATATATTATTATACATTAAATTATCGAATCAACACTTGATCCGACAATCCGGCTATATCGCATATAACCGACTAATATTTATCTGTACCGATTCATCGAATCAACACTTGATCCGATGACCCGGCTGATATCAAATATCGCGAGAATACAATACGATATCTCATATCGTATTATCCTCGGTCCCGCACATATCACATATGTGCTCCTACTCCGTTTTGCCTGAGTCAAGAAACCTCTGTGTAGGACTCTAAAGAATCGTCAATACGCCGGCAGTAGGTGATGATCATATCAAACACCCACAAGCTGCAAGCGGTCAGCTAAACGAAACAGCTACCCAGGTATTGAGCGCTCAGAAGATCAACAAGCAAGCCTGTACATTCTCCTGTGAATCCAAACAGTAACACTCACGTACAGTCCGGTCTCGTCGTCTGATATGTTGCATATCTCGCCTAGGGGTGGTAAACGTCAGACCCCGGTAGCTCGATAAGTCGTGTCGATATGAGGTCTATAACAGTTCGAGAAACTACTGATAACACTTACCAGTAAATCTCAGCAACCCTGGCCAGGGATTTCCGGTTATAGCCAATCGAACACAGCACAACATCAACTCCCTATACCGGGAGAGACGAATCCCCTCCTATCGCTCATTGCCTCCATGTGATTCGGGACTGTACCCAAAAGCCACCTTTTTGCATGCCCTCTTGGACGTGGTATGATGGAAATCAAAGCACAGTGGGAATCACACAAGACTCTATGACGATCTCGGGTCAACAGACTACTCTGTACCAGTGTCACCGGAGAACAGCCATCTGACGTATGGTATAATACCATCTGGGAGTTCTCGGCGAGTCCGTCCAGTGTACCCAGTCTCTACTGAGCACCCGTACACCATCCTTGATGTCAAACACCGATGGATATGGGATCATCCATCGCCCATCATATGGGTCAAGATGCGTATACGCTAGTCTACTCTTGTGTATCGATGCCCTGTCTCGATACATCCTCTACTAGGAACAGTTATAGGATGTACTCATCGACTACCGTGGCCCCACTAGTATGATCTCATCATAGTCCCAGTAGTCGAGTACATATCCTAAGGGCTTTATCAACATGTAACATAGAGACAATCAGAGTACATGTTAAGATAAAGTACAACCAGATAGCATACTATCATGTCGAGCAAGAAAGTCCTCCCTATATATGTCCTAGCATCCACTACAATATACATCGTATGTACAGTAATGGCCTCTAGGGCATACATATAACTAACATGAATCACCAAATACCAAAATCCATGTTAAATCAAGTCGTAAACCATGCAACAACATAGGAAAATCAACCCAGATTTCACCCTAGATGGAATCAGTCAAAACTAGACATACCCAGGGTCAAGAATAGAGGAAATGGGGCCATGCACCAAAATCGAGACGGATCCCTCCTGCTCTGGCCGCAATTTGCGGCCAGAAGGGAAAAATTGGCGGCCTGGAAAAGGAGTTGGGGGCTAGGGTTTGGTGTGGTGGTTCTATGGTGCCTGCACATCTCACTGTCAACTCAGTTTCATTTTTGGGGTCTCGGGGTGATAGCAGATTCCACAAAACACTTCCAGATTTACCGTTTTCCCCGATATCGATTCCGTAATTCCGTATTCTGGTTTCAAGTTCAGGTTTGGGTCCAAATTAGCATCACACAAGGGATTCTAAGGTCACCACAATCCTCAATTCCATCTTTGATTTCTGTTTTACCCTAAACCCTAACTTGAATTCTCTAAAGTCCACAAACAACACAATATCGATATGAAACTAGAATAGATGCACAAGGAAATGGAATACTACTCTAATAGGTGCAGAAATTACCTCCTTTGGCAACTCAAGAAAATTCTTGAGTTGCTCAAAGTCCTCCAAATCCAATCTTGCTAGGTTCAATGTGTAGCTAGTGAGCTTGGGAGTAAGTTTTGTGAAGTGGGAATGGGGTTTTGGCTTTGTTTTCATGGTGGATCTAGGGTTTTTGTGAAGAGGGTAAGAGAGAGGGAGAGGGAGCAGTAGCTCAATGGGAGAGGGGAGAGAGAAATGAGATGGGGAAATGATGAAGGAAAGGGTCAAATGTCAAAAGCCACCTACTCTCTCTCTCTTATCATCACTTACTTTTTCTTTTCTTTTCCTTCTCACTCCAATAGTGAACCCAAAAGAACAACCATGGCAAATGAAATGTAACACAAGTGTAACAAGTGTGGAAAATGATATGTGCACATTTTTGCACCAAAGTGCTAAAAATCCAATTAGCGATTCTTAATCGCGATTAGCACTAAATTAGCATATAACTAATCTTAAAAACTTTAAAATGGCATAATTCCATAAAATACCCTATTTTAGAATTTTCCATAATTTTTCCCCATTTATTTGTATTTAATTATACCAGAATATTAAAATATTCATTAAAATAATATTAAATTATAAAATTTCCCAAAAATCGTATTTTATTATTTTGAAAACGTTACAAGCATACTACTATGTTGAGCAAGACTGTTAATACAACTGTGAATATCCCAAGCTTCCATTAAGTAATATACAAGCTAGTATGATACAATAATGGCCCTAGGACATATACACTAACAGTAATACGCCCGTGATTATAAGTTTAGTTATAATTGTTTCCCAGTGTATATAATTAAAACTAGAAACTTCATCGTATGCATTCATATCTATAAATCGCCATTGTCTAACAATTGCTAGAACACTGCACTATTTATCGATGAGTCATGTTGCACGCGCACATACCTACATGTTATCATACACCTCATCGATATTGACATGTCACGCTCCCACTTAGAACTTGTTATGTCACATATGATTCACTTCCTACCATAAGCATCATTAATAGTAATTAGTTTGCATCAATATTATTATTGACACTTATCATGTTTTACTTTCAATTTTTATTAATTGTAGTATAAGGTGTATTGGATTATGAGGATTTCTGGTTTTGATGTGTTATGCACTATTAAGTTATATTCGGCAGTTCTTCATGATTGATGTGATATGTCCACCATGAGATATTGTTTTTATGATTTGGTTTTATTCCGGACCAAGTGGGGGAGCTATACGGTTGCATATTTTTATATTATCCGGACTGAGTGGGGTGTTGGATATATGTATGCCGTAGAGGCCATTATATGATAGTGGATGTATCGGTTGTTGGGTTACGGCAGCGCCCCGGCCATCAAACTGTAGCCAAATGCGGAACAAAAATTACTAAACTGGCGCTACCATTACCCGATGCCCAGATCGACCATAAACCCTAAACTAGCAAGCTAATAAAAGAGATAGGAATGGTTATACCGAGGTTATCCATGTCCTTCGGTCTTCAACCATCATCCCAAGCTCCAAGAGGCTCCTTGATCGAGTTTGGTTGCTAGCTATGGAGAGTGGAGGTGTAGGAATGTGTCACTATATTTTTCTCTCATCACAATTGCTCAAGGGAGCAACCATAGAAGATGAAGGTGGTGGGGAAACAATGCCATGAGCAACTCAAGAATGGCTAAGTGTTGAGGTGAGAATGAGAGTGTAGCAAGTGAAGAAGCAACTCAAGAAAATGAGCAAGGCCAAGAATAGAATGGTGGCTGCCCTCTCTCTCTCTCATCTCAATTATCTACACATAAAAAATCTCTTTTCCTTTTTCAAATAAACAAATAAGACCCATGCCTCTCTACATGTCCAAGATCCATGCTCATGCCACCTCACTCCTCCGCCGCATTTCCTAAATTGTTTTTCTAAAAAGAAAATCAATTAATGAGGTGACCATCTTCTAGAAACAATTCCGTATAAATACGGAATGCAACCCGGTATACGTATCGAAATACATATACGCGTATTCGTACAAAAATACGTATAGCCAAGAGAGAAAATGAATAGTGAACAATAATACTAGAATACATATATATAAATACATATATAAATTATTAAATCAAAACCTGATTTAATAATCTGGCTTAATCCTAAGCCGCTAGTATTATCAACCATCCGATTAAAGTCTGCGCAGCCCGTACACATATTTAATCGGACACCTGTATGTACCAACATACGTCATCTACTCCATATCTCCTGAACCGTGAAAATCCTCTGTGTGGGACTCTAAAGTCTCGTTAATACGCTGGCAGTAGGTTTAACCACAAGCACGTCAGCGGCACTAGCTGTACGTAACGGCTACCCAGGTATTGAGCGAAAGGGAGGCCGATGAGCAAACTCATCCTGAACCCCTACTGAGCCTGACAGTGACAATATCCGTACAGTCCGGTCTGTTCGTCTAAGAGTATCGCATATCGAGTCTACGGGGTGGATAAAGTCAGACCCCTAACAACGAGACATTTAGTGTCGGCATGAAACCCATCACCACCTGAGAAACTATCGATCCTTGATCGGTAATTCTCGTCCACTATGGCCATGGATTTCTGGTGATGGCCACCCGTGCACAACGCGACATCAACCCCCAATACCAGGAGAGACAAATTCCCGACGATCTGATCACTGCCTCCATATGGCTCGGGACTGTACCCAACTAAAACCTGTTTGCACGACACCTTTGAGCTGTGGTAGGGTAGTAATCAAAACACAGTGGGAACTTACACGAGACAAATGACGATCTCAAGTCGACAGACTAACCTGTACACTTGTCATCTGGGAACTGTCATCTGACAATAGGTATAATACCAACTAGTACGTTCCCGGCGAGTCCGTCCAGTGGACTTATAACCCAATGAGCACCTGTATACTATCCTAGGTGAACAAACTAACACCAATGGCTTGTGAGACCTGGTCACTGCCGCTCGTCGGGGTCTCGATCAGTATACACTAGTCTACACTGGAGTATCGATGCCCAGTCTCGATACTCCCATGAATAGGGACATTTAAGGATGTGCTTATGGACTCCCAGCTCCCACGTATATGATCGCCATCATAATGCTGGTAGTCAAGCAAGAATCATATGGGCTCTATCAACATGTAATAGTGATGATATAGAAAAACCAGATAGCATACTATCATCTCGAGTAAGACGGTTCTCCCGGTATATGTCTTCCCTCAATCATCATAATCATCTGCCTGTGATTACGATAATTGCCTTGAGGGATATCATTTTGTATTGCAGCACAATGTTATGAACATTAAACTGAATCAAGAGTTGATTGGTTGTGGTACACTTAATAACGGGATATACGTCCTTAATCAACACACAGTTTTCAACATACAACACACAAATAAAAGAAAATTTTCAGATGTAAATGAAGCTTTTCTTTGGTATTGTAGACTTGGTCATATTAATGAAACAAGACTAAACAAACTCCATAAAGATGGATATTTAAATCCTTTTGAGTATAAATCTTATGCGACTTGTCAATCTTGTATCAAAGGGAAAATGACCAAAACTCCGTTTACTAGACACAGAGAAAGAGCTATTGAGTTCTTGGGCCTCATACATAGTGATGTATGTGGGCCAATGTATACACATGCGAGAGGCGGTTTTTCTTACTTCATAACTTTTACTGTTGATTTCTCAAGATTCGGTCTTATGTTTTTATTAAAGCATAAGTCGGAAGCTTTCGAGAAATTCAAGGAGTACAAACTTGAAGTAAAAAAACAAACAGGAATGAGTATCAAAATACTTCGATCAGATCGAGATGGAGAGTATCTTAGTACATAGTTTTCAAACTTCCTAAAAGAGAATGGGATTCTCTCTCAGCTCACTCCCCCTTACACACCACAGTACAACGGTGTGTCAGAGGGTCGGAATCGTATCCTATTAGATATGGTACGATCCATGACGAGTGATATTGAGTTACCTCTCACCTTTTGGGGGCATGCATTGGAGACTGCAGCCTTTCTGTTGAACAAAGTTCCCACCAAGACCGTGTCTACCACTCCATATGAGACATGGTATGGGAAGAGACCATCTCTTAAACGAGTTAAGATTTGGGGTTGTCCGGCTTTTGTCAAAAAGAAGAATCCAGACAAACTCGAGACACGATCGGTCAAATGTATATTTGTGGGATATCCAAAACATTCATTTGGATATCTTTTCTACCATAAGGAGGAACAAAAAGTGTTTGTTTCTCAACATGCCTCATTTTTAGAAAATGAGATTTTTCCAAATGATACTGATGGCAATGTGGTAGATCTAAAAGAGGTTCTAAAGACACAAGTTACAAATGACGACTTGGTTGAACCTGATATTGCAACAGAATCTTTTGAACTTCAGCCACTCTATAGATCTGGTAGGACTTCTCGCCCATCGGAGAGATACTAGGGTTTTCTCATTGATGATGATAGAGAAGATTGCGTCATCGATGATGATGACCCTACTAGTTTTCAGCAAGCTATCACGAGTATTGACTCTGTAAAGTGGCTGGATGCCATGAGATCCAAAATGGAGTCTATGTACACCAACAAAGTATGGACTTTGGATATTGTACCCTCTGGGGTAAAACCCGTAGGGTGCAAATGGATCTTTAAAGGAAAGGTCGGTGTAGATGGGCAGGTAGAGACCTATAAGGCAAGGCTTGTAGCGAAAGGATTTCGTCAAAGACCGGGTCTGGACTATGATGAAAAATTTTCTCATGTAGCCATGCTTAAATCCATTCGGATCCTACTTGCTATTGCTGCTCACTACGACTATGAAATCTGGTAGATGGACGTTAAAACGGCTTTTCTAAATGGTGATTTAGAAGAATGCGTTTATATGGATCAGCCAGAGGGCTTCATTGATAGTGGGAGCAGCGGGAAAGCATGTGGGTTGTTTAAATCCATTTATGGATTAAAACAGGCATCACGGAGTTGGAACATCTGTTTTGATGATGTCATCAAAGAGTTTGATTTCGTCAAAAATCCAGATGAACCTTGTGTTTATATGAAGATTGTAGGGAGTATTGTCATATTCCTCGTATTGTACGTGGATGACATTCTTCTGATAGGAAACGATGTTCCTATGCTACAATCGGTCAAACTGTTCTTATCACAAAGGTTCTCCATGAAGGACCTGGGTGATGCCTCGTACATACTCGGCATGAAGATCTATAGGGATAAATCTAAAAGGTTATTGGGATTGTCCCAAACTAGGTACATTAACACCATCCTAAAGAGGTTTAGTATAGAAGACTCTAAGCGGGGTGCCTTACCCGCTAGTCATGGAGTCACTCTCTCCAAGGACTTTTGCCCAAAGACCGATGAAGAGAGAGCTCGCATAAGCATTATACCCAACGCTTCAGCCGTAGGATCTATAATGTATGTGATGATATGTACATGCCCTGATGTGGCTTATGCACTGAGTGTAGTAAGCAGGTATCAATCCAACCCAGGGGAAAATCACTGGACAGCTGTGAAGAACATTCTTAAGTACTTGCGAAGGACTAAAGAAATGTTCTTGCAGTATGGTAACGGGGATCTCCAAATGGAGGCCTTTACCGATTCGAGCTTCTAGAGTGATAAGGATGACAGCAAATCTATCTCAGGGTTTGTATTTACCCTCAATAGAGGGGCAGTATGTTTGAAGAGTTCCAAATAGGATACCGTTGCAGACTCAACGATGGAAGCTGAGTACATTGCTGCAAATGATGCTGCCAAGGAAGCTGTATGGATGAGGAAGTTCATCTCGGAGCTAGGAGTAGTTCTAACCATTATTGATCCAATACCACTGTATTGTGATAATAATGGGGCTATGGCGTTGGCAAAAGAGCCGAGGTCCCTTCAGCTATCCAGACACATCCTCAGGCGATATCGTTTTGTCCGGAAGATAGTTGATCGCCGCGGGATCGAGATTCGGAGAGTAGACACAAAGAATAATACCGCAGATCCACTCACAAAGGCCCTCCCTCTGCCGTAGCATGAGCGACTTTTAGTGATGTTGGGTATGAGATACACAAATAATTAGCTGTGCAAGTGGGAGATTGTTGGATATATGTATGCCCTAGAGGCCATTATATGATAGTGGATGTATCAGCATGTGTATATTGTTAGTTGTATGTATGCCCTAGAGGCCAGTATTGTACAGATGATGTATATTATATTGGATGCTTGGACATATATAGAGATAAATTTCTTGCTCGATATGATAGTATGCTATCTGGTTACACTTTATCTTAACATGTATACTAGTCTCTTTAAACTGTCTTATAGTTACATGTTGGTAAAGCCCTTAGGATGTGTACTTGACTGCCTGGACTATGATGCAGATCATACTAGTGGGGACATGGTAGTCCATAAGTACATCCTTCAAGGTCCCTAGTCATGGGTGTATCGAGACGGGGCATCGATATACCAGTGTAGACTAGCGTATACGCTTCTCGACCCATGAGATGGGCGATGGATGATCCCATATCCATTGGTGTTTGACATCAGAGATGGTATACGGGCGCTCAGTGGAGACTGGGTACACTGGACGGACTCCCCGAGAACTCCCAGATGGTATTATACCTCACGTCAGATGGCAGTTCTAAGGTGACACTTGTGCAGATTAGTCTGTAGACCCGAGATCGTCATAGAGTCTTGTGTGATTCCCACTGTGCTTTGATCTCTACCTTACCACGTCCATGAGGGCGTGCAAAATGGTGGTCTTTGGGTACAGTCCCGAGTCACATGGTGGCAATGAGCGATAGGAGGGGTTTCGTCTCTCCCGGTATTGGGGGTTGATGTTGCGCTGTGCTCGATTGGCCGTAACAGGGAAGTCCCTGGCCAGGGCTGATCAGAGATTTGCTGGTAAGTGTTACCAGTAGTTTCTCGACCCGTTATGAGCCTCACATCGGCATGACTTATCGGTTATTGGGGTCTGACGTTTACCACCCCTAGACTTGATATGCGACATATCAGACGAACAGACCGGACTGTACGGTAAGTGTTACTGGTTGGATTCACAGGAGTGTGAGCGGGCTTGCTCGTCGATCTTCTGATCGCTCAATACCCGGGTGGCCGTTACGTTTAGCAGACCGCTTGCGGCATGTGGATGCTTGATATGATCATCATCTGCTACCGGCGTATTGACGAGTCTTTAGAGTCCTACATAGAGGTTTTCTGGCTCAAGCGAAACGAAATAGGAGCGCATATGAGATATGTGCGGGACCGAGAATAATGCGTGTATGTGATACCGTATTTCATTCTCACGATGAATGTTTCGATTGGTTGTATGCGATATAACCTAGTTATCGAATCAAAGATTGATTCGATAAGTCGATACATTGAATACTAGTCGGTTATGCGCGACATGACCGGATCATTGAATCAAGTGTTGATTTAATGATTTAATGTATAATTATATATTTGATACATTACTTTGCATTAACTAGTATTGGTTCACTTTAAAAGGTTTTTCTCACTTGATGTGCACATTGTATATGTGATATATTTTTTGTGTACACTTGATTGTATCATGTTTGATGATACATGTTTACTTGGCTTTGTGTAAAGACTTATACCATGGTTATGATAATGATTAGGGTTTTGATTTTATCAATTATTTATTTATCCATTCTTTTTGAGAAATAGATAAAAGAAAAACAAAATGGTTTCTTTTTATCATGAAGCTTGTTGAAGCTTCATGAAGCTTTGACTAAAGTGACCATTTTGTCTTCATGCTTAACCCTAACCATTCCCACTAACCATGGTCTATTCTTTACACCTAACCAAGGTTAGGATATGATAAGTATTCATATTGTTTTTCTTTTTAAAAGAATACTTATCATATTCTATCTTCTTCTTCCTCTTCATCTTCAAGAAAGAAACCTTGCCTTCATCAATGGCAACTTGAGCAAATGAGTGAGAAATCCAATTCTAAAGTGAACCCACCTCCTATTTCTTCATCCTCTACCTCTTGCCAAGTAGTATAGGGTGTTTTCTTCACAAGTTTCACAACTTGGTGAAGTTGGAGCTTGATCTTGTGTAACCTCGACGTAGATCATCTTCGGCATCGTAGCCGACGACTAGTCCGCTCATTTTCTCCGATGAAGCCGATGCAAGAGTCCAGGATTCGAGATGGACAGCGAGGGGACGACTACGTGGAGCTAAGGAAGTGGATAACCGGATCTACAAAGGTTGTAGCTTCTTATCTTTAGTTAAGTTGTTAACTTGTTTACTGTTTCGCCTAAAATTCTAGTTAACGATCCGTATTAGAGTTTCTCGGCACTTGTAAAATTTGAAATTGGCATGGTTGATGCCTTGTGAGACCTCTTGAGAGTGCCTAGGAACCCTACAGTGGTATCAGAGCCTAGCTAGAGCTTTAGGCGAAGTGTAGACGACGTTTGAAACCCGATCGAACCGAAACCCTAAAAACCAAATTGCTCTCTGGACGTTTTCCAAAAACTGGGTTTTTTTCCAGATTAAAAATGCTTAAAAAATTCAGCAGGGAATTATAAGAATTACGGTACAAAATTTGACCCATGATACCTCAAACATGCGGCGGAAACGCGGCAGAAGCCTAGCTTCTGCGGCGGTTCCGCGGCTCTCTGGTGAAGTCAGCCCTCCATATTTGCACAGTAATTCCTCTTTCACAGTGCTGAGTTTTATGGGAATTTTTAATATGTATTCAAGAGTTGAATTTTCTGGAGTTGTTTTGGGGATTCGATGATTCGATCGGATTATCAAATTTTGTCTATGTGTTTTTCCGGATACTTTTAGAATATGTTAAAAAGATCGACCGGATGTATATACCCAATTTTTCTCCTGCCGGGAAATTTCCAATTGTTGGACTTTTCCGTAGTTTAATGACGTTCTAAGTAGTGCAAGTAACGCGATGGTCCCTCTAGAAGACAACAAACCTTAACTCGATTATATGACCGTCTTGAACTACCCTTTGAACCTTAGGGTTTGGGGCAGTACGGCGTGCCACATGTGAGGCGTTGGCTTGACCCTTCTACGGCTGGACCGTTGGTACTGAGGCATGAAGTGAATGTCTTTGAACTTATTTCATGTGTTGATCGGTTTCGGGAAAACTTGGGTGTTCGAATGTTCGATCGGAAAGTTTAATATTTTCTATTTATCCGGAATGAGATACAATAATTGGAATTCACAAACAGTTATGAGATAACTGAATGAATGTTATAAATCTAGTGGTTTAGTCTCACTTGATATTGAAAAGAGTTTTCGATAATGAGACTAAAATGCGGGGTTTATAATTGTTAGGCATGTGATGTCTAAGTATTTCATTTGATTAGGCATGTGATGTCTAAAGAGGTTGCAGATTCCAACTGTTGTAGTTTTACACTTTCTTTTCTGTGACCGTAAGTGTAGTATGTCGATATCGCCGGTTTCATTGCTATACGTCAACGACAATTGGGGTATGCATACTTACTTACGTTGATGACATGTGATGTTATGTGTTGCTGGATATGTTATATTGGATCGTCGTGTTCGAATAGCCGGGGGTTTTTATGTGAGATGAGTGTTTTTCATTTTCATTCATGTAAAAACTTGTATGTAATATTCTTTTATTGGGGCACTTCCAGGTTGCGGAAGCTGTCACCTTTTGTATATTATTTACTTTTCCGCATTAGGATAGACCCAAGGAGGGGAGCACAAGTAACCGGGTTCTAGGGTCCAGTGGGAGACCATCTCGAGGAGTCGAGTCCGGGTCTCCTAACCCTAGAATTGGTAGGGTTGCTTGCCGCTCTCGTAAGGGTCTAGGGGTGTGGGATTGGCTATTCATCACGACCGTAGAATCCGTGTTTTATACTGGCTCGTATTAAAAACACGGACGTCCTAGTATATCCAATATTTCATATGATATTTTCTGCTGCGATATCTGTGATGTGATCATTTGATATGTTCTGATGGATACAGTATATAGTATATATGATATATTATATAGACGTTACTTATGTTTTGCACCCGCACTAGCCCTGCCCTGCTCTGTCGTTAGTTACCTAACCTAACGGTGCACGAGGGTACATCGAGGCGAATGCGGATGGCATAAGTGTACGTCGTATTTATCTGTGATGTTTAGGTGACTTAAATGGTGGGACTTCATTAATGTGATTAATGAAAGAAAAGAAACCTAAGATGTTGTAGAATCAAATTTTAAATAAAACAGGTAGCTACAGTTCTTGCTTTGCACAGCGGTATATGTGATATATCCTGCACCTTATTCGATGAGGAAAGGACCGAGATCCCTTCACTGGGAGTGACTCCTTTAGCAATAACTGGCAGATGCTACACACTCGGTTTGTCTTTTGATTGCTTCTATAGTTTCTGCTTTGCACAGTGATATATATGATATATCCCGCACCTCATTCGACGAGGAAAGGGCCGACGATCCCTTCACCGGGAGTGACCCCTTTAGCAAAACTAGAAAAGCCTCAAAATCACTCCATTTCAAAACTTCATTTGATTCTACAACGATATCAAGTTCATTACGCAATAGGTTTTCAGAAAAACCTGTCGTAGCCCTCCGTCATTTCAGATAAGTACTAGTTAGTATTCGTGCTACGTTTGTTGACTATGTTAAGGCGTAGTGTGCGGTAGCTGATTGGTGCTTATCTGTATAAGCATATGATGCGATTGGATTAGGGTAGTCGTGCGACTTTGTTGACTATGTTAAGGGTCGTGCGGGTGGGTTTAATTCAATCAGGAAATGACGGGTTGAACTTGACTAGCACTTATGATTTGTTGACTATGTTAAGGTCATATAGCTGCTAGGGGCAAAATATTATCGGGAATTTCAAGTGTTGAAATTTGCAATGAGATTGCATACCTTCTATGAGATAGTTGGATCCCGATACCCACTGCGAGTAAGAGTTACTCCTGGGAGAGTTTTGCACATTACAATTAGCCGATCAAGTAGGTGTCTAGAAAGGTGTCAACGGGGTTACGCCTCTGGGAAAACGAGGTTTACTTTAATTAGGTCCGTGCGAAAGCACGGGGAACCTCCCTCAAAGTACCGACACTGGCCTGGCTGAAAGATTGGCGAAGTTGTAGGGTGTAATTAATCCCGGCTAATCTTTCCTTTTAGGGTTTGAAGGAAGATTTGATAAAAACCAGTGGGAGCCATCCTGATTAGATAAGATAATAACCAATCTGATCTTGCACGAGCATACGCTAAAGTGTTTTCTTCTCTCTCTCTCCAGGTAGCGACCATGTCATGCCCTAATAAAGATAATAATATGGATGTATTGACCGAACCCGCATGTTATACTGTGCTGGGGAACGTTGGTTCCGTTCATTTTTATAAGAGTTATAGGACTGAACAGGATATAGGGGAATACCAGGATTCTTATGCCACCCGATTGAAGAAAGTACATGTTGATGCATTTTCTTCGGGTGTGTTCGTTACAGAAAACTGTTTCTCCATTTGCTCCACGTCCTGGGTATTAGATACCGGGTCAGGATCCCATATATGTAATCAGTTACATGGGCTCAGGAAAGGTAGAGAACTTGGAGAAGGTGATAAAGACATTAGAGTTGGAAATGGTGCAATTGTTGCAGCTAAGACTGTCGGGAAATATCACCTTGTATTGCCGACTGGTAATACATTGGTTCTGAACGAATGCTATTACATGTCGAACCTGATATGCAACATTATATCGGTTTCTTTATTGAGTAAAGAGGGATATAATTTTGTATTACAGGACAATATTATAAACATTTTCCGTAACCAAAAGTTGGTTGGATCAGGCACGTTGTGCAATGGCATTTATGTTCTAAATCAATCAACAGTTCTGAGCATAACAAACACACACAAGAGGAAGAGTTCAGAACTGAACGAATCCTTATTGTGGCATTGTAGACTGGGTCACATCAATACGACACGACTGGCTAAGTTGCATAAGGATGGATATTTGAAACCATTCGAATTTTCATCTTATGACACTTGCCAGTCATGTCTCAAAGGTAAGATGACCAAAACTCCGTTTACGGGACACGGAGAAAGAGTTACCGAACTCTTGGGACCGATACATAGTGATGTATGCGGTCCCATGTCTACACATGCCAGGGATGGTTCTTCGTACTTCATTACATTCACTGACGATCTCTCTAGATTCGGATATGTGTTCCTGATGAAACACAAATCAGAAGCTTTTGAGAAATTTAGAGAATATAAACAAGAAGTCGAAAACCAAACCGGAAAAAGTATTAAAATCCTTCGATCTGATCGAGGAGGTGAATACTTGAGCAATGAATTCCTGGACTTCCTAAAAGAGAATGGGATTCTCTCTCAGCTGACTCCTCCATATACACCACAGCACAACAGTGTATCAGAACGGAGGAACCGCACCCTATTAGATATGGTGCGCTCTATGATGAGCACAGCTGAGTTACCTATTTCCTTCTGGGGATATGCGCTGGAGACAGCAACATACCTATTGAATCAAGTTCCATCTAAATCTGTACCTACCACACCATATGAGATATGGAGTGGGAAGAGACCATATTTTAAACGAGTTAAGATATGGGGTTGTCCGGCCTATGTCAAAAGGCAAAATCCAGACAAACTCGAGGCACGGTCAGTTCTTTGCAAGTTTATGGGATATCCTAAGAATTCCAAAGGATATTTTTTCTACCACGCTGAAGAACAAAAAGTGTTTGTTTCTCAATATGCCACCTTTTTAGAAAAGGAATTCCTTGAAAAAGAAATTAGTGGCAAAGTGGTAGAGCTGGAAGAAATTCCAGATACACAAACCGTAACTGAAGATTTAGTGGAACCAGATGATTCAGTAGCTCCCGACGAACCTCAGCCTCTCCGCCGATCTGGTAGGGTACCTCGCCCACCTGAGAGAAACTACGGTTTTCTCATGGATGGTGGGAGCGAGGATTGCATCATGGAGGATGATGACCAAACTAGCTTCGAGCAGGCAATCACGAGTGGGAACTCAGTGAAATGGCTGGATGCTATGCGGTCCGAGATGGATTCCATGTACACCAACAAAGTATGGACTATGGAAGTTGCTCCTGAAGGGGTAAAACCCATTAGGAGCAAGTGGATCTTCAAGAAAAAACTTGGTGTAGATGGGAAAGTGGAGACTTTCAAAGCTAGACTTGTTGCAAAAGGCTTTCGTCAAAGACCAGGTGTGGACTATGACGAAACCTTTTCTCCAGTGGCTATGCTTAAATCCATCCGGATCATGCTTGCCATCGCTGCATATCATGACTACGAAATCTGGCAAATGGATGTTAAGACCGCCTTTCTAAATGGTGATTTAGAAGAGTGCGTGTACATGACTCAGCCAGAGGGCTTCGTAGACAGTGGGAGCAGCGGAAAGGTGTGCAAGCTGCTTAAATCCATTTATGGATTAAAGCAAGCATCGCGGAGTTGGAACATCTGCTTTGACGTCGTTATCAAAGAGTTTGATTTCGTCAAAAACCCAGATGAACCTTGTATTTACAAGAAGGTAGCAGAGAGTAAGGTTGTCTTCCTCGTATTGTACGTGGACGACATACTCTTGATAGGAAATGATATTCCTATGCTGCAATCGGTCAAGCTCTTCTTATCACAAAGATTCTCAATGAAAGATCTTGGTGATGCCTCCTGCATATTGGGAATTATGATTTATAGAGATAGATCTAAAAGGATATTGGGATTGTCCCAATCCAGGTACATTGACACCATACTAAAGTGGTTTAGTATGGAAGAGTCCAAACGTGGGTTTTTACCCACGATCTCTGGAGTCACTCTCTCCAAAGAGATGTCTCCCAAGACTGATTTGGAGAGAGCTCGCATGCAAGGGATACCCTATGCTTCGGCTGTAGGCTCTATCATGTACGCGATGCTATGTACCAGACCCGATGTTGCATACTCATTAAGTGTAGTGAGCAGGTATCAAGCTGATCCTGGAGAGAGTCACTGGACAGCTGTGAAGAGCATTCTCAAGTACTTGCGAAAGACTAAAGAGATGCTCTTGGTGTATGGTAACGAAGAACTCCAAGTGGAGTCCTTTACCGATTCGAGCTTCCAGAGTGATAAGGACGACTCTAAGTCGCAGTCGGGATTTGTCTTTACCCTTTACGGAGGGGCGGTTAGCTGGAAGAGTTCCAAGCAGGAAACCGTGGCAGACTCGACAATGGAAGCTGAATACATCGCTGCCAACGATGCTGCCAAAGAGGCTGTCTGGATCAAGAAGTTCATTACTGAACTTGGAGTGGTTCCATCCATTGAGCATCCAATACCTTTGTATTGCGATAACAATGGAGCGGTGGCTTTGGCCAAGGAACCCAGGTCCCATCAGCGATCCAGGCATATTCTGAGGCGGTATCACCTGATCCGGGAGATAGTTGATCGCCGGGAGATCGAGGTCAGGAGGGTTGACACGAAGAACAACACGGCGGATCCACTCACGAAGGCCATTCTCCAGATACAGTTTGAGAGACTCTTCGGAATGCTCGGTATGCGATACTACAGCAGCTGGCCCTAGTGCAAGTGGGAGATTGTTAGTTGTATGTATGCCCTAGAGGCCAGTATTGTACAGATGATGTATATTATATTGGATGCTTGGACATATATAGAGATGACTTTCTTGCTCGATATGATAGTATGCTATCTGGTTACACTTTATCTTAACATTATACTAGTCTCTTTAAACTGTCTTATAGTTACATGTTGGTAAAGCCCTTAGGATGTGTACTTGACTGCCTGGACTATGATGCAGATCATACTAGTGGGGACATGGTAGTCCATAAGTACATCCTTCAAGGTCCCTAGTCGTGGGTGTATCGAGACGGGGCATCGATATACCAGTGTAGACTAGCGTATACGCTTCTCGACCCATGAGATGGGCGATGGATGATCCCATATCCATTGGTGTTTGACATCAGAGATAGTATACGGGTGCTCAGTGGAGACTGGGTACACTGGACGGACTCGCCGAGAACTCCCAGATGGTATTATACCTCACGTCAGATGGCAGTTCTAAGGTGACACTTGTGCAGATTAGTCTGTAGACCCGAGATCGTCATAAGTCTTGTGTGATTCCCACTGTGCTTTGATCTCTACCTTACCACGTCCATGAGGGCGTGCAAAACGGTGGTCTTTGGGTACAGTCCCGAGTCACATGGAGGCAATGAGCGATAGGAGGGGTTTCGTCACTCCCGGTATTGGGGGTTGATGTTGCGCTGTGCTCGATTGGCCGTAACAGGGAAGTCCCTGGCCAGGGCTGATCAGAGATTTGCTGGTAAGTGTTACCAGTAGTTTCTCGACCCGTTATGAGCCTCACATCGGCAAGAGTTATCGGTTATTCGGGTCTGACGTTTACCACCCCTAGACTTGATATGCGACATATCAGACGAACAGACCGGACTGTACGGTCAGTGTTACTGGTTGGATTCACAGGAGTGTGAGCGGGCTTGCTCGTCGATCTTCTGATCGCTCAATACCCGGGTGGCCGTTATGTTTAGCAGACCGCTTGCGGCTTGTGGATACTTGATATGATCATCATCTGCTACCGGCGTATTGACGAGTCTTTAGAGTCCTACATAGAGGTTTTCTGGCTCAAGCGAAACGAAATAGGAGCGCATATGAGATATGTGCGGGACCGAGAATAATGCATGTATGTGATACCGTATTTCATTCTCGCGATGAATGTTTCGATTGGTTGTATGCGATATAACCTAGTTATCGAATCGAAGATTGATTCGATAAGTCGATACATTGAATACTAGTCGGTTATGTGCGACATGACCGGATCATTGAATCAAGTGTTGATTTAATGATTTAATGTATAATTATATATTTGATATATTAATTTGCATTAACTAGTATTGGTTCACTTTAAAAGGTTTTTCTCACTTGATGTGCACATTGTATATGTGATATATTTTTTGTGTACACTTGATTGTATCATGTTTGATGATACATGTTTACTTGGCTTTGTGTAAAGACTTATACCATGGTTATGATAATGATTAGGGTTTTGATTTTATCAATTATTTATTTATCCATTCTTTTTGAGAAATAGATAAAAGAAAAACAAAATGGTTTCTTTTTATCATGAAGCTTGTTGAAGCTTCATGAAGCTTTGACTAAAGTGACCATTTTGTCTTCATGCTTAACCCTAACCATTCCCACTAACCATGGTCTATTCTCTTCACCTAACCAAGGTTAGGATATGATAAGTATTCATATTGTTTTTCTTTTTAAAAGAATACTTATCATATTCTATCTTCTTCTTCCTCTTCATCTTCAAGAAAGAAACCTTGCCTTCATCAATGGCAACTTGAGCAAATGAGTGAGAAATCCAATTCTAAAGTGAACCCACCTCCTATTTCTTCATCCTCTACCTCTTGCCAAGTAGTATAGGGTGTTTTCTTCACAAGTTTCACAACTTGGTGAAGTTGGAACTTGATCTTGTGTAACCTCGACGTAGATCATCTTCGGCATCGTAGCCGACGACTAGTCCGCTCATTTTCTCCGATGAAGCCGATGCAAGAGTCCGGGATTCGAGATGGACAGCGAGGGGATGACTACGTGGAGCTAAGGAAGTGGATAACCAGATCTACAAAGGTTGTAGCTTCTTATCTTTAGTTAAGTTGTTAACTTGTTTACTGTTTCGCCTAAAATTCTAGTTAACGATCCGTATTAGAGTTTCTCGGCACTTGTAAAATTTGAAATTGGCATGGATGATGCCTTGTGAGACCTCTTGAGAGTGCCTAGGAACCCTACATATATATATATATATATATATTCAAGGGACATTCTTGCTCGACATGATAATATGCTATCTGGTTGTACTTTTTCTTGACATGTTCATTTGATCTTGCATATTACTCATTCGGTACATATTGATAAAGCCCTTAGGATATTTGATTGACTACTGGGATTATGATGTGGATCATACTACTGGGACATGTGTAGTTTATAAGCATATCCTTGAGATGTTCCTAGTCGTGGGTGTATCGAAACAAAACATCGATATTCCAAAGTAGACTAGCGTATACCATTCGTGTCCCATATGATGGGCGATAGATGATCCCATATCCATCTGGTGTGATGACACCAAAGATTGTATACGGGTGCTCAGTGGTGTAAGTCCACGTTACCTCTCCCGGTACTTACGGGCTTGCGGAAATGATGAAAAACGATTTTTCAAGAGGTGGTAACATGGACTCAAAATACGGATCTTTGTTAAACAACTACCTAGCAAACCTAACAAGAGTTTTACCTACTCGGTTAGGGGGTTATACCTTTCTTGAACTCCTTCGTCTTTAACTCTTTCCGGTGTACGGATCGGCCTCACCTCGTCGTCTCCTTGCGCCGAAGATGGATCCACCTGAAAGCTTCTACCTTTGGCTTCTTCTTCGAACTCGAAGAAACTAGAACACTTGGTTTGCTAAACCTTGTGAACTACGATGAGTAGAGAAGTGATATGGGTTTTCTTTTATCTCTAAGGCAATGTTTCTCAACTCATGAGAGGGTGTTGCCTTGAGCTAGAGAGAGAGGAAGAGGAAGAGCAAGAGGAAGAGAAAGAGGGAGAGCTCAAAAAACAAGAGAGAGAAATGAAATGAGAGAATGAGTAAGTCTTTTGCCATCCAAGCTCTCATAATCCAAAACCATGATTACTCATAATAGTAATTGAGTATTATGTGATGGTTCAAGTCAAAATGGCCATATCATTTCATACACTCATTTTGCAAAAACAAACAAGCAAGCAAAAGTCTTTTCCATGAAATGATAGCCATTGTAATTATGATGGTCAACTAGTCCAACCGGTCAACAAAGTCAACCCCTCATCTCAACCATGACACAATAATACTTAATTAATATTATCATTAACCATATTTCTTATTCTCATTAGGGTTTAGCAAAAGTCAATGGTCAACAGTGAACAGTCAACAGTCAACAACCCCAATGAGAATCCTCTGCCTCTGTCTCTCTGTCAACTGTGCATACACACCCGCATCCGCGTTCCGAGGAACACGAATACAAACGAGATAAAACCAATCCCAATATGTACACTAGGATCTGGCTTAAACCAAAGCCCGCTAGTCTTAACTGTCCGGACACCAAACGTGCATAAGTGCACGGATGTGACCGAACCCAGTCGCAAAACCATGCGACCTGTCGCAAAACCATGCGACCTCTACTCTTTTCCTAAAGGAGAATAGCTTTCTGTGTGGGACTCTAAAGACTCGACACTACGCTGGCAGTGGGTTTAACCACATACCGCAAGAGGCACTAGCTGTGCGTAACGGTCCCCAGGTAGATGCCGACAAGAAGACGGACGAGGTGAAACCCATCTGAACTCCTACTGAGCCTGAATGTGACAATCTCCGTACAGTCCGGTCTGTTCGTCTGATACATCGCATGGCGGGCCTAGGGTGGCGGTAAACATCAGTCCCCTACTATCGGTACAAGTCGTGTCGTAGTGTAGCCCAGAACACCCTGATATAACACTGGAAACCTACCAGTATATCTCGCTTGTCCTGGCCAGGGACTACTCGTGTAATGGCTTTCCTACACACAGCGCGATGTCAACCCCCAATACCGGGAGAGACGAATCCTGTCTAACCGTCGCTGCCTCCAAGTGCTTCGGGACTGCACCCAACTACTACCTGTTTGTACGACTCCTTTGAGCCGTGGTAGGGTAGTAATCTAAGTACAGTGGGAACACACTCGAGGCGAAGTGACAGTGTCAAGTCAGCGGACTAAGCTGTACTCATATCACCTGGGAACTGATAACTGACGATAGGTATACTACCAACCAACAATTCCCAACGAGTTCTATCCAGTGTACTCGTAACCTAACGAGCACCCGCATACTATCTCAAGTACGACGTACTGACGGCTGTGGGACAGACCGTCTCCCACACTAGGATGAGAAGCGCATACGCTAGTCTACTCCGGAGTATCGATGCCCTGTCTCGATAGTCCTATGACTAGGGACCTGCATAAGGATGTGCTTGTGGATTATCCAGCCCCCACTAGTATGACTGCCATCACAACGCTGGTAATCAAGCAAAGATCCTAAGGGCTCCACTAATGTGTATAGGTGATATACTAAAATAAACACATGTACACATTAAAGTAGAAACAAACCAAGTAGCATACTACTATATTGAGCAAGATTGTCTATACAAGGTGAATATCCCAAGCTTCCATTAAGTAATATACAAACTAGTTTTATACAGTAATGGCCTCTAGGGCATATACACTAACAATCTCCCACTTGCACTGAGGCCATGTACTGGCGTATTGAAGACCTATCATCTCGATCAGCCGCTCGAACTGAGTCTGGGGTAAGGCCTTTGTGAGTGGATCAGCAGTGTTATCTTCCTTAGAAACTCTCCGAACCTCGATCTCCTGGAGACCCACGATCTCCCTGATCAGGTGATACCGCCTCAAGATGTGTCTGGACTTCTGATGGGACCTGGGTTCCTTCACTAAAGCTATATCCCCGTTGTTGTTGCAATACAGCGGTATTGGATCAACAATGGACGGAACCACCTGAAGTTCCGTTAAGAACTTCCTTATCCAGACGGCTTCTTTTGCGGCATCTGCAGTAGCGATATATTCCGCTTCCATCGTCGAGTCAGCAACGGTTTCCTGTTTGGAACTCTTCCAACACACCGCCCCTCCATTGAGGGTAAAGACATAACCCGACATGGACTTGGAATCATCCTTGTCACTCTGGAAGCTGGAGTCAGCAAAGGCCTCGATCTGGAGGTCTTTTCCTCCATACACCAAGAACATCTCCTTAGTCCTTCTCAGGTACTTGAGAATGTTCTTTACTGCTATCCAGTGTTTCTCCCTAGGGTTTGACTGATACCGGCTTACCACACTTAGTGCATAAGCTACATCTGGTCTGGTACACAATATCGCATACATTATAGAGCCTACCGCAGAAGCATAGGGTATAATAGACATGCGATCCCTTTCCAAATCAGTCTTGGGAGACATCTCTTTGGAGGGGTGATCCCGTGACAAGCCGGTAGATTACCGCGCTTAGAATCTTCCATACTGAATCTTTTCAGTATGGTGTCGATGTACCTGGACTGTGAGAGTCCCAGTATCCTCTTGGATCTGTCACGATAGATCCGGATCCCCAGAATGTATGAGGCATCACCCAGGTCTTTCATGGAGAACCTGTGTGACAAGAACCCTTTGACAGATTGTAGCATAGGAATGTCATTTCCTATTAAGAGAATGTCATCCACGTATAAAACGAGGAATACTACAGTTCTCGCTACAAATCTACTATAGATGCATAGTTCATCTGGATTTTTGATAAAGCCAAATTCTTTGACCGTCACATCAAAACAGATGTTCCAACTCCGCGATGCCTGCTTTAGTCCGTAGATGGACTTAAGCAACTTGCACACCTTTCCGCTGCTCCCACTCTGAATGAAACCCTCTGGCTGGTCCATATAAACACACTCCTCTAAATTTCCATTTAGAAAAGCGGTCTTTACGTCCATCTGCCAAATCTCATAATCATGAAAGGCAGCAATGGCAAGAAGGATCCGAATGGATTTCAGCATAGCTACTGGAGAAAAGGTCTCGCCATAGTCCAAACTAGGTCTTTGACGAAAACCCTTTACAACCAGTCTAGCTTTATAGGTCTCAACATGTCCATCTACACCAATCTTCCTTTTGAAGATCCGCTTGCATCCTACGGGTTTTACCCCATCTGGAGCAACGTCCAACATCCATACTTTGTTGGTGTACATGGACCCCATTTCGGTCCGCATTGCATCCAGCCATTTTTCCGAGTCAACGCTCTGAATGGCTTCCTGGAAAATAGTCGGCTCATCATAATCAATGATGCAATCCTCTCTATCCCCGTCTATGAGAAAACCATAGTATCTCTCGGGCGGATGAGACTGCCTACTACTCCTGCGGAGCGGCGTAGGAATGTCATGTTCTTTTGAACCCTCTGGTTCTACTAAGCTTTCAGTAATAGTCTGTGGTTCTGGAATTTCTTCCAGTTCTATTTCGCTCCCACTTGTTTCCTTTTCTAAGAACTGGTGTTCCAGAAAATGGGCATTACGAGAAACAATGATCTTTTGTTCCTCTGCGTAATAGAAGAGATCCCCCTGGAGTTCTTTGGGTATCCCACAAACTTGCACAGTACTGAGCGTGCCTCGAGTTTGTCCGCATGCTGCTTTTTGACAAAAGCCGGACATCCCCAGATCTTCAGATATTGAAGATAGGGTTTTTTCCCACTCCATATCTCATATGGTGTGGTAGGCACAGTCTTAGTTGGAACTCGGTTCAAAAGGTATGCAGCTGATTCTAGTGCATATCCCCAGAATGATCGCGGTAACTCAGTGTTACTCATCATGGAACGTACCATATCCAATAGGGTCCGGTTCCGTCTCTCCGATACACCATTATGTTGCGAAGTGTATGGAGGAGTAAGCTGAGAGAGAATTCCATTCTCTTTTAAGTAATCCAGGAACTCGGCACTCAAGTATTCACCACCTCGATCCGATCTCAGTGTCTTGATACTTTTGCCGGTTTGTTTTTCTACTTCATTCTTATATTCCTGGAATTTTCCAAAGGCTTCGGATTTATGTTTCATTAAGAAGACATAACCGTACCTTGAAAATTCATCCGTAAAAGTAATGAAGTAAGAATAACCGCTTCGTGCATGCGTAGACATTGGACCGCACACGTCGCTTTGTACGAGTCCCAGGAGCTCGCTCGCTCTTACTCCGTGTCCAGTGAACGGAGTCTTTGTCATCTTTCCTTTGAGACGGGATTGACAAGTGGCATACGATTGATATTCGAACGGATCCAAATATCCTTCTGTATGTAACTTCGTCAACCTTCTCTCATTGATGTGACCCAGTCTAAAATGCCATAAGAAAGTCTGATTTATTTCCGGAGACTTTCTTTTGTGTGTATTCTGGACATTGAAAATATGTGGTTGGTTTAATACGTATATACCATTGCTTAATGTACCTGACCCAATCAGAACTTGATTAAGGTGAATGTTTACAACATTACTTACAAACGCAAATTCATAACCTTCTTTAGATATTAAAGATACAAAAATGATATTACAAGTTGCGTTGGGTACAAAAAAGCAATTACGTAAAACCAAAACATGTCCATCTGACATTCCCAGGTGATAGTCCCCCACGGCCTTAGCATCCATGCTAGCTCCGTTTGCAACTTTTAGGGTCATGTCACCTGCCTTCAAAAACCTACGGTTTCTCAACGCCTGCAAAGAATTACAGATATGAGATCCTGATCCGGTATCCAATACCCAGGAAGTAGAGTTTATTGATAGACAGTTTTCAATAACATACACACTTGAAGCTGAAGCCGCAACTTTCATCAGATCCAGTACTCTGGCTTTCCAAGCCCTGCAATCTTTCTTCCAGTGCCCACTCTTATGACAGTAAAAGCACTCTTCCTTCCCCACAAGTTTCCCCGCTATCTTTGTTGCTTTTGCCTTTCCCTTCGTATCCACTTTACTAACACCGCCCCTTGGTTTGGCGGGGGCTTTCTTCTTCTTTCCCTTGGTTTTCGCCTTGGACCTAGAAGAGGAAGATCCTCCTACAAACAAAGTGGATGTTTCCCTACCTTTCTGTAGGGTGCCCTCTGCACTCCTCAGCATGTTGAGGAGTTCTGAAAGTTCAACTTCTTTTTCTTGCAAGTTGAAGTTCAGGATAAACTGGGCGTAAGTGGAAGGAAGGGACTGGAGAATCAAGTCCGTATAGAGCTCGTTCTCTAACATCGTCCCTAGGTCCACGAGCTCCTCAATGAAGCCTATCATCTTAAGCACGTGTTCCGCTACCGATGATCCGACGGCCAACCTTGCCGAAAACAGCTTTTTCGACACTTCGTATCTGGCGATACGAGATTGCTCTCCATACAGTTCTTTTGTATGGAGAAATATGGATTCGAGGTCCATATTCTCTTGCCTCCTCTGATGTTCGTTGTCCATAGAGGAAAGCACGAGGAACTTGGCCTTCGCGCAATCGATTTCCCGGGTCTTATGGATTTCCCCTATCCGCGATGCTGGTTTTGGGACCTGGGACAGGGGGAGCTTTGTTGGTAAGGAGATACCCCAACTTGTCATAAGTGATTGCCATTTTGACATTCCTGAGCCAATCTTTGTAGTTTGGCCCTGTCAGTATGTGTTAGTTATATGTATGCCCTAGAGGCCATTACTGTACATACGATGTATATTGTAGTGGATGCTAGGACATATATAGGGAGGACTTTCTTGCTCGACATGATAGTATGCTATCTGGTTGTACTTTATCTAAACATGTACTCTGATTGTCTCTATATTACATGTTGATAAAGCCCTTAGGATATGTACTCGACTACTGGGACTATGATGAGATTATACTAGTGGGGCCACGGTAGTCGACGAGTACATCCTATAACTGTTCCTAGTCGAGGGTGTATCGAGACAGGGCATCGATGCACCAGAGTAGACTAGCGTATACGCATCTTGACCCATATGATGGGCGATGGATGATCCCATATCCATCGGTGTTTGACATCAAGGATGGTGTATGGGTGCTCAGTAGAGACTGGGTACACTGGACGGACTCGCCGAGAATCCCAGATGGTATTATACCATACGTCAGATGGCAGTTCTCCGGTGACACTAGTACAGAGTAGTCTGTTGACCCGAGATCGTCATAGAGTCTTGTGTGATTCCCACTCTGCTTTGATTTCCATCATACCATGTCCAAGAGGGCGTGCAAAAAGGTGGCTTTTAGGGACAGTCCCGAATCACATGGAGGCAATGAGCGATAGGAGGGGATTTGTCTCTCCCGGTATAGGGAGTTGATGTTGTGCTGTGTTCGATTGGCTATAACCGGAAATCCCTGGCCAGGGTTGCTGAGATTTACTGGTAAGTGTTATCAGTAGTTTCTCGAACTGTTATAGACCTCATATCGACACGACTTATCGAGCTACTAGGGTCTGACGTTTACCACCCCTAGGAGAGATATGCGACATATCAGACGACGAGACCGGACTGTACGGGTGTGTTACTGTTTGGATTCGCAGGAGAAGTTACAGGCTTGCTTGTTGACCTTCTGAGCGCTCAATACCTGGGTAGCTGTTACGTTTAGCTGACCGCTTGCAGCTTGTGGGTGATTGATATGATCATCACCTACTGCCGGCGTATTGACGATTCTTTAGAGTCCTACACAGAGGTTTCTTGACTCAGGAAAAACGGAGTAGGGGCACATATGTGATATGTGCGGGACCGAGGATAATGCGATATGTGATACCGTATTCTATTCTCGCGATATTTGATATCAGCCGGGTCATCGGATCAAGTGTTGATTCGATGAATCGGTACGGATTAATATTAGTCGGTTATATGCGATATAGCCGGATTGTCGGATCAAGTGTTGATTCGATAATTTAATGTATAATAATATATTTGATATATTAAATGACATTAACTAATATTAGCTCACTAAAAGATTCTTTTTCTCACTCGGGTAATACATTGATATATATGCGATATATGTTAAATGTATTATTTTATTTTGTTACGATAAATATTATATATGTGATATATAATATTGTAACATGATATGATAAATAATGCAACTTGTTTAGTGGAGTTTAAACTTGATTAGGGTTTGGATTAGGATTAAACCTTCTAGTTGATTCTAGAAGCTTTTCTTTTTGTCATGATAAAGATATTTTCAAGTGAGTCATGCTTTAACCAAACCCAAACCCTAACCCTAGTCAATTCTCTACAAAGGTTAAGTTCACCATGGTTGCATTATCTATCATATTATTACATTTCCTATTCATCAAAAAAGGATCACTAATATTGTTCATCTTCCTCCTTGATTCTTTCATGAAAAACCTTGCTTGATTTTTCAAAAGTGATGAATAAATATGAGAAAAAGATAAATAAAGAGAGCATAAATCCTACTTCATCATCCTCATCTTCCCTTTCCATTTAGATGAGGGTGTTCACATCATTTCATGAGTGTTAGCTTGTGTTAAAGAATTTTAAGGTAGATCATCAAAGTATCGAAGATCGGAAGCAAAGGTTGCGTCTTTCTCTTCGTGGAACCTCTCGAGAGTCCAGATCCCGATGATCGCAGGGAAGGGACCACAACACGGAGCATATGAAGTGAAGGACCGGATCTACAAAGGTTGTAATCCCTCTCACTTAGTGTTAAAGTGTTTAGCATGCTTAGTTTTCGCCTAATCTCTAGTTTAAAGTTCCGTATTCGGGTTGTTCGGCACGGCTAAATTTTTAATCGGGCATGGTTGATGCCTCGTAGACCCTTGTGCGCGTGCCTAGCACCCCTACAGTGGTATCAGAGCCAAGCTAGAGCTTTCGGCGAAGTCTAGACGGAGTTTGAAGTCCGATCGAACCCGAAACCCCGAATCCAAATTGCTCTCTGTCCTTTTTCTAAAAACTGGGATTTTTCCAAATTTAAAATGTTTAAAAAATTCAGCAGGGAATTCTAAGAATTACGGTACAAAAATATTTTGGTGAACAGTAAAAAGCGCGGCGGAACCGCGGCGGAATCATGCTTTATGCGGCGGTTCCGCGGCGCAATGATGACGTCACCAACCCATTTTTGCACAGTAACTTCTTTTATTCAGTGCTGAGTTCTCTGGGAATTTCTAATGTTTATTCTACAGTTGAGTTTTCTGGGGTTGTTTTGGGGATTCGATGTTTCGATCGGAGTATCAGATTTTGTCTATGTGGTTTTCCGGATAACTTTTAGAAACTGTTAAAAAATTCGAACGGATATCAATAACTCACTTTTTCCCCTGTCGGAAAATTTTTCAAAAGTTGGATTTTTCCTCGTGTTTAAGAATGTTCTAAGTCGTGCAAGTAACTCGATGGACCCTCTAGAAGACAACAAACCTTAACTCGATTATGTGACCGTCTTGAACTGCCCTTTGAATCTTAGGGTTTGGGGTAGTACGGCGTGCCACATGTGAGGCGTTGGCTTGACCCTTCTACGGCTGGACCATTGGTACTGTGGCATGTGATGGACGTTTTTTTTAAACTGATTTCAAGTGTTGAGATATATTGGGGAAATCTTGGGTGCTTGATATTCGATCGAAAAGTTTAACTTTTTCTATTTATCTGGAATGTGATACAATATTTGGAATCCACAGGTAGTTATGAGATAACTGATTTGAATATTATAAACATAGCAGTTTAGTCTCAGATGATCGGTTGCCATGGAATTTTGATGCGATCAAAATTCCATCGCAATCACGTAGCGTACGCGGATACTCGCCGGGTAAACTTAATAGACAGCTACGCCCCATAGCCCCGACCAAGTGACTGTAGGAGAACCCCGTCGCAGAAAGCATCCGTTCGGGTGCTCGCGGCAGCGGTGTTCCGCCTTAGTGCACTTCGTCGACGGCATCTGGGGGTGCGGCCGTCTACTAAAGTTTGCGACGAGCATTCGATCAGGACGTCGGGAATCTTGTTGAATTGCCCGACTTGATATTGAAAAGAGTTTTCGATAATGAGACTAAAATGCGGGGTTTATAATTGTTAGGCATGCGATGTCTAAGAAGGTTGCGGATTCCAACTGTTGTAGTTTTACACTTTCTTTTCTGTGACCGTAAGCGTAGTATGTGGTGTATCGCTGGCTTCGTTGCTATACATCAACGACAATCGGGATACGCATACTTGCTTACGTTGATGATATGAGATATTATGTGTTGCTGTGATATGTTCTATTGGATCGTCGTGTTTGAATAGCCGGGGTTTTTATGTGAGATGAGAGTTTTTCTTTTTCATTCATGTAAAATTCATTTGTATGTAATATTCTTTTATTGGGGCATTTCCAAGTAGCGGAAGATGTCACCGTTGTATATTATTTACTTTTCCGCATTAGGTAGACCCAAGGTGGGGAGCACAAGTAACCGGGTTCTAGGGTCCAGTGGGAGACCATCTCGAGGAGTCGAGACCGGGTCTCCTAACCCAAGAATTGGCAGTGTTACTTGCCGCTCTCGTAGGGGTCTAGGGATGTGGGTTTGGCTATTCATCACGACCGTGGAATCCGTGTTTTATACTGGCTCGTATTGAAAACACGGACGTCCTAGTATATCCAATATTTCATATATGTTCTTCTGCTGCAATGTTCTGTGATGAGATCATATTACTGTCTGAGACGAATGTTTATATTATATATATGAGATATATGTTATATTGCAGATTTCTTTTTCAAAAGAGATGCTTACGAAGCATAATTAAAATGGGACTTCATTAATGAGAGTAATGAAATAAAAGAAACCTAAGATGTTGTAGAAATTTGTTTATAAAAACTGGTAGCTCTAGTTCTTGCTTTGTATAGCGGTGTTCCTTGTAGAACATCCAGCACCTTATTCGATAAGGAAAGGACCGAGATCCCTTCACCGGGAGTGACTCCTTTAGCAATAACTGGCAGATGCTATAAACTCGGTCTGTCTTTTGATTGCTTCCATAGTTCTTGCTTTGCATAGTGATATTTGTGAAATATCCTGCACCTTATTCGATGAGGAAAGGGCCGACGATCCCTTCACCGGGAGTGACCCCTTTAGCAAAACTAGAAAAGCCTCAAAAACACTCCATTTAAAATCACTCGATTCTACGACGATATCAAGTTCATTACGCAAAGGGTTTTCTTAAAAACCTGTCGTAGCCCTCCGTCATTTCAGATAAGTAATAGTTAGTATTCGTGCTGCGTTTGTTGACCTCTGTCAAGGCGTAGTGTGTGGTAGCTGATTAGTGCTTATCTGTATAAGCATATGATGTGATTGATTTAGGGTAGTCGTGCGACCTTGTTGACCTCTGTCAAGGGTCGTGCGGGTGGGTTTACTTCAATCAGGAAATGACGGGTTGAACTTGACTAGCAGCCTATGGTTTGTTGACCTCTGTCAAGGTCATAGGACGCTTGGGGCAAAATACTATTGGGAATTTCAAGTGTTGAAATTTGCAATGAGATTGCATACCTTCTATGAGATAGTTGGATCCCGATACCCGCTGCGAGTAAGAGTTATACCTGGGAGAGTTTTACACATTACAATTAGCCGATCAAGTAGGTGTCTAGAAAGGTGTTAACGGGGTTACGCCTCTGGGAAAACGAGGTTTACATTAATTAGGTTCGTGCGAAAGCACGGGGGACCTCCCTCAAAGTACCGACACTGGCCTGGCTGAAAGATTGACGAACTTGTAGCGTGTAATTAATCCCGGCTAGTCTTTCCTTTTAGGGTTTGAAGGAAGATTTGATTAAAACAGTGGGAGACATCCTGATTAGATATATTAGATAACCAATCTAATCTTGCAAGAGCATACGCTAAGTGTTTTCTTCTCTCTCTCTCCAGGTAGCGACCATATCACGCCTTAATCAAAATAATAAAACGGATATATTGACCGGACCCGCATATTATACTGATCTGGGGAACGTGGGTCCCGCTCCAACTTATAATTGTTATAAGACAGAGCAGGAAATTGGGGAATACCAGATTTCCCGTGCCGCCCAAACGAAGAAAGTGCATGTTGATGCATCATCTTCGGGTGTGTTCATTACACAGAACTGTTTCTCAGTATCTTTTACGTCCTGGGTATGTGATACTGGATCAGGATCCCGTATATGTAATCTGTTACATGGGCTACAGATAGGTAAAGAACTGAGAACGGGTGATAAGTTTCATGAGACAGAAAACGGTGCAAGTGTTGCAGCCAAGTCTGTTGGTCACTATCACCCTGTATTACCTGAATACATTGATTCTGAACAAATGTTATTAGATACCGAACCTGATATACAAAATCATATCAGTCTCTTTATTAGTAAAGAAAGGATATAATTTTGTATTGTTTGATAATGTTTTGAACATTTCCTATATCAAGAGTTGATCGGTTCAGGCGCGTTAGCTAAAAGCATTGACGTTCTAAATCAAACTACAGTTCTTAGTATAAAGAGCATACACAAGAGGAAGAGTTCAGAAATGAATGAATCCTTCTTGAGGTATTGTAGACTAGGTCATATCAATGCGACCCGACTGGCTAAAGTTACATTTAGATGCATATTTAAATTAGTTTGAATTTACATCTTGTGAAACTTGCCGGTCATGTCACAAAGATAAGATGATCACAGCTCTGTTTATTGGAAACAGAGAAAGAGTTAGTGAACTTTTGGGATTGATACATGCTGATGTATGAAAGTCCCCTGTCTACATATGCCAAGATCGGTTCTTTGTACTTCATTACATTCTCTGATAATCTCTCAAGATTCAGACATATGTTCCTGCTGAAACACAAGTCCGAAGCTTTTGAGATATTCACAGAATATAAGTTAGAAGTAGAGAACCAAAATACGAGTATAAGTATTATGTCCTTTGATGAGATCAAGGAGGAGAATACTTGAGCACGGAATTTCTGGACTATTCTAAAGGAGAATGAGATTCTCTCTCGGCATTACTCCTCCGTATACACCACAGCACCTCGATGTATCGGGGCGGAGCAATAGCACCCTATGTGATATGGTGTGCTCTATGATGAGTACTACTGAGTTTCTTATTTCCTTTTGGGAGTTATGCACTTGAGAAGCTGCATACCTATTGAATAGGGTTCAAATCAAATCAGTTGCCTACCACTTCATATGTGATATGGAAAGGGAAGAGCCCATATCTTAAGCTGGTTAAGATTTGGGGTTGTCCGGCCTATGTCTAAAACCAAAATCCGGACAAGCTCGAGGCAAGGTCTGTTATGTAGAACTGGAATGGTTCCAGCTATACAGACTGCAGCTGATGATTTGGTAGAACCAAAGGATTCAATAGTTTCCAACGAACCTCAGCCTCTCCGCCGATCTAGTAGGGTTCCTCACCCACCAGAGAGATACTTCGGTTTCTCTATAACAGTGGGAGCAAGGATTGCATCATGAGATGATGACCCAACTAGTTTCGAGCTGGCCATCAGGAGTGGGACTCTGTAAGAATGGCTGGATGCTTAGCGATCTGAGATGGAATCCTTATACACCGACAAAGTATGGACTTTGGTTGCTTTATCTGAAGGGTTAAATCCCCATCAGGAGCGAGTATATCTTGTGAAGATTACTTGGTGTACAGGGAAAAGTTGAGACTTTCAAAGCTAGACTTGTTAAAGGTTTGCAACATAGACCAGGTATGGATTATGTTGAAACCTTTTCTAAGGAGCTATGCTTAAGTCCATCCAGATCCTACTTGCCACGGCTACATATCATGACTACGATATCCGGTGGTTGGGTGTCATGACAGCTTTTCTAAATGATGTTTTAGAAAAGAGAGTCTATAAGTACACAGCCAGAGGGCTTCGTAGACAATGGGAGCAGCGGAAACGTGTGCAAGATGTTTTATATGATAAAACAGGCATCGCGGAGTTGGAACATCTGTTTTGATGTGGTAGTCAAAGAGTTTGACTTCATCAAAATGGTAGATGAACCTTGTATATACAAAAAGGTAGTAGAGAGTATGGTGGTGATCCTCGTAGAGTACGTGGATGACATACTCTTGATAGGGAAGCAGTTTCCTATGCTACGCTCGGTCAATCTCCGCTTATCACAAGGATTCTCCATATAGGATCAAAGTGATACCTACTAAATCCTAGGTTTTGGATCTATGAGATAGATCTAATTGGATGTTAGGACACTCACTAGTTGTAGTGAGATGGTATCAATCGATCCTGGGGAGAATCACTGGAAAGGTTCCAGGGTGATAAGGACGACTGAATGTCAGTCGCAGGCTTGTCTATACCCTCAGTGAAGGGACGGTATGTTGGAAGAGTTCCAAGCTAGATACCGTGACATACTAGACGATTAAAGGCAAGATACATCGTTACCAAGGATACTACAAAAGAGGCAGTCTGGATATATATAAGTTCATAAGATGAACTTCGTTCCTACCATTGTGTGACAATGGGGTTGTGGCTTTAGCCAAGGAACTACCGTCCCATCAGAAATCCAGATATAATTTTTAGGCAGTATCACCTGATCATGGAGATGGCTGATCTCCAGGGAGATCGAGGTTAGGAGAGTAGACACAGAGGACAACAGCGCGGATCCACTCACAAAGGCCTTTTTCCCAGTAGAGACTTTTACGGGATGGTTGAGTATGAGATACTTCAACGGCAGCTAATTGTTGGGTATGCGATACCATAACAGATGGCCCTAGTGCAAATGGGAGATTGTTAGTTATATGTATGCCCTAGAGGCCATTACTGTACATACGATGTATATTGTAGTGGATGCTAGGACATATATAGGGAGGACTTTCTTGCTCGACATGATAGTATGCTATCTGGTTGTATTTTATCTAAACATGTACTCTGATTGTCTCTATATTACATGTTGATAAAGCCCTTAGGATATGTACTCGACTACTGGGACTATGATGAGATCATACTAGTGGGGCCACGGTAGTCGACGAGTACATCCTATAACTGTTCCTAGTCGAGGGTGTATCGAGACAGGGCATCGATGCACCAGAGTAGACTAGCGTATACGCATCTTGACCCATATGATGGGCGATGGATGATCCCATATCCATCGGTGTTTGACATCAAGGATGGTGTACGGGTGCTCAGTAGAGACTGGGTACACTGGACGAACTCGCCGAGAACTCCCAGATGGTATTATACCATACGTCAGATGGCAGTTCTCCGGTGACACTGGTACAGAGTAGTCTGTTGACCCGAGATCGTCATAGAGTCTTGTATGATTCCCACTGTTCTTTGATTTCCATCATACCACGTCCAAGAGGGCATGCAAAAAGGTGGCTTTTGGGTACAGTCCCGAATCACATGGAGGCAATGAGCGATAGGAGGGGATTCGTCTCTCCCGGTATAGGGAGTTGATGTTGTGCTGTGTTCGATTGGCTATAACCGGAAATCCCTGGCCAGGGTTGCTGAGATTTACTGGTAAGTGTTATCAGTAGTTTCTCGAACTGTTATAGACCTCATATCGACATGACTTATCGAGCTACTGGGGTCTGACGTTTACCACCCCTAGGCGAGATATGCGACATATCAGACGACGAGACCGGACTGTACGGGAGTGTTACTGTTTGGATTCGCAGGAGAAGTTACAGGCTTGCTTGTTGATCTTCTGAGCGCTCAATACCTGGGTAGCTGTTACGTTTAGCTGACCGCTTGCAGCTTGTGGGTGATTGATATGATCATCACCTACTGCCGGCGTATTGACGATTCTTTAGAGTCCTACACAGAGGTTTCTTGACTCAGGCAAAACGGAGTAGGGGCACATATGTGATATGTGCGGGACCGAGGATAATGCGATATGTGATACCGTATTCTATTCTCGCGATATTTGATATCAGCCGGGTCATCGGATCAAGTGTTGATTCGATGAATCGGTACGGATTAATATTAGTCGGTTATATGCGATATAGCCGGATTGTCGGATCAAGTGTTGATTCGATAATTTAATGTATAATAATATATTTGATATATTAAATGACATTAACTAATATTAGCTCACTAAAAGATTCTTTTTCTCACTCGGGTAATACATTGATATATATGCGATATATGTTAAATGTATTATTTTATTTTGTTACGATAAATATTATATATGTGATATATAATATTGTAACATGATATGATAAATAATGCAACTTGTTTAGTGGAGTTTAAACTTGATTAGGGTTTGGATTAGGGTTAAACCTTCTAGTTGATTCTAGAAGCTTTTCTTTTTGTCATGATAAAGATATTTTCAAGTGAGTCATGCTTTAACCAAACCCAAACCCTAACCCTAGTCAATTCTCTACAAAGGTTAAGTTCACCATAGTTGCATTATCTATCATATTATTACATTTCCTATTCATCAAAAAACGATCACTAATATTGTTCATCTTCCTCCTTGATTCTTTCATGAAAAACCTTGCTTGATTTTTCAAAAGTGATGAATAAATATGAGAAAAAGATAAATAAAGAGAGCATAAATCCTACTTCATTATCCTCATCTTCCCTTGCCATTTAGATGAGGGTGTTCACATCATTTCATGAGTGTTAGCTTGTGTTAAAGAAACTTCAAGGTAGATTATCAAAGTATCGAAGATCGGAAGCAAATGTTGCGTCTTTCTCTTCGTGGAACCTCTCGAGAGTCCAGATCCCGATGATCGCAGGGAAGGGACCACAACACGGAGCATATGAAGTGAAGGACCGGATCTACAAAGGTTGTAATCCCTCTCACTTAGTGTTAAAGTGTTTAGCATGCTTAGTTTTCGCCTAATCTCTAGTTTAAAGTTCCGTATTCGGGTTGTTCGGCACGGCTAAATTTTTAATCGGGCATGGTTGATGCCTCGTAGACCCTTGTGCGCGTGCCTAGCACCCCTACAATATGTTTTTATCTAGTAGTAACTTAAGTCCGGTCATGATGTTTGGTCGCTGCAATTAGGAGAGAGAGAAGAAACACTTTAGCATGATGCTCTTGCAAGTTTAGAGTGGTTTTTAATTTGTCTAAACAGGATGGCTCCCACTGTCTCACGAATCCCTCCTCAAACCAAAAAGGAAGAATTAGTCAGGATCAATCTCACCGTACAATACTTGCTTAACCGTTCGGCCAGGCTGGTGTCGGTACTTCGAGGGAGGTTTTCCAACGCTTTCGCGAAGTTCCTTAATTAAATAACCTCTTTTCCCTGTGGGCGTAGCCCCGCTAACACCTTTCTAGACACCTACTTGGTTTATAGCATTGATCGTTAAGTGAGAAATTTCCCGAGGAGTAGCATATACTCACAGTAGGATCGGGATCCAAATATCATTGCGTGAAAAAACTGAAGGAATCCTACCAGAATCATCACACTCCAAATGGTATGCAGCGCTAGCAAGTTTCAGTTCTTTTGAAACTCCCGATGTGGATTTTTGCCCCATGCTCTTATGACCTTGGCGTGAGGTCAAAATGTCATAAGTCACATGTCAAGTTCTTCCCATCATTATCCAGGTTAATTTGAACCCACCCGTACCTACCGTTGACGTAGGCCAAAATGGCAGTACGACTGTCTCAAACCAATGCATTCTATCTATGCAACAGATAAATATCCGGCAGCTACCAATCACTATGCCTTGGCGTGAGGTCAAAATACATAACTTGAATACTACCGAATATTTAACTGAAATAATGGAGGGCTACGGATGGTTTTGGCAAAACCGTGAACGCAGTGAACTTGATATAATCGATGGAACGAGATGGCTTTTAAAAGGAGTGGCTTAAGCTCCGCGTTTAAAAGTTCTTTTTGAAAAGAAACCGAGTGGTTTTTGAAAGTGTTCCAACGACTTTTACTTGGTTTATTTTTCTTGCATTAATTTTAATGCGTCCCATCATTTAATCCTACCATTGCAGAAAACAACGAAAATATGACGTACGCTTATGCCATCCGCATTCGCCACGGGGCCACGTCATTACCCGTTAGGTTACTTAACTAACGACAGAGCGGGGGCTGGACTAGCGCGGATGCAAAACATAAGCAACGCCTAAATAGATATCATATATAGATATACTCATTCGTCACATGCAATGATAGCCATTCCAGATCACAGATGAACACATTGGATATACTAGGAATCCGCAATTCGTACGAGCCTGTAACGAAAAGCGGATTACACGGTCGCGATGAATAGCCAATACCCCACCCTAGACCCCTACGGGTGCGGCAAACTACCCGCCAAATATCCGAAGCGGAGCAACCTCCCTCAACGACGTGAGTAGGCCACTCGGCACTTCGAGATACCCGGTAGTTTGTGCACCCCACCTTGGGTCTATTCTAGGAGCAAAAACAGTAAAAAAGAAATTATACAATGACGGCTACAACCCCAACCCGGTTGTGCGGCCAAAAATAATATTACATCAATTTACATATTACATGAATTGAAAGATAAAAGAAAACTGTCATCTCACAACCCCCCGGCTATTCATCCGCGACAATCCAATGAATTCATATACACATACCATCAACATTACAGATCACAGATATGTATAACCCCACTAATCGACGTATAGCGATTAGCGGACGTTCAATACATATAACAAATCACAGATATATACCCGTCAGCTTAAGTCTTTAGAAGTTCGATCATAATACGGATTTTCAAGCCCCAAAAACTAATTTTGCTTTCTGGAAAATCTGGGCAGAAAAAACAAATTGTAAAAATCCTAAAACAACCCCAGAAACACTCTGCAAGAAAACAGTGCCACGACCGAGTCAACTCGGCCGCGGTTCCGCGGCGGGAGCAAGCACCTGCCGCGGTTCCGCGGCGCTTTGACCGAGTCAGTGGACCTGTTTTCTTGGGTGTCTTAACAAAAGCCTGAGCCGATTTTTCATGTATGATTTATTATTTTTTGAACAGAGGAAAAAATCGGCAGAAACTATGCTATTCGGGTATGTTTCGTGATATTTTCTCCGATCGAACTTCTACTTACTTTGCTAACATGTTAGATAGTGTTTAACTAGGCTCTGATACCACTGTAAGTCTACGTTACCTCTCCCAGTACTTACGGGCTTGCGGAAATGATGAAAAACGATTTTTTAAGAGGTGGTAACATGGACTCAAAATACGGATCTTTGTTAAACAACTACCTAACAAGAGTTTAACTACTCGGTTAGGGGTTATACCTTTCTTGAACTCCTTCGTCTTCAACTCTTTTCGGTGTACGGATCGGCCTCACCTTGTCGTCTCCTTGCGCCGAAGATGGATCCACCTGAAAGCTTCTACCTTTGTCTTCTTCTTCGAACTTGAAGAAACTAGAATACTTGGTTTGCTAAACCTGTGAACTAGGATGAGTAGAGAAGTGATATGGGTTTTCTTTTATCTCTAAGGCAATGTTTCTCAACTCATGAGAGGGTGTTGCCTTGAGCTAGAGAGAGAGGAAGAGGAAGAGCAACAGGGAGAGCTCAAAAAACAAGAGAGAGAAATGAAATGAGAGAATAAGTAAGTCTTTTTCCATCCAAGCTCTCATAACCCAAAACCATGATTACTCATAATAGTAATTGAGTATTATGTGATGGTTCAAGTCAAAATGGCCATATCATTTCATACACTCATTTTGCAAAATCAAACAAGCAAGCAAAAGTCTTTGCCATGAAATGATAGCCATTGTAATGATGATGGTCAACTAGTCCAACCTAGTCAACCGGTCAACAAAGTCAACCCCTCATCTCAACCATGACACAATAATACTTAATTAATATTATCATTAATCATATTTCTTATTCTCATTAGGGTTTAGCAAAAGTCAATGGTCAACAGTGAACAGTCAACAGTCAACAACCCCAATAAGAATCCTCTGCCTCTGTCTCTCTGTCAACTGTGCATACACACCCGCATCCGTGTTCCGAGAAACACGAATACAAACGAGATAAAACCAATCCCAAAATGTATACTAGGATCTGGCTTAAACCAAAGCCCGCTAGTGTTAACTGTCCGGACACCAAACGTGCACAAGTGCACGGATGTGACCGAACCCTGTCGCAAAACCATGCAACCTGCCGCAAAACCATGCGACTTCTACTCTTTTGCCTAAAGGCGAATAGCTTTCTGTGTGGGACTCTAAAGACTCGACACTACGCTGGCAGTGGGTTTAACCACAGACCGCAAGCGGCACTAGCTGTGCGTCACGGTCCTCAAGTAGATACCGACAAGAAGACGGACGAGGTGAAACCCATCTGAACTCCTACTGAGCCTGAATGTGACAATCTCCGTACAGTCCGGTCTGTTCATCTGATACATCGCATGGCGGGCCTAGGGTGGCAGTAAACGTCAGTCCCCTACTAGCGGTACAAGTCGTGTCGGAGTGTAGCCCAGAACAACCTGAGATAACACAGGAAACCTACCAGTATATCTCGCTTGCCCTGGCCAGGGACTACTCGTGTAACAGCTTTTCTAGACACAGCGCGATGTCAACCCCCAATACCGGGAGAGACGAATCCTGTCTAACCGTCACTTCCTCCAAGTGCTTCGGGACTGCACCCAACTACTACCTGTTTGCACGACTCCTTTGAGCCATGGTAGGGTAGTAATCTAAGTACAGTGGGAACACACTCGAGACGAAGTGACAGTATCAAGTCAGCGGACTAAGCTGTACTCATATCACCTGGAAACTGATAACCGACGATAGGTATACTACCAACCAACAATTCCCAACGAGTCATGTCCAGTGTACTCGTAACCTAACGAGCACCTGCATACTATCTCAAGTACGACGTACTGACGGCTGTGGGACAGACCGTCTCCCACACTGGGATGAGAAGCGCATACGCTAGTCTACTCCGGAGTATCGATATGATCTGTCATGGGAGGAACAGTCTGCTCGGGTACAACGGGTGCACTGCCCGGATCAGTCCTCGTCTCGGACGAGTCAACACGTATCTCGACCCTCGCGGCCGCTCTCTGCGCCCTAGTAGTCTTTGGCGGCATAGTGGCTGAAAAGGAAAGTAGGATTCGATAAGGATACGGAAATCGAATCGGAAATCGAATCGCAAGAATGTATGCAATAATGAAGGAACTTCAACCAATAAGTTTTAAGGTCGCTTAGGCGGAGTACCGTGTCGTGAGTATGTCGCGAAACAAACGCACCCTACGCCACTCTGCTGCAGCTACCTACTCCATCATACCAGGGTCATCCTACACTCCGAAGGTAAAACCTACGCTCTGATACCAACTTTTCACGACCCAAAGTTCGGCCCGTGACCGGCACTTAACCACGTAACGTCTACTGGCGTAACGCGACTAAGTAAGCCGAAACCCATAAATCAAAACCATTTTAAATATAGAGTGTTAAAACATTTTAGTAGAAGCATTTGTAAAATGTTTAGGAAACCTTAAGTAATTTAGTAGAAATCCTTTTTAGTTCAAGAGTTATATTTTAATAATTTTGGCAACATTTCCTTTATGAAAATTTGTCCCGCAAGTCGGGTAAAGGCAAGGTGTAGTAGAATAACATGTGAAATGAATAGAGCATCACAATATGATATACGACGCCGTAGAGAAGAATGAGCAGTAAAGCAAAGACAAAATCATAAAAGATAAGACTGCATAAATAAAGTCGGCTTACAGCGAGCTCGACACCAGAGTACAAAATAACATACATCGCCCTCACAACTGTCTCTAAGTCAATACATGAAGGTAGATGGAGAATACTAGATACATCAACATACAACTGAAAGGTAAACAGATACCGTACAAAACCCACCTAATAGCAAAAGGGCTAACATGCCTCAGAAATGGTATTTGTGTCAAAAGATGCGGTCAACAGCCGGCCGCGGCTACTCCAAGGGCAACCTGCAAGCACTGTGGCACAACGGGGGTGAGTTGCCAACTCGTGAATAGTAGATAACATATAAAGGTAATCGCAAGTATGCACGTGCTGCGATACTCTAACCTATGCCAACGGATAAACATCTATATGATGAACTGGATGCTCAATATCATGCAACAAGTGCGATCTAGTAATCATGTCTATATGATGAGCAAGATATGTTATAATCAGGCATGGCGATGCAATCTAACAACCCTATATATATGATGAGCAGGGTACGCAATGATATGCAAGCATGTGTACTCTATCAGGTATACTAGCTACAGGATGAGATGTCAAGTACTGAATGCTGAGTATGGAAAGGAATAATGTCAACACGGAATATCAACGTGGAAAATAACTGGTGTCTATCAATACACCAAAACCCAGTACAACTCAAGCGTCGTCATCCACATCGGTCCTCAAATCCTGTAATCTCATAAAATCGGGAGTGCCCATCACCGGCACTCAAAATATCATAAAATCAGCCGTGTCCAGCATCGACACGCAAATCCTCCAATATGGGGTGTCCGTCCATCGGATCTGCCCACGGGCTCCGTCTGCGGAATCGGCCCTCAGCCCCGGAAGTACGCGTCGTCCCGTATCCATCAATCGACTCTGGTCAGTATCCTCCGGATAACCGCCAGGTCCAACCAATCACCGGTAGGTAGTAGTCCCTCCGCCGGGCTCACCGTCTAACAATACGAGTCTTCTCGCCCCGGGGTACCGTACCGGGTCCACCATGTACCCGCAATCGGTGCCTACCTCTTCTCGAATCGGGTATACTCACACAAGCTCTCTGGAACCGAGAAAACTCATGGTGGACGCACTAAAATATCATATCAAGGGAAACCGGGTTTTCAAACAGGGCGTATTTTCTTAAAATAGTACTCCGGTTCCCAAATCCAGAAATCACATAAATCAAATCCAAGGCGTAAATCCATGCAATGTGTCGTATGACACTACGAGTAAAAGAAAGGGAGAACCGCTCTTTTTAAAAGATCCAGTTTTGAAAATATCGTTGCGGTCCCTTAGTTTTAAATCAAGTCAATATCATCCATGTATGTAACATATGAATGTGGGTATAGGTATGGATGTACGAATGGATAAGTACGCAAAGTGAATATAATAATTTACATGTGCACTAATGTAGACATATGATGTAGATGTGCCCAAGTATGAACATATGTGATGTATATGGCACAAGTATAGATATGTGATGTATATGTGCCCAAGTATGACTGTATGTGATGTATGTGGCACAAGTATAGATATGTGATGTATATGTGCCCAAGTATGAACATATGCTAGTATGCGGCAAATCATAACAACGTCAAATAAGCAGAATCAATATGATATGCGGTTTATAGCAATCCTATAATGTGAGCGGCATGGAAATCACTAACGGTGTGAGTGTAGCATGTAAATCGTGCTCGTGCAACTTGGACCGTTAGTGACAGTGCAATGTTCTATACTACCAGTATATCTATATGGACACTCATGACTACAAATCCTATTACGCCCTGACGCTTAACACCATACGGGAGATTTCCCCGTAGATGTTAAATCTACTCACCTGGTCACGTGCTAAGTATAGCCGACCACCTGCTTCCCTTTCCTGGCGACATCTGACGTACCGCCCTGTGAACCTGGAATTTACACAAGGAATCCAATTATATAAGCAAGAATCTCGCAAAACGCGATATCGAAACAAAACGAGAAACTCGCGTCGCGAATCAACGCGCGTGTGTGCGATACGCTGAAACGTGTGTGTACGCGTCTACGACTCAGCCCGACACGCCGCGATACGCTAAATCACAAAACCCACTCGCGTATCCCGCGTATCGCGCAAACTAAAAACACCAGAAAACGATATATCGTCCCAGATTCTACCCAGGTTAAAATATTACAAAACTATATACACCAAGGACCTACAGAACATAGCAGACACCCACCCTAAAATCCCTAGCTCCTATCTCCCTGCTCTGGATAGCACCTCTCCTGGAGAGAGATGCGGGGTGGATTCTGCGCACCAACGGACGGCGGCAGATTAGGGTTAAAGAAGTTCGGTGGGGGTGGATCCATCGATGTGGGTGTGGTAGTAGGTAAAGAAGAAGTAAATGGAGAAATATCGACTTCGGAGTTGATAAAAGGTACGCGGACTAAACGGGCACTAGAATCCCGTGTCCAGCCTATCTTGTACTAAAAAGGGTTAGTACAAGTGGCAGCGTTGACTTATAATTAGGGGTAATGAATGAATGCGGTGTTTGCTTTGAAAAAGGGCGGATTTTTGAAAATATGATGCGAACAACAAATGCAGCACACAAAATCCTAGAATCTAGTGGTCACCTAGGTCCGGCTCTAGACCGCTCCTAACTGCCAGAAGACAAGTCGCGGGATAGAATCCTTCACAGCCTCTTTGTTCCCCTGTGGCCAGGTAAGTGACAGGTAAGTGGGAAGGTACTCCACTACGTAAGTAGTGGGCCTAATTAATAACCACTAGCCTTCGACACACTTGCCTTAGACACCATAAGAAAACGCGGATAAGCAATGAATTACCCACGGCCTTCTTCTGTCCTAAGTGAGCGCGACGGTCCTTAGAGTCATCTCTAGATTTTTTTTTTAGTTAATGCGGGTCAATGCGGATGCAAGTTTTGCGATTTTCGGGGCCTAGGAAGGGTAATGAAATCCCCACCTAATTTGGATTTGGTCGTGCCCCTTAATATCCGTATTTAGAATGCAAACAACCAAGAAACAAAATCACGCACAAATTTAATTTTTGCAATTTGCGAGCTGCGATTATTTGCAAAGAATCCTACAGAAATTTGTTAGTTGGAGCTAAAAAGAGGAGAGAGGAGAAGGTAAGAAGCTTACAAAGAAAAACTAGCACAGAGATCCCTTCAGGTAGCCGCGGAACCGCCGCATATGGGTCCTATTGCCGCCCTTCCGCGGTCGAAAAATGTGATCTCTTGAAAAGTAAACTTGCAGAATACTCCTGATCACTTCCCTAGTCCTCTGGAATTTTCCAAAAAATTTCTTCAATTTCCAAACAACTCCAGATTTCCTTGCAATGAACCACAACAAATCGTTTAGGGTTTGCACGAATTTTGATTACAAAAATTATAATGAAATAAATCCTTCAATTCAAACATTAATATGAAACGAATTAGCGCGTAATCCCCGGCAACGGCGCTATTTGATTGGTTGTAGAATTCGAGACTGTGTAGTGTGTATCAACTCAAATGATCCCCGATAACGGTGTCATTTGATCGATAAGAGTTTCTCGTTGTGTCGGTATGAAAATTGAATAAAATTCACAATCAAAGAATTATATTTGACCGCAATCAACTACGGTGTCGGATGTAGATTGTAAGTGAGTGCGGATCGTCCACAGGGATTGTGCGATTCGTTTGTATTTTGATTTGTTTGAATTGAAAGGTTAATAGAAAAGAAAAGAAAACATGATTCGAGATTGTTATCAAATGTTTCAAGTGTCACTATTCTAATCAAGAATCAAGAAAATGATAAACATCGAGAATCGAGTTTCTTTGGAATTCTAATCACTTTAGGGTTTCAAGATTTGATGTAAAACTCGTAGAAATCGATTAGATTGTAGATGTGATGAAGATTAGAAATCAACGTTTCTTATCCATTAACAAATTGATGCTAACACGATGTCGATTGATCGAGGTTTAAGGATCTTGCGAAGAATTTGGATTCTTCGTCCTATCCTTTGTCCTTTCGATGAATCACATTCACTAGATAGCTTCTTGAAAATCCAATGATCGATCGTTGATTCTCTAGATCGTGTGAAAAGAATCAAGAACCCATTTTACAACGATCTAGATCATCGATCATTCTATTTTCAAGAATTTACAGACTTAAGAAAACGTTTAAAGATTTATCAACATCATCATTCTACAATCATCTCGACTCCTCCACGAGCGGAGTTTTTTCACACATCATTGCAAAGAATACATTCAAGAATCGAAAGGAAATCATGATGCTAGAATTAAAATGTAAACAAGTTCAAAGAATCTTCACCTTTATTACATCAACAAGAAGTTACAACTCTCAAGAATTACAAGAGGAAGGAACTTTGCTCGTCGAATCTTGCATCGCTCGGCTTCTTGAGTCTTGGATCGCTTCGACCTCGTGCTCCGATGAAGTCCGGCTTTGCTTCTAAAGGGTTGTAGAAGACTTGCTTGGCTTGAACTCCATGAATCTTGAAGTGGGTATTTGTGGATTGGATTAGGGTTAGGGTTTGGAGGTGGTTGTTGTTGGGTAGAAGAAGAACTAGGGTTTCTACTCAACAACAATGAATGAATCAATGAATGGATCTATTGAATTAATAGAATTCCCCAAGAGATCATCCTTTTTACAAGTGAGCCTAGGGTCTTATTTATAGATCTCCCAAACCCTAGGCCTTGAGTTTGAAATAGAAGTTCCCTCCAAAAGTTTGTTGAAAGACTTCTAGAAGTAGTTAGTTAGGCTTAGCTTAGGGTTTAAGCTAAGGTTTAAGGAGAAGTTTCTAGAATGATAGGCTAGTTTAGTGTAGCTCCAAGGGTTTGCTGATCTGGCAGAATGTTCAGGAGTCTTCTGGAACTTGTATAGGTTTTCTGAAGTGTGCAAGCTGACATAGGAGTTATGGTGCAGAGCAGAGTGGATGATGTGGCTAGTTGACCGCGGAACCGCGGCTCAAGCCGGCTTAGGCCGCGGTTCCGCGACCAAGTTGGCTCTTTGGGCCTGTAAACTTCATGTGCTGCCTTTCACTGTATTCTTTAGTATTCTCTGATATGTTTAATCTCTGCATGCACTTTAGATTAATACCAGATTCCAAATCCTTGAGTTGACGTATCTTTTAGCAGTGTAAAATTGAGCAATCTTCTGATTTTCCTGCACGGACTTCGAAACACGGGTTGCGATATATAGAAATGATGCCATGCTATGAAATACAGTCAATTTCCCTAGAAATGCCGGTTTTAAGTTCTAACACATGTAATCTGATATTTGACGACTGTTTTGCTAATATATGCTATATGAATGCCGAACACTTCTATATGAATGCAAATGACAGGGAAATTGCCGATTAAAAGATGCAATATTTTCGACTAATCAAATTCCCCCAAACTTAATTTCGATCGTCTCGAGCGAACTTTTATTAAAAAGAGAAGGAGAAAATAAAGAAAGAGAAAAACTAACTAGCACACTTTCGTAGGCAACACGATTGCACTGAGCACGTGCAACAAGCCTTTAAACCTCTAGGTGTCCCTAGTAGGAGGAGTGTTGTCTCCTGAGGGTTTTCAGCGGATTGCACCCACAAAATCCAATAATAAAAGAAAGATCATGAACATTACATTTAAAGAAAAGAATTGTAAAAGAAAGACTTTGAAAATTAGGGTTTCCAGCTAAGCTAGCTTTTCTGTTGTCATGAGCCCTATCTTAATGGTCATGAAAAGATGTCAGAAATCACGTCCTCCCTCAATACAACATCGTCTTATTCTTCATTCCTATCTTTCTTCCAAACATCGATCATATAACCCTGGGTGTGTGTAAAGACATCCCTACACCCGGAGAATTCAATTCAAGCTATCATACTCTTGCCCATCAGCCTCAGTACTTTTTAATTAATGAATATTTAGATGAGATTGCTCACACACTTTCATGCGACCGTTAATACTTCTTGAGGTACTAACCGACCGATTACTCCTGTGCTTGCTTACTTGGTGTATTTTCCTCGTCTTGCACCACCTCAGGCATAGCAGTGACTCCCAGACCAGTTGGCCTTAGGGCACTAGGTGAAGAAGCACCCTCGCTATACATTTTTTTTATTGCCCTTGGTGATAACAAAACCAGTGTCCATTTTTCTCACCACTTTATATTTTCTTTATTCACTTTTTTTTTCCTTCATACTTTTGGCTTTAAGACAAGAGCATTTCAAGGTATCCTCTACTATCCCAGGCTTTAAGATGTGTGTAAGTGCGAATAGTAAGGTATCAACGTTCAAAATGTTTGGCTTCCAGAATAGAAACTATTTTTCAGACTTATTTTTATCCTCAGATTAGTGACGTCTTTCATCTTACTAACCCTTGGGACAACGGCTCATAACTACTTATTACTAGTTCGTATAAGAAAACTTCTAATTTTCTTGGTTTTCTTAAATTTTTCTAATCTTATGGATGTAATTTTTCACTATCTAAACTTTCATTATCTTATTTATGTACAAAAAATTGTATAATATTTTTATATTTTGAAAATTTTAAATTTTTATAGATTTTGAAAACTTTTTAATTTTTTTTAAGTTTTTAAAGAAATGTTTTGTGCTTATGCAAATGATATGCAAATGATGCAAAAATAAGCACAAACCTTCCCCAAACTTGTTTTCAACAGTGTCCTCACTGTTGCCAACAGCTATATCTACAAAACCTGTAAGTCTGGGAGGAATTATTAGTGGGGGCAAAATATATAAGTGAAGAACTTCCCCCAAACTTACTCTTTTCACTCATCTTCATTCAAAAGATGATGCAATGATATACTGGACATGAAGGTGAGACGGAGGAATTTTAATCCAAATAAACTGGCTCTTGTAAGAACAAGAGCTCCTCCGTAGGGTCAGTGGAAAAATACAGCTTTAGTCTATGTCCATTCACTTTGAAAAAGGTGCCGTTTTTAACATTTTCTACTTCTACTGCCCCGTGCGGGTATACAGACCGCACAACAAAAGGTCCCTTCCATCGAGATCGGAGCTTACCCGCGTGAAGGTGTAATCGTGAATCATAAAGAAGGACTTGTTGACCTTGTGAAAATGTTTTCCTCAAAATATTTTTATCGTGAAAAACCTTAGTCCTATTCTTTATGATTACAGCATTATCATAAGCTTCATCGCGGAGTTCGCTTAGCTCATTTATTTGCAGCTTCCGAAAGTTGCAGGCTTGGTTTAGATCAAAATTTATTTCCATAATAGCCCACAATGCTTTATGCTCTATCTCGACGGGTAAATGACATGCTTTTCCAAACACTATCCTATATGGAGACATCCCTAGGTCGGTTTTAAATGCAGTTCGGAATGCCCAAAGAGCATCCGTCAGTTTGGTCGACCAGTCTTTTCTATTTTTAGCAACAGTCTTCTCCAGGATAAGTTTGATTTGTCTGTTTGAGATTTCAGCCTGGCCGCTTGTTTGGGGATGATAGGGTGTAGAAAGTCGGTGGTTGATTGAGTATTTCCGCATCAAAGTCTCGAAAGACCTGTTGCAGAAATGTGTCCCATTATCGCTAATAATAGCGCGTGGGTGTCCAAATCGCGAGAAGATATTCTCTTTCAAGAACTTAATGACAACTTTCCTATCATTAGTGCGACATGGAATGGCTTCTACCCACTTTGAGACATAATCAACCGCCAGCAGTATGTACAAATTCCCAAAGGAGTTGGGAAAAGGACCCATAAAATCAATTCCCCAAACATCGAATATTTCAACAACCAGAATGGGTTGCTGAGGTATTTCATTCCTCTGGGAGATTCTACCTGTGTACTGACATTGTGTACAAGTTTTGCAATAGTCAAATGCATCCTTGAATAAGGTCGGCCAATAAAATCCACATTGCAAAACCTTTTCCGCCGTCTTTTTAGGACCGAAGTGACCCCCACAGGCCTGATCATGACAAAAAGAAAGAACACTCTTGAACTCTTCTTTTGGGACACACCGGCGGATGATCTGATCAGGACAATACTTAAACAAGTAGGGATCGTCCCAGTAAAAGTGTTTTACTTGGGATAAAAAGCGGTATTTGTCCTGTTTTGACCAATCGCTGGGTATAAGTCCCGTGACAAGATAGTTCACAATATCCCTGAACCATGGTTCATTGGATACGCTCAAGAGTTGTTCGTCAGGGAACGAATCATTGATCGGCAGGGTCACAGGGGAAGAAGAGATGCGTGAAAGATGGTCAGCTACTATGTTTTCACATCCTTTCTTATCTTTGATAACAAGATCGAATTCTTGTAACAGAAGGATCCAACGTATTAGTCGACCTTTTGCATCTTTCTTCGCCAGAAGATGTTTTAAGGCGGAATGGTCCGTGTACACAACTATAGGTGAGCCAATTAAGTAAGGCCTGAATTTTTCTAATGCAAATACAACCGCTAAAAGTTCCTTTTCGGTGGTTGTATAATTGATTTGAGCATCATTCAGGGTCTTACTTGCATAGTATATCACGTGTGGCATCTTTTCGATGTGCTGTCCTAAGACTGCACCTACTGCAAAGTCGGATGCGTCACACATCAGCTCAAAGGGGTAGTCCCAGTTTGGTGATGATAAAACGGGGGCTGAAGTGAGTGAGTGTTTAAGTGAGTCGAAAGTTGTCTCGCAGTCCGAGTCAAAATGGAAAGTCGTATCCTTGGCCAGGAGAAGAGTTAAAGGTCTAGCAATTTTGCTAAAGTCCTTAATGAATCTCCTATAAAAGCCCGCATGGCCAAGGAAAGATCGAATATCTTTGACGCTTTTGGGATGGGGGAGGTTTTGAATGACATCTATCTTAGCTCTGTCAACCTCAATGCCTTTCTGGGAAATAACATGTCCAAGAACAATTCCTTCTTGGACCATAAAATGGCATTTTTCCCAGTTCAAAGTTAAGTTCTTCTCTTTGCAACGAGTAAGAACAGCGTCAAGATTCGATAGGCAATCAGAAAAAGAGTCTCCAAAAATTGAGAAATCGTCCATAAAGATCTCCAGGAAATTCTCTACCATATCAGAGAATATCCCCATCATACACCGCTGAAAGGTAGCGGGAGCATTGCATAACCCGAAGGGCATGCGACTGTAAGCAAAGGTACCAAAAGGACAAGTAAAAGTGGTTTTATCTTGATCCTTTTTGGCGATGGGGACCTGATTATAGCCTGAGTATCCGTCCATAAAACAATAATACTCTCGTCCCGCTAAGCGTTCCAGCATTTGATCAATGAATGGTAGAGGAAAGTGGTCTTTCCTCGTGGCAGCACTGAGTTTTCTATAATCGATACATACACGCCACACAGTTTGGGTGCGTGTCTGAATCAACTCATTCGCCTCATTAGTTATAACAGTGATGCCGGATTTCTTAGGAACGACATGTATAGGACTCACCCATTGGCTATCGGAGATGGGGTATATAATACCATTATCTAAGCATTTGACGATCTCTTTCATTACCGCTTCCTTCATGACGGGATTCAACCGTCTCTGTGGTTCTCGGGTTGGTCTGGCATCATCCATCACATGTATATGATGTTCAACTATCAAGGGACTAATCCCTTTGATGTCCGCCATACTCCAACCAAACGCCTCTTTGTTAGATCTCAATACCGATAAAAGTGCATTCTCTTGCTCTAATACTAGAGAAGCGGAAATTATAACCGGTAAAGACTCCTTCTCACCTAAATAAGCATATTTCAGATGAGACGGTAAAATTTTGAGATCTAATTTGGGCGGAGAAATGATAGAAGGAGGGATCATTAAGTGATTTTTGGATTTATAAAGAAGCTCAGAGCCTGTGAAAGATACAGACTCGGGTGGAGAAAAATCAGAAGTGCAGGACTCAAGTGTAGGTAAAGTGTCCTCACTAAGATCATGTGTAAAGTCAAACAAAGATGTGGTAATGTCATCGAGATCAGTAAAGCAAAGTTCCTCAGCTCCACAACTATCGGGAGCGATCTCGTGGATAGAGCACACATATAAAATATGAGCAGAGGGTTCTGATGGCTGACTTCCAACTTTGTAGATATTTAGTTCAATGGTCATATTTCCAAATGATAAGTTCATTGAACCGTTTCTACAGTTTATAACAGCGTTGGAAGTGGCAAGGAAAGGACGACCCAGAATCACCGGAATTTAGCCCCGGGGGTTTGCTACAGGCTGTGTGTCGAGCACAATGAAGTCTACAGGGAAAACAAATTCCCCGACCTTTATCAACACATCCTCTAGTTCACCCCTTGGTTTGGGGATTGAACGGTCTGCCATCTGGAGAGTGCAGTGAGCAGGTTTCAGCTCTCCAATCCTTAATTGCTCATATACAGAATATGGAAGTAGGTTAACACTTGCGCCAAGGTCTAAAAGAGCACGATTTATGTTTTTACCCCCAATAGAAATCGATATTGTAGGACATCCTGGGTCCTTTCGTTTCTTTGGTAGCTGGGGAATAAAAGCAGTGCTGATATTATTAGATATAAAGACCTTCTTTGGCACTTGAGTCTTCCTCTTCCTAGTGCACAAGTCCTTAAGAATTTTCGCATAAGCGGGGACTTGTTGAATCGCATCTAGAAGAGGGATGTTGATGTTAACCTGTTTGAACATTTCTATAATTTTCTCCATATGAGGACTCGTTCTATTACCCCTTAACCGGTTCGGGTAAGGAGCTTTCGTAATAAGCGTCGGGTCCATCATAGGAGAAGGAAGAGGGGGTAGACGAGGTCCCAAAAAAGGTGTGGGGACCGTCTGTGGAAAACTATAAGGGTTGGGTTGAGGTGTCGAGCCTAGTGGGAAATGGAGAATAGGCTCGCGAGAAGGTGGTGTGGTAGAAGAAGAAGGATCAGAAGGAGAAGTGTGTGTGTGTGGAAAGGTCTCAGCCGGGGTGTTAATGATAGGATTTTCAATATCATCAATACCTTCCCCGACATGATTGTTCAGCACTCTTCCCGATCTCAACGTTGTGATGGCATTTACATTGTAATGCCCAGGATTCTGTAGGGGTTGAGAGGGAAGTTTCCCTTTTTCTCTCGCACTCATTTCGGCTTTAAGTCGAGCTATTTCAGCTTCCATCGATCTGATACTCTTAGCTTGAGACGCTGAGTTTTTCTTTATCTCACCGACGGAAGATCTAACCTCAGTCGAAAACTCTATGAAATTTGATAAAAGTGATTTCATGGTTTGAGTGAATTGAGAGAATTCGTCAGAACATGACAACTGCATAGGATTAGACTGTGCAGGATTGTTGACCTGATTTTGGAAGTTTTGTGACTGGTAGGGGTGCTGAGTGATTTGAAGTGGTTGCTGTTGTGGTGGAGGAAGAGCCCTTTGAAAATTATTCGTGTTTGGAACCGTGTTTTGAGATTGGTTTTGGTTCCAAGAGAAATTCGGGTGATTCCTCCAACCCTGATTATATGTGGAAGAATATGGATCGTTTCTAGGTCATTGAAATGCGGCATTAGTATGCTCATGACCTTGAAACGGACATTCTACCGTCAAGTGAGACGGATCAGAACAACAGCCACATACAGTTTTTGGGAGCGACATTGGGTTTAGGGAGGCTGCAGAAAATTTGTGTTCCATAGCGTCGAGCTTCTTTTGCATTGCTGCCATTTCAGCTCGAACACCTATGGATACATCTATTTGGTGTACGCCACCCCTATTCAATGGTTGGGTTCCACTCTCCCACTGTAGTGATTTTTCAGCGAACTCTTCTAAATATTTCCATGCTTCCCCATCATCCTTAGTCATAAAAGTACCTTGACACATGTTTTCAAGGCTCTGTTTAGTGTTTGGGTTAATGCCCTCATAAATGATTCGGCACAATTCCCATCTTGGGATGCCGTGATGAGGACACTGAACCAATAGATCCTTGAAACGTTCAAAGCATTTAGAGAATGGTTCGGTAGGGAGCTGGGAAAATTGATTCAGTTCGCTACGGATTCGAGCTGTCTTTTGAATTGGGTAAAATTTCTTAAGGAATGCAGCGATGAATTCTTCCCAATTCGTAATATAATGTGCGGTAGTGTTATATAGCCACTTCTTGGCTATATCGCACAAGGTAAATGGAAGAAGTCGTAGATGTATAGCATCCACTGAAAGTTGTGACGTACCCATCATTGCGCATACGTTTTCAAATTTGGTGATGAAAACGTAAGCGTCCTCAGTCTCGAGTCCGTGGAATTTGGGTAAAAGGTTGATGTATTGGAGTTTAATCTCAAAGTTATCCCCATTGGCTGGTGGTGTGGATAAGCAGGTCGAAAGAGGACCTCGCAATGGATAGCAGCTCTCCTGGAGAGAGATGCGGGGTGGATTCTGCGCACCAACGGACGGCGGCAGATTAGGGTTAAAGAAGTTCGATGGGGGTGGATCCATCGATGTGGGTGTGGTAGTGGGTAAAGAAGAAGTAAATGGAGAAATATCGACTTCGGAGTTGATAAAAGGTACGCGGACTAAACGGGCACTAGAATCCCGTGTCCAGCCTATCTTGTACTAAAAAGGGTTAGTACAAGTGGCAGCGTTGACTTATAATTAGGGGTAATGAATGAATGCGGTGTTTGCTTTGAAAAAGGGCGGATTTTTGAAAATATGATGCGACACAACAAATGCAGCACGCAAAACCCTAGAATCTAGTGGTCACCTAGGTCCGGCTCTAGACCGCTCCTAACTGCCAGAAGACAAGTCGCGGGATAGTGTCACGACCCAAAATTGGCCCATGACGGCCCTAATACTACGCAACGCCAAAAGACGTAACGCAGTAAAAGAAAGCCAAAACCCAGAAATCTAAACCAAGAAAATACGGAAAAGATAGTATAGTATTTGAAACATTTGAAATCGCAACCCAAATTCTTTAAAAGTCTTACTTTCTTTCTTTAAAATTTGGCAACACCCCCTTTTTGTAAAAACTAGCTCAAGACGGAAAAACAATAACATCATAAGTATACGACGCCGTAGCGAAGAAATAAGAGGCAATGGAGAGAAAGCTGTATATAAAAGTCAACAAATCCACAATTAATATACAAAAACGTCCTCACCAGGTCTCTAAGTCAACAATACAATAGTAGATGGAGAGTACAAGATACAACGAATGTACAATATGAAATACAGATAATCATCTAACCCACCTAAGCAAAATAGTACTGTGAGCTGATGCGGTATCTGTAGCAAAAGATAATAGCTGAAAAGCGGAATAGCCTGCCTCGACTACTCTGGGGAACAACCTGAAACACCTGTCGCACAACGGGGGTGAGTTGCCAACTCGTGAATAGTAGATAACATATGCAGGTAATCGCAGGAATGCACGTACAGCATGAATCTAAGATATGCGATTACAGTAATAACATATCAGGCAAATGCTGAATAAAGGTAAGTACACTAGCAGGTACAATCAATATATGAAGAAATGATGACCTGATAATAGTATGCAATAACTATGCAATAGGGATATGAGAAAGCAAATATGCAACTATCATAAGGGTACACTAACAGGTACTCCTAATGCATGGAACAGTGCATAAGTGAAAAGGTACGAGGTATGGAGTGAAATATGTCATCCACGGAATCCTGTCATCGTGGTAGGATTACAATCCATCAAGACACTCAAATCCCAATTCCTCAAATCAGCCCCCACATTGGGCTCTCACATCATATGAGTCTCACATCTCCTCAATGTACAATATCGAGTAATCTCCTATATCCCGAATGTACAAATCAACGATCACATAGGTATGTCCAATATCCAATCTCAATGAATCACCTAATAACCCAAGTCAAATCTCCTGTAAGAATCTAATATCCTAAAGGTATATGTATACAGAAATAAATATGATGAGGGCAATACACATATATTAGCGTCCCATTCCACTAATATTGGTGTAAGGGTATATATAACAACGGCTAAATCCCCTGTTATATATACAAAGGTGTTAAAGAAATATCATGAAAACCATGTGCCAAGCATCGACACAGAAATCCTGATCACGTATCATATGCTATCCCGAAAGCACGAGTGCCTAGCTCTGACCCTCGCCTTTCGACGTATGCATACATATATGACTCCCAACGGTGTCTCCATGACCCCCGCCGAGTCATTAGTACTGTCACCGGTAGGTACTAGCCCGCCTCCAGGCTCAATCGGCAACTTCCATCGATCTTCTTGCCGAGGGGAACCATACCGGGCCCCACCATGTACCCTCATACGGCAACCACACATCGTATGGAGTATATAATCAGAACCGATAAATCTCATGGTGGCTGCGCAAATATCATATCAAAGAAACCGGGTTTTTCAATGTATGCATAATTTCATGAACTCCCGCGGTTCCAAAATCCAGAAATCATCATGTGAAATCCAAATAACAATGCGCAAATCCAGGAATAAATATATGCGATATATCTGAAATGCGAGCATATAAATGAGAATATGTAGCTAAAACCAGATGTATGCGAAACCAATGAGGTACAACTAAGTAACATCAGTAAAGGTAAATATATGATTGCAACTGAATATGTGTGTAACATACAGTTGTAGCAATGTATAGGTATCTACCTATAGGAACTGATGTGGTATACCCCCCTGGGTATAAGAAGAATATGAGTAAGATATCCCCCCGGTATAAGTAAAATATGTAAAAGGTATACCTGTAGCTGTATCGCAAGGTGTAAATGTACTTATCACTAAAGGTATGATACACTATAGGTATACCGGTAAGCTAGATGTCATGTGTGACAGGCAATAGTATCTATAAGGGGTAGTGTGTGACATGGCAATTATTGACGGTGTGTGTGTAGCATACAATCCGTGCTCGTGTAACATGAACCGTCAATAATATGTGCAGTGTCCTACGGCTGCTAGTCACAGTATAACTATATCAAGGAAATAAAGTAAAGGCGCAATTCTACAATGACGTAGAATGTGCGACTGGTATTTGAATCCTAGCCCAGACGCATAACGCCATACGGGCGATTCCCCTGTAGATGTTAAATCTACTCACCTACGCTCCACGCTAGGTGAATCCTACCATTTGCTCCCCCCTGTAGCAGTGCCCGTAGTTCCTGCCTGCAAACCTGCAATTAAGACATGGAAATCATATATAAGCTTAATATTCCGCAAAACACGATATCGAACCAAAACGAGAAACTCGCGTTGCGAACTAAACGCGCGTGTGCACGATACGTTGAATCGTGTGTGTACGCGTCTAAAACTATCGCGACACGCCGCGATACGCTGTATCACAGAACTCACTCACGTATCGCGCGTATCGCGCAAACACAACGGACACCAAAAACGATATACAGTCCCAGATTTTCCTACAGGTCAAATCTTACAAAAATAGACATATCAAAACACTACAATACACTGCAGACAACCATTCCCAAAACCCCAGCACCCCACTCCCCTTCCTGGCCGCAATTTGCGGCCATATTGAAATAATTGGCGGCCTGGGTAGAGAGAGGATGGCTCGTGTTCTTGTGGTGGTATCTATACCTAGTGTACAAGCTCCAGTCTTCTCAATTTTATCCTGAAGTGTCTGGGTCAATAGCAGATCACAGAGTGTCACATTGTTGCTTAAAAAACGCTAATTTGCACAAAACGTAAACCCTATAGTATTTTAGTGTAATCTGGGTTATTTCTCAGTTGAAGTGGCCCTAATAACACTAAAATAAGTAGGGTTAACTACACAATCACTACTTAAACAACATTTCACACAAATCACCATAATCTAGCACTAAACTCATAATTTAACACTAATCGACACTAAACCACACACAACTTAAGCAACTCATGAAATGGGGTTAAGAAATTATACCCTAATGAACCCTAGAAGGTAGGTGAAGAAGTGTATGAGGGGTTGCTACTACTGCTGGGGCTCCTGCTGCTGCTAGGCTGATGTTGTTGCTGCTACAGCTGCTTGCTACTGATGCTGATGTTGCCTTTGCTGCTGCTGCCCTTGCTTCAGGTGCTGCTGCTTCTTCTGTTGCTGAAGCTAATGCTGGGATTGGGGCTACTGCTGCTGTTGCTTGCTTCTGCAGCTGCTGCTGATGCTGCCAGTTGTTGTTGTTGTTGTTGTTGTTGCTGCTGCTGTCTTCTGCTTCTGCTTCTCTCTCTTGGTGTGAGTGTGTGTGTGTTTGAGTGTGAGAGAATGAGAGGAAAGAATATGAGAGGGAGAAATGAGAGCAACACAAAACCCCTCCCCTTCTCTCTCTCTCTCATCATAAATGAGGCATGGCTTGAGCCATAATGCCCATGCCCTCTCTCTCTCAAAGTCAACACTTCAAACCAAATATTAAATCCTTTTAATTTTAACAACCATGCACTTTACAATCCAAAAGCACCTAAACAATATTTAAAACAAGCTCAAAGGAAAATGGTTAGCTAACCATGATTGCTAATCATGATTAACCTCCCAATTAGCACCCTAGTTAACATGCACAAGTGTGTGTGTGTCTAGTAAAATTCTAATAAAATACTCATTAAATGGGATAAAATAATTAAAACCCAAATTGGTAAACTTTTTATTAAAAACTATTTATATAAAATATAATTAGCCACAAAACACATTCTAAGGTGTTACAATCTCCCCCCCTTAAAAGAAATTCGTCCCCGAATTTAAAAATATACTATTACGCGTACCTTCAAAGAGAAGATTACAAACCTCAAATCTTGCTCGCAGCCTCCTAAGTGATTATCTCACTATACGGCTACGTCCAAGAAAAACCTTTCACAGATGGCAAGACTCTTGACCGATGTCCCTCCACCTGCCGAGCCATTAACACAATTGGCTGCTGGTGAACGAAAGATCGCGTCAAGCTAAATGGTCTGATGCTAGATCAAGTGAGAAGGTCAAGAAGGTAATTGTAAAGTATCATCACAAGGAATACGGGGTGAAAACTCAATAATCTGGGCGGAAGAGCCAAATTAAAGGCAACGAAACTAACTCGCCTATAGGATCTTAAAAGGACCTAAAATCCTAGGATAAGCTTCCCAAAATCCAATACGTCATTCATTGGAAAGTACATAGGAATACATGATCTGTCCCTGCGATCTCGAGTCTATGACCAACACAGTCGGCATAAGACCTCAGTTCGCAATGGACAATTCCCATCCTGACCTGAATCAATTGGATCATCTCCGAAGCTCTGGACTAGCTGGAGTCTAAAATCCTACTTACGCAGAGTCAGAAAAGCAACAGGCTGGTGATCGTCACAACCTAACCCCTAAACCTAAAGGTGGCCAATTGGAGTGTCTCCTGATAACAGCTATCGAAGGAGAACCCTAACGATGGCGAGTGACGATCCCAAACTGCTGACAACAATCAAATAAACACACAACTTTAACAAAAACAACTGAGCAAACTGAGTATAACCGGACGACAAGAATCCGAATGGAGTCACACCCTGACTAAACTTGGGTAGAAACCATAACGAAATTCGTGGAGATCTGCTCCCACTCCTACTTCGGAACGGTAAAAGATTGCAACTCTCCAGCCGGCCTCAGATGCTCGACCCAAGCACACAACAAGACAGACACCTTGAAACGAAACCTGAAACTTCTCCTTACATCCCTGTCACCCGTAACTATCTCACAAGTCACGTTAAATGTTGGTGGAACTTGAATGCATATAGAGAGTTGACAGATGTGCATGCTCTAGGATTGCACGTCTCCACCCGACGGTGTCAGGTACACAAACGTGTCCCTAACTTAGCATGTCATTGTCACAATTCAAGGTCTCCGAATCATTACCCAGCCGAGCATGCTCAAGTATCACTAACGAACGAGCATCGGCGGGCAGTGTCTCGCGAAAACGCTTAAGGAAAGTGGTCCGGCGCGGACATGAGCAAGTTGTCCCCTCCGTAGAGACGAACTTAAGCTATACTCAACGATCACATAAAAACTGTAAATCTGCAGAAGACTAACACAATAATAAAAATCCGCTGCAGGAAGATGTTCATTAAGCTCTGGTAGTCCGTGAAAATCTGACATGACTCTCGAACAGGTAGTGTCCCCAAATCTCCAACGCAAAACCACCGCGGCCATCTCTAGATCATGAGTGGAATATCCTTCTCGTACTTCCTCCAAATGTAGGGAAGCAAAAGCGATGACACTGTAGAGTCACATCAGTACACCCTCGAGCCCACTCAAGAAACATTACAGTTAAACAACAAAGTCGCCCGAACCAGAAGCAAAGAAAGACTGATGCAGTTGTTAACTGAATCTTCAACTGCTGAAAACTCCGCACACATGCCTCGGTCCAAAGAAAAGAAACCTCCTTTCCGGTCAATTCAGTCGATGGTGCAGCACTACTCTAGCAATCCTGCATGAAACGGCGGTAAAACCTGCTAAGCCCAACAATATGCGGATCTCCGTCCAGCACACAAGTCTGGGCCTAAGCTGTACGGCCACGATCTCCCTCGGGAACATACAAAACCGTCTCCCGCGACTACAAGACCTAGAAGTCAACACAAAAACAAGCCTGAAGAAACACTCCGAGAATTTAGGAAACTGCTGGTGCTCTCCCATTATCCGCATAACAAATCCTCAAGTGCTGCTCCTGTTCCTCAAGACACATTAGATAGACCAAAATGTCGTAAATAACACAACAAAACTGGTCGAGGAACGACCTGCAGAAATCTGGTTCATCACATCTACGAATGCTGCTAGGGCATCAGTGAATCCAACGACTCACAAAAACACCCAAAGCCCATAGCATGCATAAGGCAGTCGTCGGAATGCCATCACTCCGAATCTGCAATAATGATGACCTGATCCCAAGCAAACTTAGAAATGTCTCGCACTGTGGAGCTGATCGAAGAAAACATCACGGCGAGGTAAAGGATACCCATCCGCACCGTAAGCCGGTTCAGTTAACAACCCGTCGATACGCAACCCTAAGCTGCTGTCTTTCTCCTTGACGAACAGGAATAGGAGCTTCCAAAAGCGAAACATTCAAACGCACAAAACACCCCAAACCACAACTCTACAGCTGATCCTTTAGCTCCTAAGCTTCGCCGGCTCATCCGGAACAACGTCGGAAAAACTCTCGCACGCAAGGAACCCGGTCCAACGATCCCACTATGGCTCCGGTATCACGAATGAACGCCAAGAATCCACGACATCTCCTCAAAAGCCGACTAGCGAAAAAGGCTGAATTCGAGCTGTGAGGGGCGGTACAACTATCCACCTGCACAACAAGAACTGACTTGCCGGGGAAAACAAAACCTAACTTGTTTCCTCACGGTAGTCCACAGACGCCTAACACATAATTAACCAATCCATGCCCAGGAGAACGTCAAATCCAACATCTCTAGAAGGATCAAAACGACGGACGAATCTCTATCTCCTATCCGATTGGCACAAAACTGAAATACGTGTCGCGCAACAAAAGAATCGCTGACAGAAGTTAAAACAGCTAACTACGACTAATCTACCCAACCACGGTACAAGCATGAAAGACAAACGAATACACCAAAAGAACAAGCGAATTAAGGATACCTGAGAACTCCACATTGGACGTCTGCGCGTCCCGATGAGTAGAAGCAAACTCCTGTGTCTGCCCTCTACTCGCAGCTGGATGAACTCCTCTGGTAGACAGAGCCCTCTGAGCAAATCTTCCACGTCCACGGCCTCTCTGAGTACGATCCTGACGCCGTGCTGAGGAACAATCCCTGACGAAGTGCTGAAGGCTTCCGCATCGAAAGCATCCACGCGCTGACTGCTAACCATCCTGGGGATGAGAGCTGAACGACTGTCCTCGTCCTAAGCCTCTGCTACTCCCGCGACGGCCACGAAATCTGTCCCGACGACCAAACCTCTGTCTCTGGGCTGGTACACTGGTACGAGTCCTCCACTGTCCTGGAACTCTCTGAGCCTCTGGATTATCCGCCTCATCAACTGGAGCTGTAAACACTGGTGCTATGTAGGTGACGGACTGTTGCATGCTGACCGTAAGCGACAATTGAGTGACAGGGGTGACAACCTCCTGTCGTAGCTCCCGAACGATATCAACCAAAGAACTCATCGTCTGGCGGAAGTCCTACATCTCTTCCAAAAGTCTATCAATAGTATAGGTCGTAGGCTGGTCCGTCTGCACCTGTGCAACTAGAGTGCCATCCTGGTCAGTACTCGTCTCACCCGAGCCAACTCTGACCTCGGCCCTCGCTGCATCACTCTGTGTCCTCATAGTCATCGGCGGCAAGGCTATAAATAGATATAAGATGAGATTCGATAAGAATAAGGAAATCGAATCTCAAGGATATGAATCATCAAGGAAGGAATGCCAAGCAAATTGTACTTAGGTCACTTTAGGCGAAGTATCGCATCGTGGGTATGCTACAGACATACACACACTACGTTACTTTGCTTAAGCTACCTACTCTATCATACTAAGGTCATCCTACACTCCGAAAGGTAAAACCTAACGCTCTGATACCAACTTTGTCACGACCCAAAATTGGCCCCTGACGGCCCTAATACTACGCAACGCCAAAAGACGTAACGCAGTAAAAGAAAGCCAAAACCCAGAAATCTAAACCAAGAAAATACGGAAAAGATAGTATAGTATTTGAAACATTTGAAATCGCAACCCAAATTCTTTAAAAGTCTTACTTTCTTTCTTTAAAATTTGGCAACACCCCCTTTTTGTAAAAACTAGCTCAAGACGGAAAAACAATAATATCATAAGTATACGACGCCGTAGCGAAGAAATAAGAGGCAATGGAGAGAAAGCTGTATATAAAAGACAACAAATCCACAATTAATATACAAAAATGTCCTCACCAGGTCTCTAAGTCAACAATACAATAGTAGATGGAGAGTACAAGATACAACAAATGTACAATATGAAATACAGATAATCATCTAACCCACCTAAGCAAAATAGTATTGTGAGCTGATGCGGTATCTGTAGCAAAAGATAATAGCTGAAAAGCGGAAAAGCCTGCCTCGACTACTCTGGGGAACAACCTGAAACACATGTGGCACAACGGGGGTGAGTTGCCAACTCATGAATAGTAGATAACATATGCAGGTAATCGCAGGAATGCACGTACAGCATGAATCTAAGATATGCGATTACAGTAATAACATATCAGGCAAATGCTGAATAAAGGTAAGTACACTAGCAGGTACAATCAATATATGAAGCAATGATGACCTGATAATAGTATGCAATTGTTGGAGATAGTGCCCTCAGAGTCAATTATTGGATCACAGGCACGTGATTGCAATGATTGAGGGAGGACCTATCCCGGTAGGACAGTCTTACTCGAGATGATAGTATGCTATCTGGTTTATCTTTATCATCGTGTACTGCTTTAGGTGACCTGACATGTCGCTATTACACGTTGATAGAGCCCCTAGGATTCTTGCTTGACTGCCAGCAGTATGATGGCGATCATATACGTGGGAGCTGGTAGTCTATAAGCACATCCTTAAAAGGTCCCTAGTCGTAGGAGTTTCGAGACAGGGCATCGATACTCCATTAGTAGACTAGTGTATACAGTCGAGACCCCGACGAGGGGCGGTGGCCGGTCTCACAAGCCACTGGTGTCAGTTGGTTCACCTAAGATGTATACAGGTGCTCATTGGGTTATGAGTACACCGGACAGGACTCGCCGGGAACCTGCTAGTTGGTCATATACCAGATGTCAGATAGCAGTTCCCTGGTGACATGTGTACAGGTTAGTTCATCGACCTGAGATCGTCATTTGTCTCGTGTGAGTTCCCACTGTGCTTTGATTACTACCCTACCACGGCTCAAAGGAGTCGTGCAAACAGGTTTTAGTTGGGTACAGTCCCGAGCCACATGGAGGCAGTGAGCGGATCTTCAGGGGTTCGTCTCTCCCGGTATTGGGGGTGAGGTCGCGCTGTGTCTAGGAGAGCCATTACACGAAGCCCTCGGCCGAGGCAAGGAGATTTACTGGTAGGTATTCCAGTAGTATCTCAGGGTGTTCTGGGCTACGCTCCGACACGACTTGTACCGCTTTTGGGGGTCTGACTTTTACCAACCCCCTAGGCCCGCCATGCGATACTCATAGACGAACGGACCGGACTGTACGGATATTGTCACTGACAGGCTCAGTAGGGTGTCGGGGTGAGCTTCCTCATCGACGTCCCTTTTGGTCAATACCTGGTGGCCCGTCACGTATTGGCTTATACCTCTGACGTGCTAGTGGTTAAATCCACAGCCAAGGTATTGACGAGTCTTTAGAGTCCACCACACTCAGTTACTCAGCTACTCAAGTTTCGGGCGAAACGCTGTAGAGGCCGTATGGAGATATGGCAGGGTCCGATCAGATACGTGCGGTATTGCACGGATCAGGATCGGACAGTTTTGTACTAGTGGCCGTATAGTTATATGGCAGGGTTCGATCAGATACGTGCGGTATTGCACGGATCAGGATCGAACGGATTTTACTAGCCGGCTTTGGTCTAAGCCGGTACTAGTTCAGTACAGTGTAGATTTTGTCTCATTGCATTTGTATCCGGTCGGAATACAAATGCGGGTGTGTATGCACAGTATAGGGGTTTTCCTGTAATTTATTACGGGACCAGTTTTCTGGAGTTGCCAGTTTGCATTCCGTTCCGGCCGGTTTTCCTTTGTTCTTTTCCGGCCGGACTTTTCTGATGGAGGGGGTTATTTGCAGTTTTGCAAATAACACTTTGTGGAGGTTTTTCTTGCAAATGATTTATTATGATAACTTATTTAGATACCATTCCTTTCATTCTTCTTTTCATGCTTTTTGGTGATTAGAAGAAGATTAGAAGTGATGAGATAGGATTTGATCTTTGATGAGAGTTATGATGATGAGGTTAGTATATGGTCACCTTTCTTTTGCTCCTACACTCACCTCCCTTCTTATGGTTGCTATTCTCATTCCTCCACCATTATTGATTCATTCATTCTTCTCACTTGAAAAAGAAAAGAAAAAGAAAGAGAGAAGAAGAAGAAGAAGAGAGCTTGAGTTTCATTTCTTGATCTCATTCATGCTAGAAAAATGCAAGCACCATTTTTCTAATCTCATTTCCTCCATCATCCACAAATGGCAACAAACCCAAGTGAGACAATCTACTACACATTCTACAGCACATCTTGAGCATGTCGAGTTGCCGGCTTCATGCGCGAGTTGCCTCGGTATTGAGGCGGGAGCCCGTAAAAGATTCCGGCTACGTGGTGCCCTTTCCGACGAGCGAGGAGGTGACGAAGATTCCGCGGGAGATCGGAGTGGAGATGAAGACCGAAGGACACGGATCGCTTGGTATATCTCTCACCCCATCTCTAGTTAGCTAGATTAGGTTAATGGTTACGATCCGGGTTTTCATTGTCCGCGGTAGCGCCGTTTTCCGAGTTAGGAAAAATTTTTATTCCGCATTTTGGCCTCAAGTACGAGGCCGGGGCGCTGCCGTGGCGCAACATGGTATCAGAGCCACGCCATTAACCTTATCTAGTTTTGTGTGATGTGTTTTACGTTTCCGATCGAACAAATTTCCAAAAACCGTATTTTTCTAGCACATCAGTTTCTGTCGAAATTTTTTGGAGTCCAAAAATTTTTCTGGTTGTCTCAGAGTGATGTGCAGGGAAATAGAAGCATACTGTAAAAATTTGGCACCATGATCTCACTATTCAGCCGCGCAAGCGCCGCGAAACCCCACCTCGTGCGGCGCTTCCGCCGCGGATTTTACTGTTCACCCCCCCAAATTTTTCCAGTATGTTCCTGAGTTGAAAATGTGGTTTCTGGAATATTAAAATTGGGCCAATTATTTCTGTGAGTGCTACAGTTTTTGTTTGGGGGCCCACTTGTTAATTTTTGATCGATCGGAAAATTTTAAACACATTTTTCACAGTATTTACATTATATCTGCGACCGTGAATGTCACTCGATCGGTAAATCCGGTCTAACTGCTATAGCCCGGTTAGACGGATTTGCGAACGTGATTTTCACGTTGATGTTCTATGTTTATGCTGTGTTGATTGCGGATCGGTCGTGGGGGATAGCCTGGATGCAATGCTAGTACAGTTTTATTGTATTTTGTACATTTGATATTGCGGGGCGAGCGTCCGACATGTGGACTGCCGTCACTGCCTGTTTGTATTATTCTTTTGGGGCACGACCTGGTTGCGGTCGATGTACCCGGTATATATATATTTTACTTTCTGTACTAGGATTACCCCGCGGAGGGGTGCACGGATAGCCGGGTTCTAGAGGGCAACGGGCCCGCATCTCATGGCATTGAGATGGAGGGGGCTTCACTCTAGGATTGGCGGGCTATTCGCCGCACTCGTAGGGGGTACAGGTTGACCCAGGAGGGGTGCCCAAGTTACCGGATTCCATGAAGTGCTGGGTGGTCCATTCACGGAGCTGAAAGGGGCTGCCTCGCTTCAGGTTTTGGCGGGTGACTTGCCGCGCCCGTAGGGGTCTAGGATTTCATTGCACAGGCTATCCACACGACCAGGGGAACGTCGGGTTTCAGCAGCGGCTCTGTGAAACCCGGGGTTTCCAGATATCTGTATTGTTCTGTGATGCTGTATATTTCTGTGATGTTGCTTTTTATCACGCCTTGAGCGAAAATAATATATTGGTATATATATATTAGTAGATGTTGTATATGTTTTACATCCGCGCTAGTCCAGTCCCCGCTCTGTCGTTAGTAAGCTAACCTAACGGGTGATGACGGGACCCAGTGGCGAATGCGGATGGCATATACGTACATCAGTATATTTTCGTTCTTTGTGGTGTGATCAATTGATGGGACTGCGTTGATTCGGATCAACGCAAGTTATAAACAAACCTATTCTGATGTTGTTGGAACATTTTTCAAAAAGCTGTTATTGCAAGGACGTTCACTTTTGTTTTGCATCGTGGTATTCATCTGGAATATCCTGCTCCTCAGTCGACGAGGCAAGGGCCGAGATCCCTTCACCGGGAGTGACCCCTTGGACAGAAGTTTGCGTCAGGGCATTAACTTCACTATAGCCGATTACTTTTGCTTTGCATCGTGGTATTCAGTTGGAATATCCTGCACCTCATTCTACGGGGAAAGAGCCGAGATCCCTTCACCGGGAGTGACCTCTTTAGTAAAGGTTTTCGTCACTATATTTTTATAAAAGGCTATGCAGTTCCTTCAACGATATCAAGTTCATTACGTTAAAGGTTTTTTCGCCAAAAACCATTCGTAGCCCTCCGTCATTTCGGATTAGTATTGCATAGTATTCGCGCTACGTTTGTCGTTGCTATTCGCCGAGGCGTAGTGTGCGGTAGCTCTGTAATGCTTTCTGTCGCATGGATAAGTGGATTGGTTAGGACAGTCGTGCGACTTTGTTGATTATTCGTCAAGGGTCGTGCGGGTGGGTTTAACGCAATCAAGATAATGACGGGTTGAACTTGACTAGGACCTTTTGATTTGTTGATTATTCGTCAAGGTCACTTGGGTCCTAGGGGTAAAAACACACATCGGGAGTTTCAAAAGAACTGAAACTTGCCAGGCATGCGCATACCTTCTGGAGTGTGGTGACTTGAGTGGATTCCGTCAAGTTATCATGCGATGATAGTTGGATCCCGATTCCCACTGATGAGTTAGTTTACTCCTCGGGTGACCCCGACTAATTCTTCTTTCAGGTTTGGAGGAGAATTTGAGGTACAGTGGGAGGTTTCCAGATTAGACAAAGTGATAACCATTCTGATCTAGGTTAGAGTGCACGCTGAGTGTTTCTTTTCTCTCTCTCTTTGGCAGCGACCATTGACCCGACCCTGGACTTTGACTCAGTGACCAAGTTGACCGAACCTTCTTAACACAGGCTTTTGGATTGTCAGAGTTGCAGACCTCTTTGCCACTCCTACTTTTACCCTTTTCTCTAGGACACCCCGCATTACTGCGAACGTCCACTTCCATTGGACAAAACCATCGTATGGTTAGATACGAACTCGAAGGACTTCGAGGATGGTTTCTGGTTCTGGAGAAAACGGATAGGATTATTCAGTTGTCTTTTCTTTTCACCTTCTCTCATTGCGAGTACTCCTTGGTTTAGGAGTAGTACACCTATTACGCAAATTGGATAGTCTTCTTCCAAACCATAGGCTGGTGCCGACCGGTAGGGAATGAAGAAAACCAGCTAGCCTAAACGGTGTACAGAAGGTATTAAGTTAAGACAAAGAAAGGGATTAGTAGGAAGGCAAAGTAAATTGCGACTGCTATTCATGACCAAACCAAGTATTTCTTCGCCAATCCTAAATCACCTTTGTATTTCTCCAGGACACTCCGTATCACTACGAAGATCCCAGTTTATTGGATAATCCATCGTATGGTTATATACGAACTCGAAAGGAACTTGTTCCAGTTCGGGGATGGATCCTGGTTCAGGAGAAATAGGAATAAAGTACATTCAGGTGTCTTTTATCTTCACCTTCTCTCGCATTGCGAGTGTTCCTAGGATTGGGACAGTACACCCTTTATGCTTTTTGGATAGTCTTCTTCCAAACCATAGGCTGGTGCCGAACGGTAGGGAAAGAAGAAAACCATTTGGCCTAATGGGGTGTACAGAAGGTAATGACTAAAGACATATAAAGGGATTTGGAGAAGTGGCAAAGAATTATACGGTTACAGTTGTGAATATGGATAATGGAAGAGGCATTACTAGGAATACCAGCATACCCCAACGAAACATTTCGATGTTTCAGTTTCACTGTGTACTGTTAAAAGAAAACTGATTTCCCGATTGGACACTTGCTCCAGGGTATGTATTTGCCAGATTGGGTTCTCACATCTGTATGGTTTTACAGATGATGAGTAGGAGTAAGTTATTGGGAATTGGGTGATCATCCTCATTATATCGGGATTCGTTGTAATCGGTGATATTTGAGGAGATCATCTGGGCTGTTTGCCGGTCGGCAAATATTTGGTTTTGAATATCCGTTGTTGTGCACCAATTTCAAATTGATATATCTGTACGTCTATTTTTATAGAGTGAGACATACCTTTTGAAATTATGTCTATGACATTTACCTATACCAGTGGATGGTTAGGTAAGGAGCATTGAACAACGGTGTGATTCTTCTTAACCAAAAGTACAGTTTTCAACCTACGACACACAGTGATTGAGTTGTTAGACTCAGCGGACTTATACAGAGTATTGTATGTTGTCCAGTGTCCATTAGGACAGAGGGGTTGGTCCTCATACTATATTCTGTTTACTTTTAACTTCTCTAGTTCTTAAACATGTGTTTCGTAGGAACACAGGGTCTAAGTTTTGAGGAGTTATAGGTATTTGAATAGAGTAGAGAACCAGGTATAGCAAGTATCGGGATTCTTCAAAGTGATCGAAGATGTAGATACTTGCGTATGGTATTCAGTTGATAGTAATGATCAAGAGAAATTGCTTCTCTTTCAGGTTACTCATAATTGGAAGCATTCCTAAGTTGAGTAACGCTGATCGGCCTCCTTCCATTTAGTTAACATGCACTGGAGATAGCTGCATGATTTGAATCTGGTTCAATTGAATCAGTGCCTCTGTTTCTATATTGGATATAGAACAGTTCATATCTTGACATTGTTAAGGTACGGGGAGTTGTCCGGCTTATGTTTAAAACCAGACTCTGGACAAGTCAAGGCACGTTTCTGTAATGGCTGTTTGTGGGTTGACACAGGCTATGACGAGGGTTGATTTTCTACCATCTGGCAGATCAATAGAAATATTGTTCAAGACTCACCACAGTTTTATTAAAAATGGATTTTTTTTCAGAAAAAGTAGTGGGAGTATGGTAGAACTGGAAGTGATTCCAGAACCGCAAACGATTACTGAAGATTTGATAAGGAACCTAAAGATTCAATCTGTTTTTGACATTCCATTGGCCACTCCGCAGATAAGGTGGGTAACTTCAGGCACCCGAGAGGTACTCCGGTAGCCTCAAGGACGGTGACAGGGAAGTTCTTGTTTACCCACACTCGCCATTGTTGTTGTTCCAGGCTGCGAGACCCGGCAGGAGGATGAGTATAGCGTCGTTCTAAACTAGTTTTGGAAGTGCACGTCTATATGACTCTGCCAGAGGGTTGTCGTAGTCAGTGGGAGCAGCGGAAACATTGGTGGACATCAGGCTTATGTCTACTTATAGACTAAAGCAGATGTAGCGGAGATAGATCATCTATTTCTGACCTGACAGTCATAGGTTTGACGTCATCAGAATAAGGGGTGGATCTGTTGAGAAGGTAATAGGAAAAGATACTCCTATACTACGATCGGTTGTACTTTGGTCGTCACACAGTGGTTTCTCCACACAGGACTTGGATATTATATCAAACATTCTGGTTACTAGATCTATGGTTTTAGATCTAGATTTGGGTGGTTTCCCAATCTGGGTACCTTGACAGCATTCTATGAGTATTTAGAATGGACGACTCCTGGCACGGTAGTATACCTGCAAGTGATGGAGTCACCCTCTCTAAAGGTGTCTTATAGACTAAAGGGGAGAGGGATACTCATGATTGGCAGATCACTTGCTAAGACAATTGAGTCAATCATGAGATGTCAGGTACCACACCAGATGTTGTTCTTGCACTAGATGCAATAAGTTGATATTGATCCAATCCTGGAGAAACAGTCGGAAGCAGTTTTAGAACATAAGTGAATGTTCTAGGGATGTGATAACGACAGCCTTTTTTTAGGAGACAGTTATCATTCCGGGCTTCCAAGGTGACATGGACGACAAGGAGGTTGTCAGAGTTATAGTTTTCCTTCTGAGGAGGGGCAGTATTTTGGACAGGTGGTCCAAGGCAATACTGAGGGAGGCTTGGCGCAGGATACTGATTAAGTTCAGTTGACGATACAGTCTAAGAAGTTTGGATTTGCAGTTCATTTATGAGCTAGGTCCCATCAGACGTCCAAACATTCTAAGACAGGTATTGCTCATTTCGGGAGATGGTTTTCTCCGCGAACTTGAGATATAGAGAGAAATAGAAAGAAACATCACAGCGGATCCACTCACTGAGGCTATTCCTCGAACGCAATAGTTTCACAAACGAGCTTTGTGAGACAGACTAGTAGAGGAGTTGGGTGTTCGGTATCACACGGGCTGTGAGTATGCGGCATCGCAATAATTAGCCTTGAGTGCAAGTGGGAGATTGTTGGAGATAGTGCCCTCAGAGTCAATTATTGGATCACAGGCACGTGATTGCAATGATTGAGGGAGGACCTATCCCGGTAGGACAGTCTTACTCGAGATGATAGTATGCTATCTGGTTTATCTTTATCATCGTGTACTGCTTTAGGTGACCTGACATGTCGCTATTACACGTTGATAGAGCCCCTAGGATTCTTGCTTGACTGCCAGCAGTATGATGGCGATCATATACGTGGGAGCTGGTAGTCTATAAGCACATCCTTAAAAGGTCCCTAGTCGTAGGAGTTTCGAGACAGGGCATCGATACTCCATTAGTAGACTAGTGTATACAGTCGAGACCCCGACGAGGGGCGGTGGCCGGTCTCACAAGCCACTGGTGTCAGTTGGTTCACCTAAGATGTATACAGGTGCTCATTGGGTTATGAGTACACCGGACAGGACTCGCCGGGAACCTGCTAGTTGGTCATATACCAGATGTCAGATAGCAGTTCCCTGGTGACATGTGTACAGGTTAGTTCATCGACCTGAGATCGTCATTTGTCTCGTGTGAGTTCCCACTGTGCTTTGATTACTACCCTACCACGGCTCAAAGGAGTCGTGCAAACAGGTTTTAGTTGGGTACAGTCCCGAGCCACATGGAGGCAGTGAGCGGATCTTCAGGGGTTCGTCTCTCCCGGTATTGGGGGTGAGGTCGCGCTGTGTCTAGGAGAGCCATTACACGAAGCCCTCGGCCGAGGCAAGGAGATTTACTGGTAGGTATTCCAGTAGTATCTCAGGGTGTTCTGGGCTACGCTCCGACACGACTTGTACCGCTTTTGGGGGTCTGACTTTTACCAACCCCCTAGGCCCGCCATGCGATACTCATAGACGAACGGACCGGACTGTACGGATATTGTCACTGACAGGCTCAGTAGGGTGTCGGGGTGAGCTTCCTCATCGACGTCCCTTTTGGTCAATACCTGGTGGCCCGTCACGTATTGGCTTATACCTCTGACGTGCTAGTGGTTAAATCCACAGCCAAGGTATTGACGAGTCTTTAGAGTCCACCACACTCAGTTACTCAGCTACTCAAGTTTCGGGCGAAACGCTGTAGAGGCCGTATGGAGATATGGCAGGGTCCGATCAGATACGTGCGGTATTGCACGGATCAGGATCGGACAGTTTTGTACTAGTGGCCGTATAGTTATATGGCAGGGTTCGATCAGATACGTGCGGTATTGCACGGATCAGGATCGAACGGATTTTACTAGCCGGCTTTGGTCTAAGCCGGTACTAGTTCAGTACAGTGTAGATTTTGTCTCATTGCATTTGTATCCGGTCGGAATACAAATGCGGGTGTGTATGCACAGTATAGGGGTTTTCCTGTAATTTATTACGGGACCAGTTTTCTGGAGTTGCCAGTTTGCATTCCGTTCCGGCCGGTTTTCCTTTGTTCTTTTCCGGCCGGACTTTTCTGATGGAGGGGGTTATTTGCAGTTTTGCAAATAACACTTTGTGGAGGTTTTTCTTGCAAATGATTTATTATGATAACTTATTTAGATACCATTCCTTTCATTCTTCTTTTCATGCTTTTTGGTGATTAGAAGAAGATTAGAAGTGATGAGATAGGATTTGATCTTTGATGAGAGTTATGATGATGAGGTTAGTATATGGTCACCTTTCTTTTGCTCCTACACTCACCTCCCTTCTTATGGTTGCTATTCTCATTCCTCCACCATTATTGATTCATTCATTCTTCTCACTTGAAAAAGAAAAGAAAAAGAAAGAGAGAAGAAGAAGAAGAAGAGAGCTTGAGTTTCATTTCTTGATCTCATTCATGCTAGAAAAATGCAAGCACCATTTTTCTAATCTCATTTCCTCCATCATCCACAAATGGCAACAAACCCAAGTGAGACAATCTACTACACATTCTACAGCACATCTTGAGCATGTCGAGTTGCCGGCTTCATGCGCGAGTTGCCTCGGTATTGAGGCGGGAGCCCGTAAAAGATTCCGGCTACGTGGTGCCCTTTCCGACGAGCGAGGAGGTGACGAAGATTCCGCGGGAGATCGGAGTGGAGATGAAGACCGAAGGACACGGATCGCTTGGTATATCTCTCACCCCATCTCTAGTTAGCTAGATTAGGTTAATGGTTACGATCCGGGTTTTCATTGTCCGCGGTAGCGCCGTTTTCCGAGTTAGGAAAAATTTTTATTCCGCATTTTTGCCTCAAGTACGAGGCCGGGGCGCTGCCGTGGCGCAACAGCAATAACTATGCAATAGGGATATGAGAAAGAAAATATGCAACTATCATAAGGGTACACTAACAGGTACTCCTAATGCATGGAACAGTGCATAAGTGAAAAGGTACGAGGTATGGAGTGAAATATGTCATCCACGGAATCCTGTCATCGTGGTAGGATTACAATCCATCAAGACACTCAAATCCCAATTCCTCAAATCAGCCCCCACATTGGGCTCTCACATCATATGAGTCTCACATCTCCTCAATGTACAATATCGAGTAATCTCCTATATCCCGAATGTACAAATCAACGATCACATAGGTATGTCCAATATCCAATCTCAATGAATCACCTAATAACCCAAGTCAAATCTCCAGTAAGAATCTAACATCCTAAAGGTATATGTATACAGAAATAAATATGATGAGGGCAATACACATATATTAGCGTCCCATTCCACTAATATTGGTGTAAGGGTATATATAACAACGGCTAAATCCCCTGTTATATATACAAAGGTGTTAAAGAAATATCATGAAAACCATGTGCCAAGCATCGACACAGAAATCCTGATCACGTATCATACGCTATCCCGAAAGCACAAGTGCCTAGCTCTGACCCTCGCCTTTCGACGTATGCATACATATATGACTCCCAACGGTGTCTCCATGACCCCCGCCGAATCATTAGTACTGTCACCGGTAGGTACTAGCCCGCCTCCAGGCTCAATCGGCAACATCCATCGATCTTCTTGCCGAGGGGAACCATACCGGGCCCCACCATGTACCCTCATACGGCAACCACACATCGTATGGAGTATATAATCAGAACCGATAAATCTCATGGTGGCTGCGCAAATATCATATCAAGGAAACCGGGTATTTCAATGTATGCATAATTTCATGAACTCCCGCGGTTCCCAAATCCAGAAATCATCATATGAAATCCAAATAACAATGCGCAAATCCAGGAATAAATATATGCGATATATCTGAAATGCGAGCATATAAATGAGAATATGTAGCTAAAACCAGATGTATGCGAAACCAATGAGGTACAACTAAGTAACATCAGTAAAGGTAAATATATGATTGCAACTGAATATGTGTGTAACATACAGGTGTAGCAATGTATAGGTATCTACCTATAGGAACTGATGTGGTATACCCCCCTGGGTATAAGAAGAATATGAGTAAGATATCCCCCCGGTATAAGTAAAATATGTAAAAGGTATACCTGTAGCTGTATCGCAAGGTGTAAATGTACCTATCACTAAAGGTATGATACACTATAGGTATACCGGTAAGCTAGATGTCATATGTGACAGGCAATAGTATCTATAAGGGGTAGTGTGTGACATGGCAATTATTGACGGTGTGTGTGTAGCATACAATCCGTGCTCGTGCAACATGAACCGTCAATAATATGTGCAGTGTCCTACGGCTGCTAGTCACAGTATAACTATATCAAGGAAATAAAGTAAAGGCGCAATTCTACAATGACGTAGAATGTGCGACAGGTATTTGAATCCTAGCCCAGACGCATAACGCCATGCGGGCGATTCCCCTGTAGATGTTAAATCTACTCACCTACGCTCCACGCTAGGTGAATCCTACCATTTGCTCCCCCCTGTAGCAGTGCCCGTAGTTCCTGCCTGCAAACCTGCAATTAAGACATGGAAATCATATATAAGCTTAATATTCCGCAAAACGCGATATCGAACCAAAACGAGAAACTCGCGTTGCGAACTAAACGCGCGTGTGCACGATACGCTGAATGGTGTGTGTACGCGTCTAAAACTATCGCGACACGCCGCGATACGCTGTATCACAGAACTCACTCACGTATCGCGCGTATCGCGCAAACACAACGGACACCAAAAACGATATACAGTCCCAAATTTTCCTACAGGTCAAATCTTACAAAAATAGACATGCCAAAACACTACAATACACTGCAGACAACCATTCCCAAAACCTCAGCACCCCACTCCCCTTCCTGGCCGTAATTTGCGGCCATATTGAAATAATTGGCCGCCTGGGTAGGGAGAGGATGGCTCGTGTTCTTGTGGTGGTATCTATACCTAGTGTACAAGCTCCAGTCTTCTCAATTTTATCCTGAAGTGTCTAGGTCAATAGCAGATCACAGAGTGTCACATTGTTGCTTAAAAAACGCTAATTTGCACAAAACGTAAACCCTATGGTATTTTAGTGTAATCTGGGTTATTTCTCAGTTGAAGTGGCCCTAATAACACTAAAATAAGTAGGGTTAACTACACAATCACTACTTAAACAACATTTCACACAAATCACCATAATCTAGCGCTAAACTCATAATTTAACACTAATCGACACTAAACCACACACAACTTAAGCAACTCATGAAATGGGGTTAAGAAATTATACCCTAATGAACCCTAGAAGGCAGGTGAAGAAGTGTATGAGGGGTTGCTACTACTGCCGGGGCTCCTGCTGCTGCTAGGCTGATGTTGTTGCTGCTACAGCTGCTTGCTACTGATGCTGATGTTGCCTTTGCTGCTGCTGCCCTTGCTTCAGGTGCTGCTGCTTCTTCTGTTGCTGAAGCTGATGCTGGGATTGGGGCTACTGCTGCTGTTGCTTGCTTCTGCAGTTGCTGCTGCTGCTTCCAGATGTTGTTGTTGTTGTTGTTGTTGCTGCTGCTGTCTTCTGCTTCTGCTTCTCTCTCTTGGTGTGAGTGTGTGTGTGTTTGAGTGTGAAAGAATGAGAGGAAAGAATATGAGAGGGAGAAATGAGAGCAACACAAAAACCCTCCCCTTCTCACTCTCTCTCATCATAAATGAGGCATGGCTTGATCCATAATGCCCATGCCCTCTCTCTCTCTCTCAAAGTCAACACTTCAAACCAAATATTAAATCCTTTTAATTTTAACAACCATGCACTTAACAACCCAAAAGCACCTAAACAATATTTAAAACAAGCTCAAAGGAAAATGGTTAGCTAACCATGATTGCTAATCATGATTAACCTCCCAATTAGCACCCTAGTTAACATGCACAAGTGTGTGTGTGTCTAGGAAAATTCTAATAAAATACTCATTAAATAGGATAAAATAATTAAAACCCAAATTGGTAAACTTTTTATTAAAAACTATATATATAAAATATAATTAGCCACAAAACACATTCTAAGGTGTTACAGATAGAATCCTTCACTGCCTCTTTGTTCCCCTGTGGCCAGGTAAGTGCCATCTAAGTGGGAAGGTACTCCACTACGTAAGTAGTGGGCCTAATTAATAACCACTAGCCTTCGACACACTTGCCTTAGACACCACAAGAAAATGCGGATAAGCAATGAATTACCCACGGCCTTCTTCTGTCCTAAGTGAGCGCGACGGTCCTCAGAGTCATCTCTAGATATTTTTTTTTAGTTAATGCGGGTCAATGCGGATGCAAGTTTTGCAATTTTCGGGGCCTAGGAAGGGTAATGAAATCCCCACCTAATTTGGATTTGGCCGTGCCCCTTAATATCCGTATTTAGAATGCAAACAACCAAGAAACAAAATCACGCACAAATTTAATTTTTGCAATTTGCGAGCTGCGATTATTTGCAAAGAATCCTGCAGAAATTTGTTAGTTGGAGCTAAAAAGAGGAGAGAGGAGAAGGTAAGAAGCTTACAGAGAAAAACTAGCACAGAGATCCCTTCAGGTAGCCGCGGAACCGCCGCATATGGGTCCTATTGCCGCCCTTCCACGGTCGAAAAATGTGATCTCTTGAAAATTAAACTTGAAAAATACTCCTGATCACTTCCCTAGTCCTCTGGAATTTTCCAAAAAATTTCTTCAATTTCCAAACAGCTCCAGATTTCCTTGCAATGAACCACAACAAATCGTTTAGGGTTTGCACGAATTGTGATTACAAAAATTATAATGGAATAAATCCTTCAATTCAAACATTAATATGAAACGAATTAGCGCGTAATCCCCGGCAACGGCGCCATTTGATTGGTTGTAGAATTCGAGACTGTGTAGTGTGTATCAACTCAAATGATCCCCGATAACGGTGTCATTTGATCGATAAGAGTTTCTCGTTGTGTCGGTATGAAAATTGAATAAAATTCATAATCAAAGAATTATATTTGACCGCAATCAACTACGGTGTCGGATGTAGATTGTAAGTGAGTGCGGATCGTCCACAGGGATTGTGCGATTCGTTTGTATTTTGATTTGTTTGAATTGAAAGGTTAATAGAAAAGAAAAGAAAACATGATTCGAGATTGTTATCAAATGTTTCAAGTGTCACTATTCTAATCAAGAATCAAGAAAATGATAAACATCGAGAATCGAGTTTCTTTGGAATTCCAATCACTTTAGGGTTTCAAGATTTGATGTAAAACTCGTAGGAATCGATTAGATTGTAGATGTGATGAAGATTAGAAATCAACGTTTCTTATCCATTAACAAATTGATGCTGACACGATGTCGATTGATCGAGGTTTAAGGATCTTGCGAAGAATTTGGATTCTTCGTCCTATCCTTTGTCCTTTCGATGAATCACATTCACTAGATAGCTTCTTGAAAATCCAATGATCGATCGTTGATTCTCTAGATCGTGTGAAAAGAATCAAGAACACATTTCACAACGATCTAGATCATCGATCATTCTATTTTCAAGAATTTACAATCGCTATAGGACTTAAGAAAACGTTTAAAGATTTATCAACATCATCATTCTACAATCATCTCGACTCCTCCACGAGCGGAGTTTTTTCACACATCATTGCAAAGAATACATTCAAGAATCGAAAGGAAATCATGATGCTAGAATTAAAATGTAAACAAGTTCAAAGAATCTTCACCTTTATTACATCAACAAGAAGTTACAACTCTCAAGAATTACAAGAGGAAGGAACTTTGCTCGTCGAATCTTGCATCGCTCGGCTTCTTGAGTCTTGGATCGCTTCGACCTCGTGCTCCGATGAAGTCCGGCTTTGCTTCTAAAGGGTTGTAGAAGACTTGCTTGGCTTGAACTCCATGAATCTTGAAGTGGGTATTTGTGGATTGGATTAGGGTTAGGGTTTGGAGGTGGTTGTTGTTGGGTAGAAGAAGAACTAGGGTTTCTACTCAACAACAATGAATGAATCAATGAATGGATCTATTGAATTAATAGAATTCCCCAAGAGATCATCCTTTTTACAAGTGAGCCTAGGGTCTTATTTATAGATCTCCCAAACCCTAGGCCTTGAGTTTGAAATAGAAGTTCCCTCCAAAAGTTTGTTGAAAGACTTCTAGAAGTAGTTAGTTAGGCTTAGCTTAGGGTTTAAGCTAGGGTTTAAGGAGAAGTTTCTAGAATGATAGGCTAGTTTAGTGTAGCTCCAAGGGTTTGCTGATCTGGCAGAATGTTCAGGAGTCTTCTGGAACTTGCATAGGTTTTCTGAAGTGTGGAAGCTGACATAGGAGTTATGGTGCAGAGCATAGTGGATGATGTGGCTAGTTGACCGCGGAACCGCAGCTCAAGCCGGCTTAGGCCGCGGTTCCGCGGCCAAGTTGGCTCTTTGGGCCTGTAAACTTCATGTGCTGCCTTTCACTGTATTCTTTAGTATTCTCTGATATGTTTAATCTCTGCATGCACTTTAGATTAATACCAGATTCCAAATCATTGAGTTGACGTATCTTTTAGCAGTGTAAAATTGAGCAATCTTCTGATTTTCCTGCACGGACTTCGAAACACGGGTTGCGATATATAGAAATGATGCCATGCTATGAAATGCAGTCAATTTCCCTAGAAATGCCGGTTTTAAGGTCTAACACATGTAATCTGATATTTGACGACTGTTTTGCTAATATGTGCTATATGAATGCTGAACACTTCTATATAAATGCAAATGACAGGGAAATTGCCGATTAAAAGATGCAATATTTTCGACTAATCACCACTCCGCAGATACGATGGGTAACTTCAGGCACCCGAGAGGTACTCCGGAGCCTCAAGGACGGTGACAGGGAAGTTCTTGTTTACCCACACTTGCCATTGCTGTTGTTCCAGGCTGCGAGACCCGGCGGGAGGATGAGTATAGCGTCGTTCTAAACTGGCTTTAGAAGTGTACGTGTATATGACTCTGCCAGAGGGTTGTCGTAGTCAGTGGGAGCAGCGGAAGCATTGGTGGACAGGTGGCTTATGTCTATTTATAGACTAAAGCAGATGTAGCGGAGATAGATCATCTATTTCTGATGTGACAGTCATAGGTTTGACTTCATCAGAATAGGGGATGGATCTATTGAGAAGGTAGTAGGGTGTGATGTCATGGTATTTGGATGACATACACAGAGTAGGAAGTGATATTCATGTACTACGATCGGTTATACTTTGGTCGTCACACAGTGGTTTCTCTACATGGGACTTGGACATTATATCATACATACTGGTTACTAGATCTATGGTTTTAGATCTAGATTTGGGTGGTTTTCCAATCAGGGTACTTAGACAGCATTCTAAGAGTATTTAGAATGGACGACTCCTGGCACGGTAGTGTACCTGCAGGTGATGGAGTCACCCTCTCTAAAGGTGTCTTACAGACTAAAGGGGAGAGGGATGTGCATGATTGGCAGATCACTTGCTCAGGCAATTGAGTCAATCATGAGATGTCAAGTACCACACCAGATGTTGTTCTTGCACTAGATGCAATAAGTTGATATTGATCCAATCCTGGAGAAGCAATCGGAAGCAGTTTTAGAACATAAGTGAATGTTCTAGGGATATGATAACGACAGCCTCATTCGGGAGACAGTTATCATTCCAGGCTTCCAAGGTGACCTGGACGACAGGGAGGTTGTCAGAGTTATAGTTTTTCCTTCTGACGAGGGGCAGTATTTTGGACAGGTGGTCAAAGGCAATACTGAGGGAGGCATGGCGCAGGATACTGATTAAGTTCAGTTGACGATACAGTCTAAGAAGTTTGGATTTGGAGTTCATTTATGAGCTAGGTCCCATCAGACATCCAGACACATTCTAAGACAAGTATTGCTCATTTCGGGAGATGGCTTTCTCCGCGAACTTGAGATATAGAGAGACATAGAAAGAAACATCAAAGCGGATCCACTCGCTGAGGCTATTCCTTGAACGCAATAGTTTCGCAAACGAGCTTTGTGAGACTGACTAGTAGAGGAGTTGGGTGTTCAGTATCACACGGGCTGTGAGTATGCGACATCGCAATAATTAGCCTTGAGTGCAAGTGAGAGATTGTTGGAGATAGTGCCCTCAGAGTCAATTATTGGATCATAGGCACGCGATTGCAATGATTGAAGGAGGACCTATCCCGGTAGGACAGTCTTACTCAAGATGATAGTATGCTATCTGGTTTACCTTTATCATCGTTTACTGCTTTAGGTGACCTTACATGTCACTATTGCACGTTGATAGAGCCCCTAGGATTCTTACTTGACTGCCAGCAGTATGAGGGCGATCATATACGTGGGAGCTGGTAGTCTATGAGCACATCCTTAAAAGGTCCCTAGTCGTGGGAGTTTCGAGACAGGGCATCAATACTCCAGAGTAGACTAGTGTATACAGTCGAGACCCCGACGAGGGGCGGTAGCCGGTCTCACAAGCCACTGGTGTCAGTTGGTTCACCTAAGATGTATACAGGTGCTCATTGGGTTATGAGTACACCAGACAGGACTCGCCGGGAACATGCTAGTTGATCTTATACCTGACGTCAGATAGCAGTTCCCTGGTGACATGTGTACAGGTTAGTTCATCGACCTGGGGATCGTCATTTTTCTCGTGTGAGTTCCCACTGTACTTTGATTACTACCCTACCACGCTCAAAGGAGACGTGCAAACAGGTTTTAGTTGCGTACAGTCCCGAGCCACATGGAGACAGTGAGCGGATCTTCAGGGGTTCGTCTCTCCCGGTATTGGGGGTGAGGTCGTGCTGTGTCTAGGAGAGCCATTACACGAAGCCCTCGTCCGGGGCAGGAGATTTACTGGTAGGTATTCCAGTAGTATCTCAGGGTGTTCTGGGCTACACTCCGACACAACTTGTACCGCTTTTGGGAGTCTGACTTTTACCAACCCCCTAGGCCCGCCATGCGATGCTCATAGAAGAACGGACCGGACTGTACGGATATTGTCACTGACAGGCTTAGTAGGGTGTCAGGATGAGTTCGCTCATCGACATCCCTTTTGGTCAATAGCTGGTGGCCCGTCACGTATGGCTAATACCTCTGACGTGCTAGTGGTTAAATCCACAGCCATAGTATTGACGAGTCTTTAGAGTCCACCACACATACAGTTACTCAAGTTTTCGGGCGAAACGCTGTAGAGGCCATATGGAGATATGGCAGGGTTCGATCAGATACGTGCGGTATTGCACGGATCGTGATCGGACGGTTTTTACTAGCCGGTTTTGGCTTAAGCCGGATCCTAGTATTAGACAGTGTAGTATTGTCTCTTTGCATTTGTATTCAGTCGGAATACAAATGCGGGCATGTATATGCAGTAGTGGGGTTTTCCTGTAATTTATTACGGGATCAGTTTTCTGAAGTTTCCAGTTTGCATTCCGTTCCGGCCGGTTTTCCTTTGATCCTTCACGGCCGGACTTTCGATGGAGGGGGTAATTTGTAATTGTGCAAATTACTTTTTGTGGAAGGGTTTCTTACATATTTGTGGCATCATGATTGTTTATTCATCATGAGATTCTTTTATGGTCTTTTCCTTTGCATTTATTGGATGAGGATTGATGAGAAATGGGTGTGACTTTAATCCTTTTATTTTATATCATACATATTCTTTTCTTGTTTGATTGATCATCTCATCTCCACCATTTTTTTCATGAGGGTCCGGCCAAGCTTAATGAGGGCTGTCCAAAATTTGATATGTGGGGTTTTGTTCTCTTTTGGCTTTGGAAAAATCCCACAACACCATCTCCAAAAGCTTATATCATTTCCTCCACCATATGGCAACTCCATGAACCCCAAAATGAGACATGGTTCTACACTATATTCTACAGCAAACCTTAGGCACGTCGGCTCGCCAACTTCATGCCCGAGTTGCCTCGGTATAGAGGCGGGAGCCCGTAAAAGAACCCGGCGACGTGGTGCCCTTTCCGGCGAGGAGGTGGAGACCGGACATTCCGCGGGAGATCGGGACGACAGCGAGAAGACCGGAGGACTCGGATCACTCGGTATATCTCTCTTCCCCATCTTGTAGTTAGCTAGGACTAGTTAATGGCCCGATTCGGGTTTATAGTGCGCGGTGGTGCCGGTTCAAGAAAATTTAAAGTAATTCACCGCTTCCGCATTCCGGCGTCGGATTGACGGCCGGGGCGCCGCCGTGCACTTACACTTGGGTCCACACATATACCATCCCGTGTAATCACGTGACCCAAGAAGTCTACGCTGTCGAGCCAGAATGCGCACTTGGAGAATTTTGCATAAAGCTGGTGCTGCCTCAAGGTCTGTAGTGTGATCCGCAGGTGCTGCTCGTGCTCCTCTCTGCTCCGGGAATACACCAATATATCGTCAATGATTACGATGATGAACAAGTCGAGATACGGCCGGAATATACGGTTCATCAAGTCCATGAAGGCTACTGGCGCGTTGGTGAGTCCGAACGACATCACCAAAAACTCATAATGGCCATAACGTGTACGGAAAGCTGTTTTCGGAATGTCCTCCTGTCGAACTCGCAGCTGATGATAGCCCGATCGCAAATCGATCCTCGAAAAATATCCTGCCCCCTGAAGCTGGTCGAACAAATCGTCGATACGTGGAAAAGGATATCTGTTCCGCACGGTCACCCTGTTCAGCTGCCGGTAGTCGATACACAAATGTAAGCTTCCGTCCTTCTTCTTGACAAACAGGACCGGAGCACCCCAAGGAGAAACACTGGGTCGAATAAGTCCCTTGTCCAGCAAATCTTGCAACTGACTCTTCAACTCACTAAGCTCCGCCGGGGCCATCCGATAAGGCGATATAGAAATAGGCCCCGTGCTGGGAATCAAATCAATACAGAACACAACATCACGCTCAGGCGGTAGCCCAGGAAGATCGTCAGGGAATACGTCAGGGAATTCACATACAATCGAAACCTGCTCCAACGGAACATCTGTGGCTCTAGTGTCACAAACATAGGCTAGGAATCCCTGACATCCCTTCCTCAATAGCTGTCCAGCGCGAAGAGAAGAAATCAAAATGTGAGGGGTGGCACCACGGTCCCCCTGCACGACAAAAGCCGACTCGCCGGGAAAACAAAATCTTACTGTCTTCTCGCGGCAGTCCACAGACGCATAGCACGTGGCTAACCAATCCATACCCAAAAGAACGTCGAAGTCCAACATCTCAAGAAGGATCAAGTCGACAGGCAGATCTCTCTCGGCAATATGGACAACACAGGATCGGAACACGTGCCTAGCAACAAATGACTCTCCCACTGGAGTGGTCACAACAAGCGGCTGATCAAGCAGACCGGACTCTCTACCCAAACTCGGCACGAAGTGTGTAGATACGTACGAGTGCGTGGATCCGGGATCGAACAATACGTGTGCATCAACAGAACATACTGATAAGGTACCTGAGACCACCGCATTAGACGCCTGCGCGTCCTGATGCGTCAACGCGAAAACTCATGCCTGTCCTCCACCTGCAACTGGTGGTCCCCTACTAGCAACTGGCTATACTCTGTCGGTGGCTGGCTGTCCTCTGCCTCGACCGCCTCGCCCTCTAGGAACAAACCCTCCGCAACCACGGCCTCCCTGTGCATGGGTCTGACGCGGAGCAACTGCGGGTACAACAGGTAACGCCCTCTGGGGTGGAGAAGGTGGAAGTGTGACATGCGGTACGGCTGGCTCCCTCCTGTGTGTCTCGGTACAATCTCTAACGCGGTGATGAAGACTACCACATCCAAAACATCCACGGGACGACTGCTGACCCTCCTGGGGGTATGAGCTAAACATCTGACCTCGCCCCGAGTCTTTGCCACCTGTACGACGTCTATCACGGCGCCTGAATGGATGTCTCTGAGCTGCTGTATCAATACGAACCCTCTTCGGCCCTGGAACTACCGAAGTCTCTGCAAGGTGCTCCTCAACCAATAGGGTTGCGTCTACCGCTGCGGCATAGGTCTCATAATGTTGGGAGCTGATCGCAAGGAATAGCGGGATAAGAAAGCCTCGGACAAATCTCTTGACTCGCATCTCCTCAGTAGCCACTAGGTACGGAGCATAAACTGATAGCTCGGTGAACAGCACATCGTACTCTGCCACTGTCATCTCTGACGTCTGGCGCAAGGACTCAAATCTGCGTGCTCGGGCATCCCTAATACTCTGGGGAAGGAAGCGGGCAAGGAACACCGTCACGAACTCCGTCCAGGTCATAGGAGGAAGACCTGCTGCTCTGCCCTTCTCAACTGATTCGCACCATTTCTGCACAAGACCTTCCAGGCGAAAGCTCGCGAACTCGACCCATCTCGCATCTGCGCATCTGAGGGAACGGCATATCCGGGCCATCCTATCAATGAAAGACTGAGGGTCCTCGGCTGCATCTGTGCCTGTGAAGACCGGAGGCTTCAGCCTCATGAACTCTGTTAGCAATACTGTAATCACCTCCGTGGCTGCAGGGGAAACTGGCAGTACGGTCGGTACTATCGCGGTCCCTGTGACTGGTGGAGCTACCTCTGGTCGCTGCGCTCGGAGCGTCTCAACTAGCGATCCTATCATCTGGCGCATCTCCTGCATGCTGGATCCCACCGTCGGGCGCATCTCCTGCATACCAGCCCCTAACGTGGCGATCTGATCTGTCATGGGAGGAACAGTCTGCTCAGGTACAACGGGTGCACTGCCCGGATCAGTCCTCGTCTCGGACGAGTCAACACGAATCTCGGCCCTCGCGGCCGCTCTCTGCGCCCTAGTAATCTTTGGCGGCATAGTGGCTGAAAAGGAAAGTAGGATTCGATAAGGATACGGAAATCGAATCGGAAATCGAATCGCAAGAATGTATACAATAATGAAGGAACTTCAACCAATAAGTCCTAAGGTCACTTAGGCGGAGTACCGTGTCGTGAGTATGCCGCGGAACATACGCACGCTACGCCACTCTGCTGCAGCTACCTACTCCATCATACTAGGGTCATCCTACATTCCGAAGGTAAAACCTACGCTCTGATACCAACTTTGTCACGACCCAAAGTTCGGCCCGTGACCGGCACTTAACCACGTAACGTCTACAGGCGTAACGTGACTAAGTAAGCCGAAACCCATAAATCAAAACCATTTTAAATATAGAGTGTTAAAACATTTTAGTAGAAGCATTTGTAAAATGTTTAGGAAACCTTAAGTAATTTAGTAGAAATCCTTTTTAGTTCAAGAGTTATATTTTAATAATTTTGGCAACATTTCCTTTATGAAAATTTGTCCCACAAGTCGGGTAAAGGCAAGGTGTAGTAGAATAACATGTGAAATGAATAGAGCATCACAATATGATATACGACGCCATAGCGAAGAATGAGCAGTAAAGCAAAGACAAAATAATAAAAGATAAGACTGCATAAATAAAGTCGGCTCACAGCGAGCTCGACACCAGAGTACAAAATAACATACATCGCCCTCACAACTGTCTCTAAGTCAATACATGAAGGTAGATGGAGAATACTAGATACTTCAATATACAACTGAAAGGTAAACAGATACCGTACAAAACCCACCTAATAGCAAAAGGGCTAACACGCCTCAGAAATGGTATCTGTGTCAAAAGATGCGGTCAACAGCCGGTCGCGACTACTCCAAGGGCAACCTGCAAGCACTGTGGCACAACGGGGGTGAGTTGCCAACTCGTGAATAGTAGATAACATATAAAGGTAATCGCGAGTATGCACGTGCTGCGATACTCTAATCTATGCCAACGGATAAACATCTATATGATGAACTGGATGCTCAATATCATGCAAAAAGTGCGATCTAGTAATCATGTCTATATGATGAGCAAGATATGTGATAATCAGGCATGGCGATGCAATCTAACAACCCTATATATATGATGAGCAGGGTACGCAATGATATGCAAGCATGTGTACTCTATCAGGTATACTAGCTACAGGATGAGATGTCAAGTACTGAATGCTGAGTATGGAAAGGAATAATGTCAACACGGAATATCAACGTGGAAAATAACTGGTGTCTATCAATACACCAAAACCCAGTACAACTCAAGCGTCATCATCCACATCGGTCCTCAAATCCTGTAATCTCATAAAATCGGGAGTGCCCATCACCGGCACTCAAAATATCATAAAATCAGCCGTGTCCAGCATCGACACGCAAATCCTCCAATATGGGGCGTCCGTCCATCGGATCTGCCCACGGACTCCGTCTGTGGAATCGGCCCTCAGCCCCGGCAATACGCGTCGTCCCGTATCCCTCAATCGACTCTGGTCAGTATCCTTCGGATAACCGCCAGGTCCAACCAATCACCGGTAGGTAGTAGTCCCTCCGCCGGGCTCACCGTCTAACAATACGAGTCTTCTCGCCCCGGGGTACCGTACCGGGTCCACCATGTACCCGCAATCGGTGTCTACCTCTCCTCAAATCGGGTATACTCATACAAGCTCTCTGGAACCGAGAAAACTCATGGTGGACGCACTAAAATATCATATCAAGGGAAACCGGGTTTTCAAACAGGGCGTATTTTCTTAAAATAGTACTCCGGTTCCCAAATCCAGAAATCACATAAATCAAATCCAAGGCGTAAATCCATGCAATGTGTCGTATGACACTACGAGTAAAAAAAAGGGAGAATCGCTCTTTTTAAAAGATCCAGTTTTGAAAATATCGTTGCGGTCCCTTAGTTTTAAATCAAGTCAATATCATCCATGTATGTAACATATGAATGTGGGTATAGGTATAGATGTGCGAATGGATAAGTACGCAAAGTGAATATAGCAATGTACATGTGCACTAATGAAGACATATGATGTAGATGTGCCCAAGTATGAACATATGTGATGTATATGGCACAAGTATAGATATGTGATGTATATGTGCCTAAGTATGACTGTATGTGATGTATGTGGCACATGTATAGATATATGATGTATATGTGCCCAAGTATGAACATGTGCTAGTATGCGGCAAATCATAACAACGTCAAATAAGCAGAATCAATATGATATGCGGTTTATAGCAATCCTATAATATGAGTGGCATGGCAATCACTAACGGTGTGAGTGTAGCATATAAATCGTGCTCGTGCAACTTGGACCGTTAGTGACAGTGCAGTGTTCTATACTACCAGTATATCTATATGGACACTCATGACTACAAATCCTATTATGCCCTGACGCTTAACGCCATATGGGCGATTTTCCCGTAGATGTTAAATCTACTCACCTGGTCGCGTGCTAAGTATAGCCGACCACCTGCTTCCCTTTCCTGGCGACGTCTGACGTACCCGCCTGTGAACCTGGAATTTACACAAGGAATCCAATTATATAAGCAAGAATCTCGCAAAACGCGATATCAAAACAAAACGAGAAACTCGCGTCGCGAATCAACGCGCGTGTGTTCGATACGCTGAAACGTATGTGTACGCGTCTACGACTCAGCCCGACACGCCGCGATACGCTGAATCACAAAATCCACTCGCGTATCGCGCGTATCACGCAAACTAAAAACACCAGAAAACGATATATCGTCCCAGATTCTACCCAGGTTAAAATATTACAAAACTATATACACCAAGGACCTACAGAACATAGCAGACACCCACCCTAAAAACCCTAGCTCCTATCTCCCTGCTCTAGCCGCAATTTGCGGCCAGGTCGATTATTTCGGCGGCCAAAGGTTGGAGTGGTGGGGTCGGGCTCTGGTTGTGGGGTCAGGGTGTCACTAGTATGCTATGGTCCACTCAATTTTATTCTGGACTCACTGGGGTAACAGCAGATATCAAAAAGCTAAGTTTTGCTTTAAAAAGTCACATTTTGCACAATCATGAAAAATCAGGGTATTTTGGTGTAATCTGTGGTTACCTAGGTTTATTTGGCCTTAATAGCACCTAACTAACTTAGTCAAACCAAAATTATCCTTACCAAAGCAAGGCTTACACTAAACACCACAAATATCGCTAAAAACACACAATCTAGCGATAACAACTACCAATTTACACTAATTAAACTAAACCAACGCACAAGTCTAGCATACAAGCAAGTGGAGTTCAGAGGTTATACCTCACTTCACCCTACGAGGCTGGGTCAGGAGAAGAAGAGAAGAAGAAGAAGCTGCTACTGCTGTTGCTGCTCCAGATGCTGTTGTTGTTGCTACTGCTACTGCTGATGCTGATGCTTGTTGTTGCTGTTGATGTTGTTATTGTTGCTGATGGTGTTGTTGATGGTGTTAGTGCTGGGGCTGCTCGGCTGCTGCTACATGTGCTGGGGCTGCTGCTGCAAGGAGCTGCTGCTGTTGCTTGGTGTTGCTGCTGCTGGGGCTGAAGCTGATGTAGCTGCTGTTGTTGCTCTGTTGTTGTTGTATGATGCTGCTGCTGCTGCAACTTCTGCTGTTGCTGCTGATGATGCTGAGAGTGTGTGTGTGTGAGAGAGTGAATGAGTGAGAAATGAGAGGGTGTTGCAAACAAAAGAAATGATAATGCACAAGGTCAAGCCCCCATTTCTCTCTCTCTTGCCACATTAAATGCAAGCATGGGCTTGCCATGATGCACACTCTCTCTCTCTTTCATTTAATGCAAGCATGACTTAGCCATGATGCATTCTCTCTCTCAAGTCAACCAAAAGCATTTTAAATCCCATTTCATTTTTTAAAAAAATACCCTTAATTCAAATCATGTTAACTTACTAATGGTGGGGTTAACCTACCATGGTTGTTAAACATGGTTTAACCCAAATTCTAACCCTAGTTTACATGCACAAGTTTGTGCAAGCTTGGGAAAATTTTAGAAAAATATTTATTAAATTTGGAAAATTATTTTAAAATCAATTTCGTAAAATTTTTATTAAAATTCACATATTAAAATATAATTAGCCACTAAACACATCCTAGGGTGTTACATTAAGTAACTAACGGTGCATAACAGGAAATTGTGGCGAATGCGAATGGCATAAGCGTACATTCTATTTTCGTTTCTTTTCTGTGATGGTGTTCCCGCAACCTCCTTAGACATCGCATGCCTAACCAAATGAATTCCTTAGACATCGCATACCTAACAATTATAAACTCCGCATTTTAGTCTCATTATCGAAAACTCTTTTCAATATCAAGTCGGGTAATTCAACAAGATTCCCGACATCCTGATCAAATGCTCGTCGCAAACTTTAGTAGACGGCCACACCCCCGGATGCCGTAGACGAAGTGCATTAAGGCGGAACACCGCTGCCGCGAGCACCCGAACGGATGCTTTTGGCGACGGGGTTCTCCTACAATCACTTGGTCGGGGCTATGGGGCGTGGCTGTCTATTAAGTTTACCCGGCGAGTATCCGCGTACGCTACATGATTGCGACGGACTTTTGATCACATCAAAATCCCATGGCAACCGATCAATTGAGACTAAACTGCTAGATTTATAACATTCAAATTAGTTATCTCATAACTATTTGTGGATTCCAAATATTGTATCACATTCCAGATAAATAGACAATGTTAAACTTTCCGATCAAATAAACAAACACCCAAGATTTCCCAAATAGCTCAACACTTGAGCAGAGTTTAAAAAATATCCATCATATGCCACAGTACCGATGCTCCAGCCATAGAAGGGTCAAACCAACGCCTCACATGTGGCAACGCCGTACTGCCCCAAACCCTAAGGTTTAGAGACGGTTCAGACGGTCACATAATCGAGTTAAGGTTTGTGTTCTTCTAGAAGGTCTACCGAGTTACTTGCACGACTTAGAACGGTTTTTAATAAAGGAAAAATCCAACACTTGGAAATTTTCCGGCAGGGGAAAAAGTGAGTTATTGATATTCGTTCGAACTTTTTAACACGTTCTAAAATTACCCGGAAAAACTTAAACGAAGTTAAACTTTCCGATCGAATCAACGAGTTCCAATCAATCCCAGAAAACTCAACACTTGAATAAGATTAAAAATACCCAGAAATATGCAGAAACACCAACGGATATTACTGTGCAAAATCAAAGCCCAATTCCCCTGTACGGCCGTGGATCCGCGGCGCAATGCATGGTCTTGCCGCGGTTCCGCGGCGCTTTGTGGGAATTACTGCTCGTTTTGCACAGTAATTCTTATAATCCCCTACTGATTTTTTTTGAGTATTTTTAATGCAGAAAAAATCAACTTTTGAAAAATTTTCCAGAAATTAAGGTTTTACGGGTATTCGGAGTTCGATCGGACTTTAAACTTCGTCTAGACTTCGCCTAAAGCTCTAGCTTGGCTTTGATACCACTGTAAGGTTACTAGGCACTCTCACAAGGGTCTACAAGGCATCAACCATGCCCGATTTAAAATTTAGACGTGCCGAACAACCCTAACCAAGATCTTTAAACTAGAGATTAGGCGAAACAAAGCATGTTAAACACTTTAACACTAAGAGTTTGGGATTACAACCTTTGTAGTCTGGTCCTTGACTTCTAAAGCTTCGTGTTGAGGTCCCTTCGCTGCGATCATCGAGTACCCAGACTCTAGAGAGGCTCCACGAAGAGAAATATGCAAGCTTGCTTCCGATCTTCGATAACAAAGATGATCTACCTTGAAGTTTCTTTAACACAAGCTCTCACTCACAAATGAAGTGAACACCCTAATCTAAATGGCTAGGATAGATTAGGATGATGAAGTAGGATTTTAGCTCTCATTTGTTTTCTTAATCTCACTAATTTTCATCACAAAGAAAAAAGCTAGAAAGCTTTTCACCAAGGAAGAAGAAGAAGAATAACCAAAACCATTTGCGATGAATAATGAATCCATGTGAGGTTAGAAATGCAACCATGGGTTAAGTATGATAACTTAACCCATGTAGAGAATGAACCATGGTTAAAGAGTTGGGTTGGGTTAACTAAATATCTACAAAAATATCATAACAAATATCTTTGCTTAAAACAAAAGCAAAACTTCTAGAAGCAACTAGAAAGAATTAACCCAAATCAAATCTTAACCATGTTTAATCTCCACTAATCATGTTGCATTAGTAACCTTAACTTGTTACAATATTATATATCACATATACAATATTTATTGTAACAAAATAAAATAATACAATTAACATATATCGCATATATATCAATGTATTACCCGAGTGAGAAAAAGAATCTTTTAGTGAGCTTATATCAGTTAATATAATTTAATTTATCAAATATATAATTATACATTAAATTATCGAATCAACACTTGATCCGATAATCCGGCTATTTCACAAATAACCGACTAATATAATCTGTATCAGTTCATCGAATCAACACTTGATCCGATGACCCGGCTATATCACATATACCCGGCCGATATCTCATATCACAAGAATCTAATACGGTATCACATACACGTATTGTTCTCGGTCCCACACATATCATATATGTGCTCCTACTCCGTTTTGCCTGAGTCAAGAAACCTCTGTGTAGGACTCTAAAGAACCGTCAATACGCCGGCAGTTGGTGATGATTATATCAAACACCCACAAGCTGCAAGCGGTCAGCTAAATGTAACAACCACCCAGGTATTGAGCGATCAGAAGATCAACAAGCAAGCCTGTACATTCTCCTGCGAATCCAGTCAGTAACACTCCCGTACAGTCCGGTCTCTTCGTCTGATACGTCACATATCTTGCCTAGGGGTGGTAAACGTCAGACCCTAGTAGCTTGATAAGTCGTGTCGATATGAGGTCCATAACAGTTTGAGAAACTACTGATAACACTTACCAGTAAATCTCAGCAACCCTGGCCAGTGATTTCCAGTTATAGCCAATCAAACACAGCGCAACATCTGTAAGTCTACGCTAGCGCCCCGGCAGTCTACAGACGCCAAATGCGGAACAAAAAACTTTTAACTTGCGCTATCGTATACTTTAACCCGGATATGCCATTATTGCTAAACTAACAAACTGTAAAGAGTGTAGAAAGGTTATACCGAACGATCCGAGTCCTTCATTCTTCAACCATCATCCCACGCTCCGTTGCGGCTGCTCCGATCTCGTCGATCTCCGATTCCTTCGTCGAGGTGGCACCACATGATCGATTCTTTAAACGGGCTCCCGCCTCTGACTCGAGGCAACTCGATCGTCAAGTTTGCTAAAAGAGACGACCAAGAATGATGTAGAGAATGAGTAGATGACTTTGTCTCACTTCGTCCAAGTCCGTGGACGATCGGTAAATGAAGCTGCCATTTTTATCGGGTGATGGAATGAAAGAGGTAATGAAATTTCCATGCACCCTTAACCATTGTCTTTTCCCTCCAAAAATGAAATCATTCTCACTCTCTCTCTTCAAGGGTGGCCGGCCATATATATGTAAGAGGGAGGTGATGGTAGGAGGAGGGAGGTGACCATAGCATGTAACCTTATCATAACCAAAAGATCAAGCAAAATATCTTAAGGAAAACAAGAAGCATTAAACCTAAAGCATGACTCACATAAACACCTCATCAAGTAATAAATGCAAAGATGAGTCACCCTCCACCTCATCATCCTAGTCACCATTTCTAGAACCTTCTAGAATGATGACCCACCATATCTGAAGAAAAGATAAATCCGTCTTTAACCAAATGTTAAAAGACGGCTGATAGAAAACTGGAAACTGGCAACTTCCAAAAGTGATCCTGAAACGACTTTCAGGATAACCCCGAAACTGTATAAATATACCCGCATTTGTATTACGACCGAATACAAATGCAACTGAGACAAAGATATTATACCTACTCAATATAATACTCGGATCCGGCTTAAACCAAAGCCGACCAGTATCATCTGCCCGAAAAATAACACGTGCGTAAACGCACGTGCATTTTCCGAACCCTGCCATAAAACCATACGGCCTCTACAACGTTTCGCCCGAACTTGGGAAAATGTCTGTAGGGGACTCTAATGACTCGTCAGTACCCTGGCAGTGGGTTTAACCACAAACCGTCAGCGGCACTAGCAATGCGTAACGGCTGCCCATGGACTGACCTCAAGGGATGCCGATGAGCGCACTCATCCGGAAAGCCCTACTGAGCCTAACAGTGACAATGTATATACAGTCCGGTCCGTTCGTCTATGAGTATCGCATATCTGCCTAGGGGGCTAGTAACGTCAGACCCCCAATAGCAGTATAAGTCGTGTCGGAGTGAAGCCCAATAACACCCTGAGATACTACTGGAGTACCTACCAGTAAATCTCCTGCCATGGCCATGGACTTTGTGTAATGGCTCTCCTAGACACAGCACGATCTCGCCCCTAATACCGGGAGAGACGAATCCCCTGCCGATCCGCTCACGTGCCTCCATATGGCTCGGGACTGTACCCAAAAGCTACCTGTTTGCACGACTCCTTTGAGCTGTGGTAGGGTAGAAATCAAAGCACAGTGGGAACTCACACGAGACAAATGACGACCTCAGGTCGATGAACAAACCTGTACACATGTCACCAGGGAACTGCTATCTGACGGTAGATATAATACTAACTAGCAGATTCCCGGCGAGTCCTGTCCGGTGTACTCATAACCCAATGAGCACCTGTATACATCTTAGGTGATCCAACTGACACCAGTGGCTTGTGAGACCGGCCACCGCCCCTCGTCGGGGTCTCGACTGTACACACTAGTCTACTCCGGAGTATCGATGCCCTGTCTCGAAACTCCCACGACTAGGGACCACAATTAAGGATATGCGTATAAACCACCCAACTCTCACGTATATGATCGCCATCATACTGTTGGTGGTAAAGCAAGATCTTAAGGGCTCTATCAAAGTGTAACATGTAATCAGTCACCTGATCATGTACACGACTGATAAAGGCAAACCAGATAGCATACTATCATCTTGAGTAAGACTGTCCTACCGGTATAGGTCCTCCGCAATCATTGCAATCACGTACCTGTGATCCAATAATTGACTATGAGGGCACTATCTCCAACAATCTCCCACTTGCACTCAAGGCTAATTATTGCGATGTTGCGTACTCACAGCCCGTGTGAAACCAACACCCAACTCCTCTACTAATCAGTATCACAAAGCCCGTTTGTAAAACTATTGTGTTCGAGAAATACCCTTAGTGAGTGGATCCGCCTAGAAGTTTCTTTCTGTATCTCTCTTAATCTCAAATTCACGGAGAAAGCCATCTCCCGAAACGAGTAATACCTGTCTTAGAATATGTCTGGATATCTGATGGGACCTTGTTCATAAATGAACTCCAAATCCAAACTTCTTAGACTGTATCGATCACTGAACCTAATCAGTATCGGGCACCAAGCCACCCACAGTATCCTCTTGGACCACCTGTCCATAATACTGTCCCTCTTCGTCAGAGGCAAAAACTATAACTCTGACAATCACTCTGTCAACCATGTCACCTTTGAAGCTTGGAATGATAACCGTCTCCCGAAGGAGGCTGCCGTCATCAAATCCGTAGAACATGTACTTATGTTCTAAAACTGGTTCCTTATGTTTCTCCAGGATTGGATTAATACAAACTTATTGCATCTAGTGCAAAACCAACATTTGGTGTGGTACTTGACATCTCATGATTGACTCAATTGCCTAAGCAAGTGATCTGCCAATCATGCACATCCCTCTCCCCTTTAGTCTGTACGACACCTTTAGAGAGGGTGACTCCATCACCTGCAGGTACACCACCATGCTAGGAGTCATCTATTCTAAAAACCATTAGAATACTGTCAAAGTACCCACATTGGGAAACTACACAAATCCAGATCTAAAACCATAGATCTAGAAACCAGAATGTCAAACATTATATCCATATCCTGTCTGGAGAAACAACTGTGTGACGACCACAGTACAACCGATCGTAGTATAGGAATTTTACTTCCTACTCTGTGTATGTCATCCAGATACCATGACATCACACCCTACTACCTTCTTAACAGATCTATCCCCTATTCTGATTGAAGTCAAACCCATGACCGTCACATCAAAATTTGATGATCTATCTCCGCTATAACTGTTCAAGTCTATAAATAGATATAAGCATCTTGCCCACTATGCTTCCGCTGCTCCCACTGACTACGACAACCCTCCTACCGGGTCTCATATCCTGGAACAACAGTAGTGTCAAGTCTTGGTAGATAAGAACCTCCCTGTCACCGTCTCTGAGGCTACCGAAGTACCTCTCGGGCGTCTGAGGTTACCTACCATACCTGCAGAGTGGCTATTTGAATGTCAAACCTGATTAAATATATAGGTCCTATTAAATTTTCCGTAATCGTTTGCGGTTCTGGAATCACTTCCAGTTCTACCATACTCTCACTACTGTTTTCTGAAAAAGATCCATTTTACTAAAACTGTGGCGAGTCAAGAACAATATCACTATTGATCTTCCAAATGGTAGAATATCAACCTTCGTCATAGCCAGGGTCAACCCACAAAACAGCCATTACAGAAACGTGCCCTGAGTTATCCAGAGTCTGGTTTTAAGCATAAGCTGGACAACTCCCCGTACCTTAATATCTTTTAAGGTACGAGCTATTCTATATCCAATATAGAAACTTTGGCACTTATTTAATTGGAACCATATTCAATCCATGCATCTGTCTCCAGTGCATATCAACTTAATGGAAAGAGGCTAATCAGCATTACTCAACTTAGGAATCCATCCAATTTATGAGTAACCTGAAAGAGAAACACGTTTCTCAAAACCATCACTATCATCTGAATACCAATCACAAGAATCTACATCTTCGATCTCTTTGAAGAATCCCGATACTTGTGATACCTGGTTCTCTACTTTATTCTTATACCCACAACTTCTCAAAACTTAGACCTTGTATTTCTACGAAACACTCTTCTAAATACTAGAGAAGTTATAAGTAAACAGAACATAGTACGAGGACCTACCCCTTTGTCCTGATGGACACTGGACAACATACAATACTCTGTATAAGTCCGCTGAGTTAAACAACTCAAAACCTGTGCGTTGTAGGTGGAAAACTGTACCCTGGCGATTTCCTCAAATATCACCAATTACAACGAATTCTGATATAATGAGGATGATCACCTAATTCCTAATATCTTACTCCCACTCGTCATCTGTAAAACCATATGAGAATGAAACCTGGTAAACACATACCCTTGGAGTAAGTGTCTAATCGGGAAAACAGTTTTTCTTTAACAATGCACTGAAACATGAAAATGTTTCGTAGGGGTATCCTGGTATTCATAGCAATGTCTCTTCCATAATCCAATTCATGACTTCAACCGTATATTTTATTGCCATCTCTCCAAATCCCTTTATTTGTCTTTAGTCGTTACCTTCTGTACACCATCGTTAGGCTAAATGGTTTTCTTCCTTCCCTACCGTTCGGCACCAGCCTATGGTTTGGAAGAAGACTATCCAGTAAGCATAATAGGTGTACCCTCCTAAACCAAGGAGTACTCACAACTGAGAGAAGGTGACGATAAAAGACAACTGAATAATACCTTATTCTATTTCTCCTGAACCTGGATCCATCCTCGAAGAAGTCCCTTCGAGTTCGTATATAACCATACGATGGCTCTATCCAATGGAAGTGGATATCCGTAGTAATACGGGTGTTCTGAGAAATTCAAAGGGTAAAAGAAGGAGTGGCAATGACTTATGCAACTAAGACAATCCAAAATCCAGTATTTTAAGAAGGTTCGGTCAACCTGGTCACTGAGTCATAGTCTAGGGTCGGTCAAAGGTCGCTGCCAAAGAGAGAGAGAAAAGAAACACTCTGCGTGCACTCTAACCTAGATCAAAATGGTCATCACTTTATCTAATCCGGAAACCTCCCACTGTCCTGTCAAATTCTCCTCCAAACCTAAAGAAGAATCAATCAGGATCACCCGAAGAGTAAACCAACTCATCAGTGGAAATCGGGATCCAACTCTCATCGCATGATAACGTGATGGAATGCATCCACGTTACTCATACTCCAGAAGGTATGCGCATACTTGGCAAGTTTCAGTTTCTTTAGAAACTCCTGATATGATTTTTTTTGCCCCATGCTCTTATAACCTTGGCGTTGGTCAAAATGTCATAAGTCACATGCCAAGTTCTACCCATCACTATCTTGTCAATTTGAACCCACCCGCACATGCCCTTGACGTTGGCCAATCGGCAGAACGACTGTCCCAAACTAACTCATCTATCTATGCAACAAATGAATACCCAGCAGCTACCAAACACTATGCCTTAACTTTGGCTAAAATGCATAGCTTGAATACTACTGAATACCCAAAAGAAGTGACGGAGGGCTACAGCTGGTTTTTGGCGAAAAACCTTTAGCGTAGTGAACTTGATATCGCTGAAGGAACCTGATAGCTTTTTAAAATATAGTGGCGAAAACCTTTTGCTAAAGAGGTCACTCCCGGTAAAGGGATCTCGGCTCTTTCCTCGTGGAATGAGGTGCAGGATATTCCACTGAATACCGCTATGCAAAGCAACTTGTAATCGACTATAGTGAAGTTATTACGCTGACGCAAACTTCTGCCCAAGGGGTCAGTCCCGGTGAAGGGATATCGGCCCTTGCCCCGTCGAATGAGGTGCAGGATATTCCACTGAATACCGCTATGCATAACAAAAGGAAACGTCTTTGCAATAATACTTTTTAAATTTGTTCCAACAACTGTAAATTGGTTTGTTTTACTTTGCATTGATCAGAATCAATGCAGTCCCATCAATCGATCACACCAGAAAAGAACGAAAATAAAATGTACGTATATGCCATCCGCATTCGTCGCTGGGTCCCGTCATCACCCGTTAGGTTACTTAACTAACGACAGAGCGGGGACTGGACTAGCGCGGGTGTAAAACATATACAACATCTAATAGTATATAAACCAATATACAATAATCGCTCCAGGCGTGATAGTATGCAACATTACAGAAAAGTAATAAGCATCACAGAACAATACAGATAATCTGGGATCCCCGAGTTTCACAGAGCCGCTGCTGAAACTCGACGTTCCCCTGTCGTGTGGATAGCCTGTGCAATGAAACCTAGACCCCTACGGGTGCGGCAAGTTACCCGCCAAAACCTGAAGCGAGGCAGCCCCCTACAGCATAGTGAATGGACCACCCAGCACTCCACGGAATCCGGTAAGCTTGGGCACCCCTCCTTGGGTCAACCTGTACCCCCTACGAGTGCGGCGAATAGTCTGCCAATTCTAGAGTGGGACCCCTCTGCCTCTCAAAGCCATGAGATGCGGACCCGTTGACCCCCAGAACCCGGCTATCCGTGCACTCCGTCTCGGGGCAAAACCTAGTACAGTTATGAAAAATAGTACAATAGGTACATCAACCGCAACCTGGTCGTGCCCCAAAAAGAATATTATACAACAGGCAGTGACGGCAGTCCACAAATTGGACGCTCGCCCCGCAATATCAAATGTACAAATAAACTCAAACTGTACTACCATTGCACACTGCTATCCACCACGACAAATCCGCAACATCACAGCACAACACAGAACATCAACGCGAATGTCACGTTCGCAAACCCGTCTAAAAGAACTATAGCAATCAGACGCGGTTTACCGATCAAATGACATTCCCGGTCGGAGATATAATGTAAGCACTGTAAACTAACGTGTTTAAATTTCGATCGACCAAATATCAAAAAGTGGGCCCCACCGCTTACTGGTGAACAGTAACAAAATCTGGGCCAAAACGACATTTACTAAAAACCACAAAATCCAGAGAAGAACCCACTGACAAAATTTGGGAGCACGAGCTCACCACGTGGCCGCGGATGCGCGGCCAAACCATGGGTTTGGCCGCGTTTCTGCGGCTCTTTGGTGGAGACACGTGCCCAAATTTCGTCGTGGTTCTTAGAAAAGCCTGCACAGATTTTTAAGACATGTAGAATTAATTTTTGAGACTATTTAAAAACAACAGAAACTGTCGAGCTAGGATTTTGCAATTTTCGATTTCCGGTTCGATCGATGTTTTAAACGCGTTAGCACAAGTTAGCATAGCAAAATGGTGAGGCTCTGATACTACTGTAAGTCTACGCTAGCGCCCCGGCAGTCTACAGACGCCAAATGCGGAACAAAAAACTTTTAACTTGCGCTATCGTATACTTTACCCGGATCTGCCATTATTGCTAAACTAACAAACTGTAAAGAGTGTAAAAAGGTTATACCGAACGATCCGAGTCCTTCGTTCTCCAACCATCATCCCACGCTCCATTGCGGCTGCTCCGATCTCGTCGATCTCCGATTCCTTCGTCGAGGTGGCACCACATGATCGATTCTTTAAACGGGCTCCCGCCTCTGACTCGAGGCAACTCGATCGTCAAGTTTGCTAAAAGAGACGACCAAGAATGATGTAGAGAATGAGTAGATGACTTTGTCTCACTTCGTCCAAGTCCGTGGACGATCGGTAAATGAAGCTGCCATTTTTATCGGGTGATGGAATGAAAGAGGTAATGAAATTTCCATGCACCCTTAACCATAGTCTTTTCTCTCCAAAAATGAAATCATTCTCACTCTCTCTCTTCAAGGGTGGCCGGCCATATATATGTAAGAGGGAGGTGATGGTAGGAGGAGGGAGGTGACCATAGCATGTAACCTTATCATAACCAAAAGATCAAGCAAAATATCTTAAGGAAAACAAGAAGCATTAAACCTAAAGCATGACTCACATAAACACCTCATCAAGTAATAAATGCAAAGATGAGTCACCCTCCACCTCATCATCCTAGTCACCATTTCTAGAACCTTCTAGAATGATGACCCACCATATCTGAAGAAAAGATAAATCCGTCTTTAACCGAATGTTAAAAGACGGCTGATAGAAAACTGGAAACTGGAAACTTCCAAAAGTGATCCCGAAACGACTTTCAGGATAACCCCGAAACTGTATAAATATACCCGCATTTGTATTACGACCGAATACAAATGCAACCGAGACAAAGATATTATACCTACTCAATATAATACTCGGATCCGGCTTAAACCAAAGCCGACCAGTATCATCTGCCCGAAAAATAACACGTGCGTAAACGCACGTGCATTTTCCGAACCCTGCCATAAAACCATACGGCCTCTACAACGTTTCGCCCGAACTTGGGAAAATGTCTGTGGGGGACTCTATTGACTCGTCAGTACCCTGGCAGTGGGTTTAACCACAAACCGTCAGCGGCACTAGCAATGCGTAACGGCTGCCCATGGACTGACCTCAAGGGATGCCGATGAGCGCACTCATCCGGAAAACCCTACTGAGCCTAACAGTGACAATGTATATACAGTCCGGTCCATTCGTCTATGAGTATCGCATATCTGCCTAGGGGGCTAGTAACGTCAGACCCCCAATAGCAGTATAAGTTGTGTCGGAGTGAAGCCCAATAACACCCTGAGATACTACTGGAGTACCTACCAGTAAATCTCTTGCCATGGCCATGGACTTTGTGTAATGGCTCTCCTAGACACAGCACGATCTCGCCCCCAATACCGGGAGAGACGAATCCCCTGCCGATCCGCTCACGTGCCTCCATATGGCTCGGGACTGTACCCAAAAGCTACCTGTTTGCACGACTCCTTTGAGCCGTGGTAGGGTAGAAATCAAAGCACAGTGGGAACTCACACGAGACAAATGACGACCTCAGGTCGATGTACTAACCTGTACACATGTCACCAGGGAACTGCTATCTGACGGTAGATATAATACTAACTAGCAGATTCCCGGCGAGTCCTGTCCGGTGTACTCATAACCCAATGAGCACCTGTATACATCTTAGGTGATCCAACTGACACCAGTGGCTTGTGAGACCGGCCACCGCCCCTCGTCGGGGTCTCGACTGTACACACCAGTCTACTCCGGAGTATCGATGCCCTGTCTCGAAACTCCCACGACTAGGGACCACAATTAAGGATATGCGTATAAACCACCCAACTCTCACGTATATGAATGCCATCATACTGTTGGTGGTAAAGCAAGATCCTAAGGGCTCTATCAAAGTGTAACATGTAATCAGTCACCTGATCATGTACACGACTGATAAAGGCAAACCAGATAGCATACTATCATCTTGAGTAAGACTGTCCTACCGGTATAGGTCCTCCGCAATCATTGCAATCACGTACCTGTGATCCAATAATTGACTATGAGGGCACTATCTCCAACAACATCAACTCCCTATACCGGGAGAGACGAATCCCTTCCTATCGCACATTGCCTCCATGTGATTCGGGAATGTACCCAAAAGACACCTTTTTGCACGCCCTCTTGGACGTGGTATGATGGAAATAAAAGCACAGTTGGAATCACACAAGACTCTATGACGATCTCGGGTCTACAGACTAACCTGTACCAGTGTCACCAGAGAACTGTCATCTGACGTGAGGTATAATACCATCTGGGAGTTCTCGGCGAGTCCGTCCAGTGTACCCAGTCTCCACTGAGCACCCGTATACCTTCTCTGATGTCAAACACCAATGGATATGGGATCATCCATCGCCCATCATATGGGTCAAGAAGTGCATACCCTAGTCTACTCTGGAGTATCGATGCCCTATCTCGGTACTCCCACGACTAGGAACATTTGAAGGATGTACTTGGTGACTACACTGTCCCCACTAGTATGATCTACATTATAGTCCTGGTAGTACTCATCATATGGGCTTTATCAACATGTGACATAGAGACAATCAGAGTACATGTTAAGATAAAGAGTAACCAGATAGCGTACTATCATGTCGAGCAAGAAAGTCCTCCCTATATATGTCCAAGCATCCACTACAATATACATCATATGTACAGTAATGGCCTCTAGGGCATACATATAACTAACACCAAGAGTGCCAGCGCTAAGAGTCAAAGACTCTGAGGCAGCGCTCACGCGCAAAGCACGAGAGCGCTGGCGCTAAGAGCGCTGGCGCTAAGGGTCAAAGACTCTGAGGCAGCGTTCACGCGCAAAGCACGGGAGCGCTAGCACCAAGAACGCCAGCTATAAGAGTCAAAGACTCTGAGGCAGCGTTCACGTGCAAAGCACGAGAGCTCCAGCGCCGGAACTAAAAGTTCTGAACCCTTGGATCAAAGATCCAACGAAGATAATAAATCATCAAATTACCAGAATAAAATTCTGTTGAGGAAAAACTCCTCAAATCTTTCCAAACAGAAAAGATTGTGCTCTATAAATCAGAGCACCGTTGAATCAAAGATCCAATGATGATTGAAAATCACCGAGATACAGAATAAGTTCTGTAGGGAAAAATATTTTCCCAATATTGTTAATAACAAGAAAACTATCTTCTGTAAAACAGAAGCACTTGGATCAAAGATCCAACGGTGGGAAACATTCCCTAAATCAATCAGAGATCTCTCAATGAGAGATTTCCTTAACTATTTCAACAAGTCAGCCTCCCCAATATAAAGGACCCAAGACTTCTAATCTTGTACTGTAACACTATAGAATGCGATTAGTGATAATTGAGTGATAATGCGGGTTTTTAAGGAAAAGTTTACCAAATTGGTTTCCTCACATTTTATAACAATTAATTAATATTTTATAATTATTTGTTTTGGCTAGCAAACACTTGTGCATGTTAATGTAAGGGTTAGTTAGTGTTAATCTTGTTAAGTAGCCATGGCGCCCTAAGCTAATTCTTGCCATATTAACCTTACACTTAGCATTGTTGTATAGAGTTATCTTGTTATTTTAGATTGAAGAGAGGTGGCTAGGTGAGTCATGGAGGGCATTAATGCTTGCATTAATGGAGGTGAGGGAGAGAGTAAGTGTAAAGGGTATACTCACCCTACACTCACCCTCTCATCATTATCTCCCCTAACTCTCTTATTCTTATCTCTTTCTCAATTATTTCTTCTTCTCCTCAACTCTCAACTGAAGCCATCACTACTTCATCACAAAACCTTGCAAAACTTCATTAAATCCCACTAAAACTCTTCTCAAGTCTTGTTTTAGCCACTAAGATGACTTGGAGATTAGAAAGATTGGATTTTTTAGAAAGAGTGGCTAGGTAATGACCTCTAACTGATAATTAGGTGTTTATATTGTTGTGTTGCCTTGTAGTTGTGGTTTAGAACACTAAAGGTATAGTTTTGTGCTCATATCGTATTTTTAGTGTCATATTGGAGTCTTTGTGCTCTGCTGTGACCCCGAGTGTGTACTGGAAAATCAAGCAATGTAGTAGCGATGTACTAGTGACCTTGAGTGTACACCTGAAGCACGAACCCCACCTGGGCGGTTTTGGCCGGCGACAATATGGGGAAATCAGGCGAGCTCGGTCTTTTGGGGGAGTTGGGGCTTGGATTTTGTAGGGTAGCTGTCTGCATTTGTTTATAAGTGTTTGGTACTGCTTGATTTTTATGTTTTAACAGTATACAAATTCTGGGATCACTTTGCTATAATCTAGTGTTTTGACTACGCGTGTTACGTTATCCGACACTGTTCGTGATCTTGTGTAGCTGCTGCACTTGGGTTGGTTTTGAGATGTCGCTACACACGTTAGCCACTAGATGGATACTTAAGAGATGGATTGGAGTTGGTGCGTCGGTCAAACGTAGTTTGTACGTGATATTGGTCGATTTCTGAGATTTTCACTTGTTATGTTTTGTGTTAATAGGATCGCAGGCGGGGACTTCGAACGCTGCGAAGAAAGAGAAGCAGGTGATTGGATTTACCTAGCTCGAGATCGTCGATGAGTAGATTTAACATTTACGGGGAAATCGTCCGTATGGCGTTAAGCGTCAGGGCTAGATATGATATGATTTTAGCCGCATGTTTATTTGCACATATAGAGATTGTGCATGAACTTCATCGCATATTATTACTTGTTGTGTCTGAACTTGTACTCATTGGACACTGCACTATTATTGACGGTTCATGTCGCACGAGCACCAATTGTATGTTACACACACACCGTCGGTAATTGCCATGACACACACAATACATATACATATGTGATATTGTATTGATTAGTGATATTGAGACATTGATACTTGTGCGAGTGCGCATATGAAATATAGTTCGCATGCATACCTACATGCTTATACATATACCTTGCTATAGCTACATGTTCACCTTTATATGATGTTGCGTTGGATTATGGATAAATTGGGAACCGCATGATATATTTAATAACTTGATGCATTTAAATTGCGGTTTTCTCTTGATATGCTCATGTTACTGTTCTATGTTGCATACATCATATTACATGGATTTACGCATTGAGATGTGGATTTCATGTGATTTTCTGGATTTGAGAACCGTGGGGATATTTCAAGAAACGTGTATTGTTTTGAAAACCCAGTTTCTCTTGTTATGATATTTCGATGCGTCCACCATGAGTGTTCTCGGTTCTGAGACTTGTGTTAGAAACCCGATGCGAGGAGTGGATGAGGCCGTGTTGCGGGTTCATGGTGGACCCGGTATGGTACCCCGGGGCAAGAAAGGTATGTCGATGGATTAGCCGATGAGCCTGGCAGGAGGAATACTACCTACCGGTGATAGTTTTGGACTCGGCGGTTATCCGGAGGATATCGACCGGAGTCGTGAGATGGATATGGGCCGATTCGTACTGCCGGAGCCCGCGGGCCGATCCGGGAAGATGGAGCCCATGATATGTGGATTTGCGTGTCGATGTTGGACACGGGTATTTCATGATGTTTAGAGTGTCGATGTTGGACACTCAGGTTCTATGTGATGTACGGATATGAGGGTCGGTCCTGGTGACGGTGCTTGAGGATTTTGGGATTTGGGGTATCGTTGATGGACACCGGGGTTTTTCCATGCTGATGATTTATGCATGAGATTTATTATTTATCCCACACTCAGGATTTATTTGATATGCATTTGATTCATGTAGTTGTAGTACCCTGGTGGTGTGCCTTGATCATGATTTTTCCATATCCATATTGCCATACATATGCTATCAGATTACATATGATAGATTATCGTTGTTCGTACATACTTGCGATTACAGTATGATGTTATTTACTATTCACGAGTTGGAAACTCACCGCCGTTGTGCCATAGTGTTTTGCAGGTCTGACCCTCAGGGTAGTCGCGGCAGGGCGCCTTATTATCTCTACTTTTGCGGATACCTCTATGGTTGGCATGTGTATGTTCCGTGGCATACTTACGACATGGTACTCCGCCTATGTGGCCTTAGGACTTATTGCTTGAAATTCCTTCCGTGATTATATACATCTTTGTGATTCAATTTCTATATTCTTATCGAATCATGTTTCCATTTCCAGCCTTTATACCGCCGAAGACTACGAGGGCACAGAGAGCGGCCGTGAGGGATGAGGTCAGAGTTGACTCGTCTGAGACGAAGACTGACCCGGGCGGTACGCCCATTGTACAGGAACAGATTGATCCACCTTCGATGGACCATATTGCTGGGCTTGAGGCCGGTATACAGGATATGCGCCAGATGATGGGGTCATTGGTTGAGGCCAGTCGAGCGCAGTGACAGGAGGTTGTCCCACCTGTTACGGGGACTGTGTTGGTGCCTACTGTTCAGGCAGTTGTATCTGCAGCTACAGAGGTGATCACTGTATCGTTATCTGAGTTCATGAGGCTGAAGCCTCTGGTTTTCACAGGCACTGATGTAGCCGAGGACCTGCAGTCGTTTGTCGATCGGATGTCCAGGATATGTCGTTCGCTGAGATGCTCCGACGCGAGATGGGTAGAGTTCGCGAGTTTTCGTCTGGAAGGTCTTGCCCAGAAGTGGTGCGAGTCTTTAGAGAAGGGCAGAGCCGCAGGTCTTTCTTCTATGACCTGGACTGAGTTCGGGACGGTGTTTCTTGCCTGTTTTCTTCCGCAGAGCGTCAGGGATGCTCGAGCGCGTAGTTTTGAGTCGTTACTCCAGACTCCGGGTATGACGGTGTCAGAGCACGATGTGCTGTTTACCGAGCTATCTGTGTATGCTCCGTATTTGGTAGCTACTGAGGAGATGCAGATTAGGAGGTTTGTTCGAGACCTGCTTACCCAGTTGTTCCTCACGATCAGCGTACAACATTGTGACACGTATGCAGCAGCGGTGGACGCAGCCTTATTGGTTGAGGAGCATCTTTCTGAGACGTCGGTTGCTCCAGAACCGAAAAGGGTTCGTACTGGTGTATCAGTACGGAGACAGACGTTTAGACGCCGTGACATATTTCGTTCAGGTACTAGGGGTAGTGGAGGCTCGGGACAAGGCTTGTTATTTAGCTCTTATCCCCAGCAGGGTCAGCAGTTTGCATCTGGATGTTTCCAGTGCGGGAGTTTGTATCATCGGGTCCGAGATTGTACCGAGACACTTGAGGACGAGGCAGTTGTACCACATGTTACCTTACCACCTTCTCCACCTCAGAGAGCATTGCCTCTTATGCCTGTTGTTGCTCCGTGTCAGGCTCATGCCCAGAGAGGTCGCGATCATGGTGGTTTTGTTCAGAAAGGATGGGGTGGCAGGGGCGGAGGTCAGCCAGTAGCCGGTAAAGGGAAGGCTCGAGTGTTTGCCTTGACTCATCAGGACGCGCAGGCGTCCAATGCAGTGGTTTCAGGTACTTTTCTGTATGTTCTTTTGATGCACACATTTTGTTTGATCCACACATTTTGTTTGATCCGGGATCTACGCACTCATATGTTTCTACACACTTCGTACCGTGGTTGGGCCGAGAGTCGTGTTTTCTAGATCAGCTGCTTATTGTGATTACTCCTGTTGGCGATTCTTTTGTTGCGCGACATGTGTTTCGGTCGTGTGCCGTTCGGATTGGAGATAGAGATTCGTCCGTCGATTTGATCCTTCTAGATATGTTGGACTTCGACGTTCTCCTTGGCATGGACTGGTTAGCTGCTTGCTATGCGTCTGTGGACTACCGTGAGAAGACAGTCAATCTTAGTTTTCCAGGCGAGTCTGTTAGGGTTGTGCAGGGGGACCGTGGTGCTGCCCCTCACAGTTTGATTTCAGCCCTTTGCGCTAGTCGGCTTTTGAGGAGAGGATGTCGGGGATTCTTAGCTTTCATTCGTGATACTGGAGCCACATTAGAGCCGTTGGACCGGGTTCCTATCATGCGAGAGTTTCCCGACGTTTTTCCCGATGAGTTACCCGGTTTGCCGCCAGAGCGCGATATTGAATTTTGCATTGATCTGATTCCCGGCTCGGGGCCTATTTCTATACCGCCTTACCGGATGGCCCCGGTGGAGCTTAAAGAGCTTAAGGATCAATTGCAAGAGCTGCTTGATAGGGGACTTGTACGTCCGAGTGTTTCCCCTTGGGGAGCTCCTGTTCTGTTCGTCAAGAAGAAGGACGGCAGTTTGAGGTTGTGTATTGATTATCGTCAATTGAACCGAGTTACGGTGCGGAGTAGGTATCCTTTACCTCGCATTGACGATTTGTTTGATCAGCTCCAGGGTGCGAAACATTTTTCTAAGATTGATTTGCATTCGGGTTATCATCAGTTGCGGGTTCGGAATGATGACATTCCGAAAATTGCTTTTCGTACGCGCTACGGGCATTATGAGTTTTTGTTGATGTCGTTCGGACTCACCAATGCTCCAGCAGCGTTCATGGATCTGATAAATCGGATTTTCAAGCCGTTCCTCGACCTGTTTATTATTGGGTTTATTGATGACATTCTGGTCTACTCTAGGAGTCGAGAGGAGCATGAGCAGCACTTGAGGATTGCTTTGCAGACATTGAGAGAGCACCAGCTGTATGCTAAATTCTAAAAGTGCACATTTTGTCTTGATAGAGTTGACTTCCTGGGTCATGTGGTGACGGGACACGGTATTCGTATGGACCCAAGAAAGATCGAGGCTGTACAGTTTTGGCCTAGACCTGAATCTGTGACAGAGGTCCGCAGCATTTTGGGCTTAACTGGTTATTACCGCCGTTTCGTGCAGGATTTCTCGAGTATCGCTGCACCGCTGACCGGGCTGACCCAGAAGGGGGTTCCTTTTCTTTGGACTGATGCATGTAAGCAGAGTTTTCAGCAGTTGAAGACTCGGTTGACGACTGCAACAGTTCTATCTTTGCCTTCTGGATCGGGTAGCTTTGTCATTTACTATGATGCTTCTCGAGTGGGGCTCGGTTGTGTACTGATGCAGCATGATAGAGTGATTGCTTATTCTTCTAGGCAGCTGAAGAAACATGAGCAGAATTATCCCACTCACAATCTTGAGATAGCCACGGTGGTCTTTGCGCTGAAGATTTAGAGACACTACTTGTATGGGGAGTCGTGTCAGATTTTCACAGACCATAAGAGCTTTAAGTATATCTTCCAGCAGCGGGACCTGAATCTGAGACAGCGTCGCTGGATGGAGCTTGTGAAGGATTATGATTGTGAGATCCTTTATCACCCGGGCAAGGCGAATGTGGTAGCTGATGCTTTGAGTCGTAGGCCCGGAGATAGCTTGTCCCAGTTGAGCGCAGTTCAGAGACAGTCTTTTGCGGATTGGAAGACCTTGTGCGATGGTAGAGTACAGTTTGAGTTCACATCCACTGAGGGACAGCTTGCTCATGTCCACGCCCGTCCACTTCTACTTGATCATATCCGTGAGGCGCAGCCCAGTGATACCCATTTGTCTGAGATTCTTGAGCTTGTCCGGCAAGATACGGATTCGGAGTTCATGATTGATGACCAGGGTGCGCTACATTACGGGACTCGCTTGTGTGTACCCGATACCGATGGGTTGAGACGCGAGATCCTAGAGCAGGCACATCAGTCAGCCTTTAGCGTTCATCCAGGTTCCACCAAGATGTACCGTGACTTGAGAGACATTTACTAGTGGGAAGGGATGTAGCGCGATGTTTCGGACTTCGTCTCGAGGTGCCTGACTTGTCAGCAAGTCAAGGCTAAGCATCAGAGACCGGCTGGAGAGTTGCAGTCTTTACCCGTTCCTGAGTGGAAATGGGAGAAGATTTCCATGGTCTTTGTTGTGGGTCTACCCAGGGCCAGTCGGGGGTATGACTCCATTTGGGTGATCGTTGACTGGTTCACGAAAGCGGCTCACTTCCTTCCAGTGAAGACCACTTTCGGCTATGCTCAGTATGCTCAGTTGTATATAGATGAGGTTGTGCATTTGCACGGCGTTCCCATATACATCGTATCCGACAGGGGCACCCAGTTCACTAGCCATCTTTAGAAGAAGCTTCAGGAAGCTTTGGGTACCCGGTTGGGTTTTAGCACCGCTTTCCATCCGCAGAACGATGGTCAGTCAGAGCGGACTATACAGACTCTGGAGGATATGCTTCGTGCGTGCGCTCTTGATTTTGGTGGCAGTTGGGATCGTCACTTGCCGTTGATTGAGTTCTCCTACAAAAACAGGTTTCAGGAGACTATTCAGATGGCACCTTTTGAGACTTTGTATGGTAGAAAGTGTCGATCGCCAGTCTGTTAGACCGAACTCAGCGAGAGTAGGATTTTGGGACCCTAGCTAGTTCAGGAGACTACAGAGAAGATCCAGCTGATTCAAGACAGGATGAGAGCAGCCCAGTGCAGACAGAAATCTTATGCTGACCATCGTCGTCGCAGACTTGAGTTCGCAGTGGGGGATCATGTATTCCTGCGGATTTCTTCGATGAAGGGCGTTATGAGATTTGGGGAAAAGGGGAAGCTTAGTCCCAGATTTGTAGGTCCTTTCAAGATCCATGAGCGAGTTGGTACCGTTGCCTATCGTTTGGCGCTCCCGCCAAGTTTTCCGGATGTTCACCCCATATTCCATGTATCGATACTTCGTAGATACCTTCATGATCCTTCTCACATGATTCAGCACCAGACCGTTCATTTTGAGCCCGATCTTTCGTTCACCGAGCAGCCGATAGTTATATTGGATCGGCGGTGAAGAAACTTTGATCAAAGGTCTTGCCATCTGTGAAGGTTCTTTGGCGTACCCCAACTGGTGAGGAGATCACTTGAGAGGCCGAGAGTGAGATGCGGATGAAATTCTCTCATCTCTTTTAAGGTACGCTTAGTAAGAATTTTAAATTCGGGGACGAATTTCTTTTAAGGGGGGAGATTGTAACACCTTAGAATGCAATTAGTGTTAATTGAGTGATAATGCGGGTTTTTAAGGAAAAGTTTAGCAAATTGGTTTCCTCACATTTTATAACAATCAATTAATATTTTATTATTATTTGTTTTAGCTTGCACAAACTTGTGCATGTTAATGTTGGGGTTAGTTAGTGTTAATCTTGTTAAGTAGCCATGGCGCCCTAAGCTAATTCTCGCCATGTTAACCTTACACTTAGCATTGTTGTGCAGAGTTATCTTATTGTTTTGGATTGAAGAGAGGTGGCTAGGTGAGTCATGGTGGGCATTAATGCTTGCATTAATGGAGATGAGGGAGATAGTACGTATAAAGGGTATACTCACCCAACACTCACCCTCTCATCAGTATCTCCTCTCACTCTCTCATTCTTATCTCTTTATCAATTATTTCTTCATCTCCTCAACTCTCAACTGAAGCCATCACTACTTCATCACAAAACCTTACAAAACTTCATTAAATCCCACTAAACCTCTTCTCAAGTCTTGTTTTAACAACTAAGATGACTTGGAGCTTAGAAAGATTGGATTTTTGAGCAAAAGTGGCTAGGTAATAACCTCCAAATGATAATTAGGTGTTTATATTGTTATGTTGCCTTATAGTTGTGGTTTAGAACACTAAAGGTATAGTTTTGTGCACATATTGTATTTTTAGTGTCATATTGGAGTCTCTGTGTTCTGTTGTGACCCTGAGTGTATACTGGAAAATCAAGCAATGTAGTAGTGATGTACTAGTGACCCTGAGTATACACCATAAGCACGAACCCCACCTGGGCTGTTTTGGCCGGCGACAATATGGGGAAAGCCGGCGAGATCGGTCTTTTGGGGGAGTTGGGGCTTGGGTTTTGTAGGGTAGCTCTCTGCAGTTGTTTATAAGTGTTTGGTACTGCTTGATTTTTATGTTTTAACAGTATACAAATTCTGGGATCACTTTGCTATAATCTAGTGTTTTGACTATGCGTGTTTTGTTATCCGACACGGTTCGTGATCTTGTGTAGCTGCTGCACTTGGGTTAGTTTTGGAATGTCGCTACACACGTTAGCCACTAGACGGACAGTTGAGAGATGGATTGGATTTGGTGCGTCGGTCAAACATAGTTTGTACGTGATATTGGTCGATTTCTGAGATTTGCACTTGTTATTTTTTATGTTAATAGGATCGCAGGCGGGGACTTCGAACGTTTCAAAGAAAGGGAAGCAGGTGATTGGATTTACCTAGCTCGAGATCGTCGGGGAGTAGATTTACATCTTCGGGAAAATCGCCCGTATGGCGTTAAGCGTCAGGGCTAGATATGATATGATTTTAGTCGCATGTTTATATGCACATATAGAGATTGTGCATGAACTTCATCACATATTATTACTTGTTGTGCCTGGACTTGTACCCATTGGACACTGCACTATTATTGACGGTTCATGTCGCACGAGCACCAATTGTATGCTACACACACACCGTCGGTAATTGCCATGACACGCACAACACATATACATATATGATATTGTATTGATTAGTGATATTGAGACATTGATTCTTGTGCGAGTGCGCATATGAAATATAGTTCGCATGCATACCTACATGCTTATACATATACCGTGCTATAGCTACATGTTCACCTTTATATGATGCTGCTTTGGATTTTAGATAAATTGGGAACCGCATGATATATTTAATAACTTGATGCATTTAAATAGCGCTTTTCCCTTGATATGCTCATATTACTGTTCTATATTGCATACATCATATTACATGGATTTACGCATTGAGATATGGATTTCATGTGATTTTCTGGATTTGAGAACCGTAGGGATATTTCAAGAAACGTGTATTGTTTTGAAAACCCGGTTTCTCTTGTTATGATATTTCGATGCGTCCACCATGAGTGTTCTCGGTTCTGAGACTTGTGTTAGAAACCCGATGCGAGGAGTGGATGAGGCCGTGTTGCAGGTTCATGGTGGACCCGGTATGGTACCCCGGGGCAAGAAAGGCATGTCGATGGATTAGCCAATGAGCCTGGCAGGAGGACTACTACCTACCGGTGATAGTTTTGGACTCGGCGGTTATCCGGAGGATATCGACCGGAGTCGTGAGATGGATATGGGCCGATTCGTACTGTCGGAGCCCGCGGGCCGATCCGGGAAGATGGAGCCCATGATATGTGGATTTGCATGTCGATGTTGGACACGAGTATTTCATGATGTTTCGAGTATCGATGTTGGACACTCAGGTTCCATGAGATGTACGGATATGAGGGCCGGTCCTGGTGACGGTGCCTGAGGATTTTGGGATTTGGGGTGTCGTTGATGGACACCGGGGTTTTTCCATGCTGATGATTTATGCATGAGATTTATTATTTATCCCACACTCAGGATTTATTTGATATGCATTTGATTCATGTAGCTGTAGTACCCTGGTGGTGTGCCTTGATCATGATTGTTGCATATCCATATTGTCATACTTATGGTATCAGATTACATGTGATAGATTATCGTTGTTCGTACATACTTGCGATTACAGTATGATGTTATTTACTATTCACGAGTTGGCAACTCACTGCCATTGTGCCATGGTTTTTTGCAGGTCTGACCCTCAGAGTAGTCGCGGTAGGGCGCCTTATTATCTCTACTTTTGCGGATACCGCTATGGTTGGTTGTGAGGCCTTTTGCTATAGGTGGGTTTTGCGGTTATCCGATGATGTTCATTGTATATCTTATTGTATCTAGTACTCTCCACCTACCACCTTCATGTATTGACTTAGAGACGAGTTGTGAGGATTGATGTTGTATATTCTTGTGACTCTGGGTGTCGTGCTCGTGTCAGCCGGCCTTTGTTTATGTTGATTATCTCTTTTATGTTGTTCTTTCGCTACGGCGTCATATATCTTCTTGTAGTGGTTGTTTCCGCCTTTGGGCGATATTTTCTCCCGTTTGGGGATGCTTTACTTATATCTTATGTTTGTACCCGTTTCGGGGCTAGCTTTTACAAAGGAGGTGCTGCCGAAATTTTTATGAAAACAAACTTAAGCTTTATGTTTTTCTTGAGATTTTAAAATGTTTCTCTCTTTTCCTTCTTGTAATGGTTTAGATTGCTAGGTTTTCGTATTACTTAAATTGCCTTACGCCTGTTGACGTTACGTGGTCTAAGTGCCGGTCATGTGCCTAACTTGGGTCGTGACATGTACACAGAAAAACTCCCCACAAGTTCTCAAATCGAAAGAAGAAAAACAGAGGAACCCCCCCCCATAAACTTCAAATTCTCAGAAAAGAAAAAGAAAAGAGCAAACTTTAAGAAGAAGAAATTTTCTTCGAGGTAAATAAAACGAAGAGAGATCATAACATCTCCTCCATATTTGAGAGTTCAACTCTCATATCAGAAGAACTTAGCTCTTTTCCTAGATCGCAGATATATAAGACCAAGTCTGGCACAAAAAACAGAAGAGATCAAAGCATCACCTCACAAAAAGAAGAACTCAGTTCTTAGATCCATGAGACAAAGTCTCTTATAAACGAGAATTTAATTCTCAGAGCGTAGAACTGACTAGAACTGTCAAAGAAGCGCTTCAGCGCTCCAAGTCTGGCGCTCAGCGCCAAGCGCACCACGTGCTCCTTACGTGTGCGCTATTTCAAAAGAAGCGCTTCAGCGCTCCAAATCTGGCGTTCAGCGCCAAGCGCACCACGTGCTCCCCACGTGTGCACTATTTCATAATGTAGGGTTTCCTTAGCACCTCGTTTAGGGTTTGGAAGCATCACACATGCCATAACTTTATCATTTATAAGGTGCTAGTAAACTAAACTAGGAATCGAACTAGAATTATGAAGTAACAATTAAAAGTATCACATCTAAAAGATAATTTACAATAAGTCGAGAGACTACAACCTTTGTAGACCTCCTAGGGTGACTCCTTGGATCTCTTTTGGTTTGGTACGGCTCGCTAGATCATCTCCAAGTCCACGACGATCCACCCGAAGTCCTTTGCCCAAAGCTTGTTGCTTCACTTGATCTTTGAATCCTTGAAGCAAAACACCCTACACAAAGTAGCAAGGGTTGTGTAGGATGATGAAGCGGTTGCTAATCTCACTTAATACCCTTTCTTTTATTTTATCTAACTCAATTTAGAACTCAAGAGAGATCTAGAGAGAGGAAGAAGAAGATGGCTTGATTTTTTTTTCTTTTGGATGAATAATGCAAAAAGAAAATGAGAAAGATAGATAAATATCATAATAATAACCATAGTTAATAAATAATATCTAGATATTTCTTCATGAGTTAAAAGGCAAAGGAAAATAAACCATGGTTAAGTCAAATTCAACCATGGAAAAGTGTAGAAGAAATGAGTCATTTAATAAGAAATGAGTCGTTATAAATTTTCCTTTATCTTTAACTTAATTCAAAAATATCCATATATTAAATTATGAACCATATGATTCTTATATTGCCATCTAAGTTGTATCATCAACCATGATACATATGCATGTATGTATGTGTGTATGCACATCATCATGTACATATACATGCATGCATCCATTAAAAGAAAATGGTTTAAATAAATGTGACAAAAGTCAATATTAAATCAACACTTGATTTAATAAACCGGCCATATCTCATACGACCCGACTAGTATAAAACGCCCGATTAAAATACAGTATCACATAGTCGTATTTAATCGAGCTTCCGCACATATCTCATATGCGCACCACTTCGTTTCGCCTGAGCCGAGAAACTTCTATGTGGGACTCTAAGACTCGTCAATACGCCAGTAGTAGGTGATGATCATATCAAACATCTACAAGCCGCAAGCGGTCAGCTAAACGTAACAGCCACCCGGGTATTGAGCGATCAGAAGAAGAACAAGCGAACCTGTCAAAACTCCTGTCAATCCAACTAGCAACACTTACCGTACAGTCCGGTCTCTTCGTCAGATATGCTGCATATTGAGTCTAGGGATGGAATCGTCGACCCCAATAACTCAATAAGTCATGCCAGTATATGGTCTATAACAGATCGAGAAACTTACTGATAACACTTATCAGTAATATATCAGCAGCCCTGGCCAGAGACTTCCTGTTATAGCCAATCGTGCACAGCACAACATTAATCCCCAATACCGGGAGAGACGAAACCCCTCCTATCGCTCACTGCCTCCATATGCCTCGGGACTATACCCAAAATCCACCTGTTTGTACGACTCAGTTGAGCCGTAGTAGGGTGGATATTAAAGTACAGTGGGGGACACATAAGACTCTATGACGATCTCGGGTCTACAGACTAACCTGTACCAGTGTCACCTGAGAACTGCTATCCGACGAATGATATAATACCACATAGGAGTTCTCGGTGAGTCCGTTCAGTGTACCCAGACTCACTGAGCACCCGTATACTATCTTTGGTGTCAACACACCAGACGGATATGGGATCATCCATCGCCCATCATATGGAACAAGAATGGTATACGCTAGTCTACACTGGAATATCGATGCCCTGTCTCGATATACCTACGACTAGGAACATTTCAAGGATATGCTTATAAACTACAGATGTCCTACTAGTATGATCCGCATCATAATCCCAGTAGTCAAGCCAATATCCTTAGGGCTTTATCAACATGTACCAAATGAATATAAACATGATCAAGTGAACATATGATAAAGTGAAACCAGATAGCATACTATCTTGTCGAGCAAGACTGTCCTCTGAATATATATATATATATATATAGACACACACACACACACATCAGTACATACACTATCTCATAATGGCCTCTAGGGCATACATATATCCAACAATCTCCCACTTGCACTAAGGCCAGTTATTGGCGTATCTCATACCCAACATCTCAAAAAGTCACTCATGCTGCGGCTGAGGGAGGGCCTTGGTGAATGGATCCGCAGCGTTGTTCTTTGTGTCTACTCTCTTAATCTCGATCTCGCGGCGATCAACTATCTCCCGGATCACATGATATCGCCTCAGGATGTGTCTGGACTTCTGATGGGACCTGGGATCTTTGGCCAACGCCATAGCCCCATTATTGTCATAATACAAAGGTATTGGATCAATAATGGTTGGAACTACTCCTAGCACCGCGATGAACTTCCTCATCCAGATGGCTTCCTTGGCAGCATCATTTGCAGCAATATATTCAGCTTCCATCGTTGAGTCTGCAACGGTATCCTGTTTGGAACTCTTCCAACTCACCGTCCCTCCATTGAGGGTAAATGCAAACCCTGAGATAGACTTGTTGTCATCCTTGTCACTCTGGAAGCTCGAATCGGTAAAGGCCTCCATTTGGAGATCCCCGTTACCATACACCAAGAACAATTCTTTAGCCCTTCGCAAGTACTTAAGAATGTTCTTCACAGCAATCCAGTGATTCTCCCCTGGGTTTGACTGATACCTGCTTACTACACTAAGTGCATAAGCAACATCAGGGCATGTACATAGCATCGCATACATTATCGATCCTACTGCCGAAGCATAAGGAATAATGCTCATGCGAGCTCTATCTATATCAGACTTTGGGCAATCTTCCTTTGAGAGAGTGACTCCGTGGCAAGCGGGTAAGGCACCCTGCTTGGAGTCTTCCATACTAAACCTCTTTAGGATGGTGTTAATGTACTTGGTTTGGGACAATCCTAATAACCGTTTGGATCTATCCCTTGTTAGTGTACATGCCCTAGAGGCCATTACTGTATCATACTAGTATGTATATTACTTAATGGAAGCTTGGGATATTCACCTTGTATATACAATCTTGCTCAAAATAGTAGTATGCTACTTGGTTTATTTCTACTTCAATGTGTACATGTGTTTATTTTTGTATATCGCCTATACACATTAGTGGAGCCCTTAGGATCTTTGCTTGATTACCAGCGATGTGATGGCCGTCACACTAGTGGGGCTGGGTAATCTATAAGCACATCCTTATGCAGGTCCCTGGTCGCAGGACTATCGAGACAGGGCATCGATACTCCGGAGTAGACCAGCGCATGCGCTTCTCATCCCAGTGTGGGAGAAGGTCTGTCCCACAGCCGTCAGTACGTCGTACTTGAGATAGTATGCGGGTGCTCGTTAGGTTACGGGTACACTGGACAGGACTCGTCAGGAACTGACTAGTTGGTATTATGCCTATCGTCAGTTATCAGTTCCCAGGTGACATGAGTACAGCTTAGTCCGCTGACTTGACACTGTCACTTCGCCTCGGGTGTGTTCCCACTGTACTTTGATCACTACCCTACCACGGCTCAAAGGAGTCGTGGAAACAGGTGGTGGTTGGGTGCAGTCCTGAAGCACTTGGAGGCAGTGACGGTTAGACAGGATTCGTCTCTCCCGGTATTAGGGGTTGACATCGCGCTGTGTCTAGGAGAGCCATTACACGAGTAGTCCCTGGCCAGGGCAAACGAGATATACTAGTAGGTTTCCAGTGTTATCTCAGGGTGTTTTGGGCTTCACTCCGGCACGACTTGTACCGCTATTGGGGGACTGACGTTTACCGCCCCCTAGGCCCGCCATGCGATGTATCAGACGAACAGACCGGACTGTACGGAGTATGTCACACTCAGGCTCAGTAGGAGTTCAGATGGGTTTCGCCTCGTCGGTCTTCTTATCGGCATAACCTGGGGACCGTTACGCACAGCTAGTGCCGCTTGCGGTCTGTGGTTAAACCCACTGCCAGCGTAGTGTCGAGTCTTTAGAGTCCCACACAGAAAGCTTTTCGCATTTAGGCAAAAGAGTAGAGGTCGCATGGTATTGCGACAGGTCGCATGGTTTTGCGACAGGGTGAGGTCACATCCGTGCACTTGTGCACGTACAGTGTCCGGACAGTTTACACTAGCGGGCTTTGGTTTAAGCCAGATCCTAGTGTACCTTATGGGATTGGATTTATCCAGTTTGCATTCGTGTTCCTCGGAACGCGGATGCGGGTGTGTATGCACAGTTGACAGGGAGGCACAGACAGCGGATTCTCATTAGGGTTGTTGACAGTTGACCGTTGACTTTTTGACTTTTTGCTCAACCCTAATGAGAATATGATATGTGATTAACTATTATATTAATTAAGTATTATGGTGACTTGGTTGTTGACTTTTGTTGACTTTTTTGACTTGTTGACTTTTGTTGACTTGTTGACTTTGTTGACCGGTTGACTAGGCTTGACTAGTTGACCATCATGATAACCATGGCTATCATTTCATGCCAAAGACTTTTACTTGTTTGCTCATTTGAGTAAAATGAGTGCATGACATGATAAGGTTATGGTTGCTTCAACCATCACATAAGACTTTTATTGATATGATGAGTTATGATTACTTTGGATTATGAGAGGGTGAGAGACAAAAGAGAGCCTCATTCTTTCTTGCTCATTCTCTCTCTTGTTCTTGAGCTCTCCATTTTGCTCTCACCCTCTTGCTCTTGCTCCCTCTCTTTAATCTATGGTTCATATCTCTCATGAGTTGAGAATCAAGAACCATAGATAAAATCTCATTCTATTTCTTCTCTACTCATTCTAGTTCACTAGGTTTAGCAAACCAAGTGAACTAGTTTTCTTCAAAGAACGAAGAAGGAGCTAAAGGTTGGAGCTTTTAGGTGGATCTATCTTCGGCGTACGGAGACGACGAGAAGAAGCCATCGGACCACCATCGGAGCTTGAAGAAGAAGGAGTTCAAGACAAGCTAGGTATAACCCCCTAACCGAGTAGCTAGAAACTCATAGTTAGGATGTTAGATAGAAGTTTAACCAAGATCCGGGTTATAGGTCTATGTTACCACCTCCGTAAAAAATTTTTTTACCAAATTCCGCATTCTCGAAAGTACCGGGAGAGGTAGCATGGACTTACAGTGGTATCAGAGCCTAGTTAAACTCTATCTAACTTGTTAGGAAGTAATTAGAAGATCGATCAAAGAAAAAGTCCCGAAAACAAAACCCCAAAATTTGCAGTTTCTGTCGATTTTTCCACTGTTCAAAAGTTGATTATTTTAACACCTAAAATCGACTCAGGCTTTTTTAAAGACACTGTAGAAAAATCACCAAGTGATTCCCCTAAACAAGCGCGGAAACGCGGCAATAGCTTGCTATTGCCGCGGTTCCGCGGCCTCCTTGCCCGCTCTCTGGTGTTTCTTTGCTACAGTGTTTTTCTGGGGGTATTTTGGGATTTTTGGAATATATATTTTCTGCCCAGATTTTCCAGAACGAAAATTTTTTTTTTGGGGTCCCGAAAATCCGTATTTTTGATCGAACTTCTAAAAGACTTAAGCTAACGGGTTTTCTGTAATGTGATATTTGTATTGAACGTCTACTAATCGCTATATGTCGATTAGTGGGGGTTATACAAATCTGTGATCTGTAATGTGCTGGAATGTGTATATAAATATGTTGGATTGTCGCGGGTGAATAGCCGGGGGTTGTGAGACGAGAGTTTTCTTTTCTTGCAATTCATGTAAATTTGTAAATTGATGTAATAATTATTTGTATGGCCGCACAACCGGGTCGGGGTTGTAGCCGTCATTGTATAATTTCTTTTTACTGTTTTTGCTCCTAGGATAGACCCATGGAGGGGTGCACAAACTACCGGGTATGCCGAAGTGTCGAGTGGCCTACTCATGGAGATGAGGGAGGTTGCTACGCTTCGGGTACTTGGCGGGTAGTTTGCCGCACCCGTAGGGGTCTTGGGTGGGGTATTGGCTATTCACCGCGACCGTGTAATCTGTTTTTGTTACAGGCTCGTACAAATTACAGATTCCTAGTATATCCAATGTATTTATCTGTGATCTGAAATGTTTATCATTGCAGTATATCTATATATGATATTATTTAGGCGTTGCTTATGTTTTACAGACGCGCTAGCCCAGCCCCCGCTCTGTCGTTAGTTAAGTAACCTAACGGGTAATGACGGGGCCCAGTGGCGAATGCGAATGGCATAAGCGTACGTCATATTTTGGTTGTTTTCTGCAATGGTAGGATTAAATGATGGGACGCATTAAAAGAACTAATGCAAGAATATCGCGCATTAAAAGAACTAATGCAAGATAATAAACCAAGTTAAAGTCGTTGGAACACTATTGAAAAACCACTCGGTTCTTTTCAAAACAAACTTTTAAAATACGGAGTTTGAGCCACTCCATTTAAAAGCTATCTCGTTCCATCGACTAAATCAAGTTCACTACGTTCACGGTTTTGCCAAAACCATCCGTAGCCCTCCATCATTTCAGTTAAATATTCGGTAGTATTCAAGCTATGTATTTTGACCTCACGCCAAGGCATAGTGATTGGTAGCTGCCGGATATTTATCTGTTGCATAGATAGAATGCGTTGGTTTGAGACAGTCGTACTGCCATTTTGGCCTACGTCAAGGGTATGTACGGGTGACTTATGACATTTTGACCTCACGCCAAGGTCATAAGAGCATGGGGCAAAAATCCACATCGGGAGTTTCATAAGTACTGAAACTTGCTAGATTTGCATACCATTTGGAGTGTGATGATTCTGGTAGGATTCCTTCAGTTTCGTCACGCGATGATATTTGGATCCCGATCCTACTGTGAGTATATGCTACTCCTCGGGAAATTTCTCGCTTAACGATCAATGCTATAAACCTAGTAGGTGCCTAAAAAGGTTTTAGCGGGGCTACGCCCCCAGGGAAAAGAGGTTCTTTAATTAAGGAACTTCGCGAAAGCGTTGGAAAACCTCCCTCGAAGTACCGACACCAGCCTGGCCGAACGGTTAAGCAAGTATTGTACGGTGGGATAGATCCTGACTAATTCTTCCTTTATGGTTTGAGGAGGGATTCGAGAAACGGTGGGAGCCATCCTGTTTAGACAAATTAAAAACCACTCTAAACTTGCAAGAGCATCATGCTGAGTGTTTCTTCTTCTCTCCAAATTGCAGCGACCAATCAACATGACTGGACTTAAGTTACTCCTAGATAAAAACAAACTGACAGGGCCAAACTACAAAGATTGGCTCAGGAATGTCAAGATAGCAATCACTTATGACAAGCTGGGGTATCTTCTTACCACCAAAGCTCCCTCTGTCCCTGGTCCAACTTCCAGCGTCGCGGATAAGGAAATCCGCAAGACTTGGGAAATTGATAGCGCGAAGGCCAAGTGCCTCCTGCTTGCCTCGATGGACAACGAACATCAGAGGAGGCATGAGAATATGGACATGGAATCCATATTGCTCCATACAAAAGAACTGTATGGAGAGCAATCTCGTATCGCAAGATACGAAGCGTCGAAAAAGTTATTTTCGACAAGAATGGCCGTCGGATCATCAGTAGCCGAGCACGTGCTAAAGATGATCGGCTACATTGAGGAGCTCGCTGACCTAGGGATCACATTGGAGAGTGAGCTATATACGGATATAGTTCTCCAGTCCCTTCCTTCCACTTACGCCCAGTTCATACTGAACTTCAACTTACAAGAAAAAGAGGTTGAACTTTCAGAGCTCCTCAACATGCTGAGGAGCGTGGAGGGCACCCTACAGAAAGGTAGGGAAACATCCACTTTGTTTGTAGGAGGATCATCTTCTTCTAGGTCCAAGGCGAAAGCCAAGGGAAAGAAGAAGAAGGCCCCCGCCAAACCAAGGGGCGGTGTTAGTAAAGTGGATACGAAGGGAAAAGGTAAAGCAACAAAGATAGCGGGGAAGCTTGTGGATAAGGAAGAATGCTTCTATTGTCATAAGAAAGGACACTGGAAGAATGATTGCAGGGCCTGGAAGGCCAGAACACAGGAATTGAAGCAGGTTGCAGCTTCAGCTTCAGGTGTGTATGTTATTGAAAACTGTCTTTCAATAAACTCTACTTCCTGGGTATTGGATACCGGATCAGGATCTCATATCTGTAATTCTTTGCAGGCGTTGAGAAACCGTAGTGTTTTGAAAGCAGGTGACATGACCCTCAGAGTTGCGAACGGAGCTAGCATGGATGCTAAAGCCGTGGGGGACTATCACCTGGGAATGTCAGATGGACATGTTTTGGTTTTGCGTAATTGCTTTTTTATACCCAACGCAACTTGTAATATCATTTCTGTATCTTTAGTTTCTAAAGAAGGTTATGAATTTGCGTTTGTAAGTAATGTTGTAAACATTCACCTTAATCAAGTTCTGATTGGGTCAGGTACTTTGAGTAATGGTATATACGTATTAAACCAACCACAGATTTTTAATGTCCAGAATACACACAAAAGAAAGTCTCCAGAAATAAATCAGACTTTCTTATGGCATTGTAGATTAGGTCACATCAATGAGAGAAGGTTGACTAAGTTACATACAGAAGGGTAATTGAATGCGTTCGAATATCAGTCGTATGCCACTTGTCAATCCTGTCTCAAAGGAAAGATGACAAAGACTCCGTTTACTGGACATGGAGTAAGAGCGAGCGAGCTCCTGGGACTCGTACACAGTGACGTGTGCGGTCCAATGTCTACACATGCCCGAAGCGGACATTCTTACTTCATTACTTTTACGGATGACTTCTCAAGGTACGGTTATGTCTTCTTAATGAAACATAAGTCCGAGGCCTTTGGAAAATTCCAGGAGTATAAGAATGAAGTAGAGAAACAGACCGGCAAAAGTATTAAGATTCTAAGATCGGATCGAGGTGGAGAATACTTAAGTGCCGAGTTCCTGGACTATTTAAAAGAGAACGGAATTCTCTCTCAGCTTACTCCTCCTTACACCCCGCAACATAACAGTGTATCGGAGAGACGGAACCGCACCCTATTGGATATGGTGCGGTCCATGATGGGTAACGCTGAGTTACCGCGATCATTCTGGGGGTATGCGCTAGAATCAGCTGCGTACCTTTTGAACCGAGTTCCGACTAAGACTGTGCCTTCCACACCATATGAAATGTGGAGTGGGAAGAAACCCTATCTTCAATATCTGAAGATCTGGGGATGTCCGGCTTTTGTCAAAAAGCAGCATGCGGACAAGCTCGAGGCACGTTCAGTACTGTGCAAGTTTGTGGGATACCCAAATAACACCAGGGGGTATCTTTTCTACTACGCAGAGGAACAAAAAGTCCTTGTTTCTCGTAATGCCCACTTTCTAGAACACCAGTTCTTAGAAAAGGAAATTAGTGGGAGCGCAGTAGAACTGGAAGAAATTCCAGAACCACGGACTAATACTGAAAGTTTAGTGGAACCAGAGGGTTCGGAAGAACATGACATTCCTACGCCGCTCCGCAGGAGTAGTAGGTAGTCTCATCCGCCCGAGAGATACTGCGGTTTTCTCATAGACGTGGATAGAGAGGATTGCATCATAGATTATGATGAGCCTACTAGCTTCCAGCAGGCCGTTCAGAGCGTTGACTCAGTGAAATGGCTGGATGCAATGCGGACCGAAATGGAGTCCATGTACACCAACAAGGTATGGACGTTGGACATTGCTCCAGACGGGGTAAAACCCGTAGGATGCAAGTGGATCTTCAAAAGGAAGATTGGTGTAGATGGACAGGTTGAGACCTATAAAGCTAGGCTGGTAGCAAAGGGTTTTCGTCAAAGACCTGGCTTGGACTATGACGAAACCTTCTCTCCAGTAGCCATGCTGAAATCCATTCGGATCCTTCTTGCCATTGCTGCCTTCCACGATTATGAGATTTGGCAAATGGACGTAAAGACAGCTTTTCTGAATGGAAATTTAGAGGAGTGTGTCTATATGGACCAGCCAGAGGGTTTCATTCAGAGTGGGAGCAGCGGAAAGGTGTGCAAGTTGCTTAAGTCCATCTATGGACTAAAGCAGGCATCGCGGAGTTGGAACATCTGCTTTGATGAGACGGTCAAAGAATTCGGCTTTATCAAAAATCCAGATGAACCATGCATCTATAGTAGATTTGTAGCGAGAACTGTAGTATTCCTCGTTTTATACGTGGATGACATTCTCTTAATAGGAAATGACATTCCTATGCTACAATCTGTCAAGGGGTTCTTGTCACACAGGTTCTCCATGAAAGACCTGGGTGATGCCTCATACATTCTGGGTATCCGGATCTACCGTGACAGATCCAAGAGGATATTAGGACTTTCTCAGTCCAGGTACATCGACACCATACAGAAAAGATTCAGTATGGAAGATTCCAAGCGCGGTAACCTACCGGCTTGTCACGGGATCACCCTCTCTAAAGAGATGTCTCCCAAGACTGATTTGGAGAGGGATCGCATGTCTATTATACCGTACGCTTCTGCGGTAGGCTCTATAATGTATGCGATGTTGTGTACCAGACCGGATGTAGCTTATGCACTGAGTGTGATAAGCCGGTATCAGTCAAACCCTGGGGAGAAACACTGGATAGCGGTAAAGAACATTCTCAAGTACCTGAGAAGGACTAAGGAGATGTTCTTGTTCTTGGTGTATGGCGGAAAAGACCTCCAGATCGAGGCCTTTGCTGACTCCAGCTTCCAGAGTGACAAGGATGATTCCAAGTCCATGTAGGGTTTTGTCTTTACCCTCAATGGAGGGGCGGTGTGTTGGAAGAGTTCCAAACAGGAAACCGTTGCAGACTCGACGATGGAAGCGGAATACATCGCTGCATCTGATTCCACAAAAGAAGCTATCTGGATGAGGAAGTTCTTGAAAGAACTTCAGGTGGTTCCGTCCATTGTTGATCCAATACCTCTGTATTGCGACAACAACGGGGCTATAGCTTTAGCAAAGGAACCCAGGTCCCATCAGAGATCCAGGCACATCTTGAGGCGGTATCACCTGATCAGGGAGATCGTGGATCGCCAGGAGATCGAGGTACGGAGGGTCGCTTCAGAAGATAACACTGCAGATCCATTCACCAAGGCCCTACCCCAGACTCAGTTCGAGCGGCTGATCGAGATGATAGGTCTTCGATACGCCAGTACATGTCCTTAGTGCAAGTGGGAGATTGTTAGTGTATATGCCCTAGAGGCCATTACTGTATCATACTAGTATGTATATTACTTAATGGAAGCTTGGGATATTCACCTTGTATATACAATCTTGCTCAAAATAGTAGTATGCTACTTGGTTTATTTCTACTTCAATGTGTACATGTGTTTATTTTTGTATATCGCCTATACACATTAGTGGAGCCCTTAGGATCTTTGCTTGATTACCAGCGATGTGATGGCCGTCACACTAGTGGGGCTGGGTAATCTATAAGCACATCCTTATGCAGGTCCCTGGTCGCAGGACTATCGAGACAGGGCATCGATACTCCGGAGTAGACCAGCGCATGCGCTTCTCATCCTAGTGTGGGAAACGGTCTGTCCCACAGCCGTCAGTACGTCGTACTTGAGATAGTATGCGGGTGCTCGTTAGGTTACGGGTACACTGGACAGGACTCGTCGGGAACTGACTAGTTGGTATTATGCCTATCGTCAGTTATCAGTTCCCAGGTGACATGAGTACAGCTTAGTCCGCTGACTTGACACTGTCACTTCGTCTCGGGTGTGTTCCCACTGTACTTTGATCACTACCCTACCACGGCTCAAAGGAGTCGTGCAAACAGGTGGTGGTTGGGTGCAGTCCCGAAGCACTTGGAGGCAGTGACGGTTAGACAGGATTCGTCTCTCCCGGTATTGGGGGTTGACATCGCGCTGTGTCTAGGAGAGCCATTACACGAGTAGTCCCTGGCCAGGGCAAACGAGATATACTGGTAGGTTTCCAGTGTTATCTCAGGGTGTTTTGGGCTTCACTCCGGCACGACTTGTACCGCTATTGGGGGACTGACGTTTACCGCCCCCTAGGCCCGCCATGCGATGTATCAGACGAACAGACCGGACTGTACGGAGAATGTCACATTCAGGCTCAGTAGGAGTTCAGATAGGTTTCGCCTCGTCGGTCTTCTTATCGGCATTACCTGGGGACCGTTACGCACAGCTAGTGCCGCTTGCGGTCTGTGGTTAAACCCACTGCCAGCGTAGTTTCGAGTCTTTAGAGTCCCACACAGAAAGCTTTTCTCCTTTAGGCAAAAGAGTAGAGGTCGCATGGTATTGCGACAGGTCGCATGGTTTTGCGATAGGGTGCGGTCACATCCGTGCACTTGTGCACGTACAGTGTCCGGACAGTTTACACTAGCGGGCTTTGGTTTAAGCCAGATCCTAGTGTACCTTATGGGATTAGATTTATCCAGTTTGCATTCGTGTTCCTCGGAACGCGGATGCGGGTGTGTATGCACAGTTGACAGGGAGGCACAGACAGCGGATTCTCATTAGGGTTGTTGACAGTTGACCGTTGACTTTTTGACTTTTTGCTCAACCCTAATGAGAATATGATATGTGATTAACTATTATATTAATTAAGTATTATGGTGACTTTGTTGTTGACTTTGTTGACTTGTTGACTTTTGTTGACTTGTTGACTTTGTTGACCGGTTGACTAGGCTTGACTAGTTGACCATCATGATAACCATGGCTATCATTTCATGCCAAAGACTTTTACTTGCTTGCTTATTTGAGTAAAATGAGTGCATGACATGATAAGGTTATGGTTGCTTCAACCATCACATAAGACTTTTATTGATATGATGAGTTATGATTACTTTGGATTATGAGAGGGTGAGAGACAAAAGAGAGCCTCATTCTTTCTTGCTCATTCTCTCTCTTGTTCTTGAGCTCTCCATTTTGCTCTCACCCTCTTGCTCTTGCTCCCTCTCTTTAATCTATGGTTCATATCTCTCATGAGTTGAGAATCAAGAACCATAGATAAAATCCCATTCTATTTCTTCTCTACTCATTCTAGTTCACTAGGTTTAGCAAACCAAGTGAACTAGTTTTCTTCAAAGAACGAAGAAGGAGCTAAAGGTTGGAGCTTTCAGGTGGATCTATCTTCGGCGTACGGAGACGACGAGAAGAAGCCATCGGACCACCATCGGAGCTTGAAGAAGAAGGAGTTCAAGACAAGCTAGGTATAACCCCCTAACCGAGTAGCTAGAAACTCATAGTTAGGATGTTAGATAAAAGTTTAACCAAGATCCGGGTTATAGGTCCATGTTACCACCTCCGTAAAAATTGTTTTTTACCAAATTCCGCATTCCCGAAAGTACCGGGAGAGGTAGCATGGACTTACATCCCTATAGATCCGTATGCCCAATATATGGCATCACCCAAGTTTTTCATGGAGAACCTTTGTAATAAGAATGATTTGACCGACTGTAGCATAGGAATGTCATTTCCTATCAGAAGTATATCATCCACGTACAATACGAGGAATGCGACATTTCTCCCTACAGTCTTCTTATAAATACAAGGTTCATCTGGATTTTTGATGAAATCAAACTCTTTGATAACATCATCAAAACAGATGTTCCAACTCCGTGATGCCTGCTTTAATCCATAAATGGATTTAAGCAACTTACATGCTTTTCCGATGCTCCCACTGCCAATGAAGCCCTCTGGTTGATCCATATAAACGCATTCATCTAAATCACCATTTAGAAATGCAGTTTTAACGTCCATCTGCCAGATTTCATAGTCGTAGTGAGCAGCAATAGCAAGTAGGATCCGAATGGATTTGAGCATGGCTACCGGAGAGAAAGTCTCGTCATAGTCCAAACCTGGTCTTTGACGAAAACCTTTCGCTTCCAACCTTGCCTTATAGGTCTCTACTTGTCCATCTACACCGATCTTTCTTTTAAAGATCCATTTGCAACCCATAGGTTTTATCCCGGAGGGTACATCTTCCAAAGTCCATACTTTGTTGGTGTACATGGACTCCATTTCGGATCCCATGGCATCCAGCCATTTCACAGAGTCACCACTCATGATAGCCTGATGAAAACTGACAGGATATCATCATCCATGATGCAATCTTCTCTATCACCATCAATGAGAAAACCGTAGTATCTCTCTGGTGGGCGAGAAGTCCTACCAGATCTACGGAGTGGCTGAGGCTCATTAGATTCTGTTATAACTTCAGGTTCAGCCAAGTCATCATTTGTAACTTGTGTCTCCAGAACCTCTTCTAGATCTACCACATTGCCATCAGCATCATTTGAAAAAATCTCATTTCTAAAAAGGTGGCATACTGAGAAAAAAACACCTTTTGTTCCTCCTTGTGGTAGAAAAGATACCCAAACGAATGTTTAGGATATCCTACAAATATACATTTGACTGATCGTGTCTCGAGTTTGTCTGGATTCTGCTTTTTAACAAAAGCCGGAAAACCCCAAATCTTAACTCTTTTAAGAGATGGTTTCTTCCCATGCCATATCTCATATAGAGTGGTAGACACGGTCTTGGTTGGAACTGTGTTTAACAGAAAAACTGTTGTTTCCAATGCATGCCACCAAAACGAGAGAGGTAACTCAGAATCACTCATCATGGATCGTACCATATCTAATAGGGTACGATTCCGCCGCTCTGACACACCGTTGTGATGTGGTGTGTAAGGTGGAGTGAGCTGAGAGAGAATCCCATTCTCTTTTAGGAAGTCCAAGAACTCAGTACTTGAGTACTCTCCACCTCGATCTGTTCGAAGTATCTTGATACTCTTTCCTGTTTGGTTTTCTACTTCATGTTTATACTCCTTGAATTTCTCGAAAGCTTCAGACTTATGCTTTATCAAATACACATGATCGAATCTTGAGAAATCATCAGTAAAAGTTATGAAGTAAGAAAAACCGCCTCTTGCATGTGTAGACATTGGTCCGCATACATCACTATGTATGAGGCCTAGGAGCTCAGTACCTCTTTCTCCGTGTCCTGTAAACAGAGTTTTGGTCATTTTATCTTTGATGCAAGACTGGCAAGTTGCATAAGATTTATACTCAAAAGAATTTAAATATCCATCTTTATGAAGCTTGTTTAGTCTTATTTCATTAATATGACCAAGTCTATAATGCCAAAAAAAAGCCTCATTTATATCTGAAAATTTTCTTTTATTTGTGTGTTGTATGTTGAAAACTGTGTGTTGATTAAGGATGTATATCCCGTTATTTAGTGTACCACAACCAATCAACTCTTGATTAAGTCTAATGTTCATAACATTGTGTTGCACAGCAAAATGATATCCTTCATTGTCTAACAAGGAAACGGATATAATATTACAAAGCATACTTGGCACAAAATAACACGGGTTCAAAACCAATATACAACCCGAAGGCAACCCTAGGTGATACTCTCCCACTGAAACTGCATTTACATTGGAACCATTTCCAACTTGGAGAGTATGATCACCTGTCTTCAGAACTCTACTATTTCTCAACGCCTGCACAGAATTGCAAATATGAGAACCCGAACAGGTATCCAATACCCAGGAAGCAGAGTTAATAGAAAAACATTTTTCAATTACGAACACACCTGAAGCTGAAGCATCACCATGCTTCTTCTTGAGTTCTAGGTACTCAATACAGTTTCGCTTCCAGTGTACCGTCTTTTTACAGTGGAAACATTCTCCTTTCCCCGATTCCGCAACCTTGGACTTGCCTTTTCCCTTAACCTTTTTGACTCCACCCTTAGGTTTGGTCGGTTTCTTCTTCATCTTTCACTTGGCCTTAGACTTGGGGTGGGAGGAGGAGGATGGCCCAACACTCATAACGGGAGTCTTCACTGACTTCAGTGTGCTCTCTATACTTCTTAATGTAGGGTTACTAGGCACTCTAATAAGGTTCTACAAGGCATCAACCATGCCCGATTAAAATTTTAGTGATGCCAAATAACTCTAAACAAGATCTTTGCTAGATAATTAGGGTAACAAATGCTAGTAAATAACAATTATCACTAAGTGAATACGAAATACAACCTTTGTACTGTAAGTCCACGTTGCCCACCCCGGTGCTTGCGGGGAGGCGGAAACGGTATAAAAATCGGATTTTTAAGGTACTAGGCAACATGGACTATCAAAAGGAGGATCTTTGCTAAACAAAAACTAACTACAAGCTAACTAGTATTAGCTACATGGAAGAAAGGTTATACCTTGGGCTTTATGTCCTTCTCTCCTTGCTCCTTGGAGTGGAAGAAAGAGATCACCTTGTCGCTTTCTCTAGTCGAAGAATGATCCACCCGAGAGCCTCAACCTTTGGCTTCAACTTCAAGCTAGAAGTAACTAAGATGCTAGAAGTGCTAATCGTAGAACTTTAGATGAGAGTAGAGATTACTTTAGAGAGGTTTATCTCAAGCTCATGTGTTTCTCAACTCATGAGAGGGGAGAGCTTGAGAGAGAGGAAGAGGAGGAGGGGAGAGAATCTATATGATAGAATGAGAGAAATAATGAACCATTCTCTCTAATATGGGTGAATTATGAAATTAGATAATTAGCTAGATAATTGTCATGGTTAATCAAGACTTGACCATTATCATTTCACATTAAATGCAAATTGCAAGGATCAAAGAGCATCTTTCATATGGAATGATGATGGTCAACTTGTCAACCCAAGTCAACAAGTCAAGTATGGTCAAATGGTCAACAACCCTAATCATGCACAATTATATATAACTAATATCAATTATTCATAATACACACAAAAGCATTAGGGTTAAGAAAATGACAATGGTCATTAACCCTAATCAAAGTCCTCTGCCTCTGTCTCAGTCAACTGTGCATACGCACCCGTATTCGTGATCCGAGGAACACAAATACAATGAGATAAAACCAATCCCAAATCATATACTAAGATCTGGCTTAAACCAAAGACCGCTAGTATAAGCTGTCCGGACAGCAAACGTGCACAAGTGCGCGGATGTGAACGAACCTTGTCTCAATACCATGCGACCTCTACTCATTTTGCATAAAGGCGAATAACTCTCTGTGTGGGACTCTAAAGACTTGACACTACGCTGGCAGTGGGTTTAACCACAGACCGCAAGCGGCACTAGCTGTACGTAACGTCCCTAGGTAGATGCCGATAAGAAGGCTAACGAGGTGACCCCATCTGAACTCCTACTAAGCCTGTATGTGACAGTCTCCGTACAGTCCGGTCTGTTCGTCTGATACATCGCATGGCGGGCCTAGGGGGGCGGTAAACGTCGGTCCCCTAATAACGGTACAAGTCGTGTCGGAGTGTAGCCCAGAACACCCTGAGATAACACTGGAAGCCTACCAGTATATCTCGCTTGCCCTGGCCAGGGACTACTTGTGTAATGGCTCCCCTGGACACAGCGCGATGTCAACCCCCAATACCGGGAGAGACGAATCCTGTCTAACCGTCACTGCCTCCAAGTGCTTCGGGATTGCACCCAACTACTAGCTGTTTGCACGACTCCTTTGAGCCGTGGTAGGGTAGTAATCAAAGTACAGTGGGAACACACTTGAGGCGAAGTGACAGTGTCAAGTCAGCGGACTAAGCTGTACTCATGTCACCTGGGAACTGATAACTGACGATAAGTATAATACCAACCAACAGTTCCCGACTAGTCCTGTCCAGTGTACTCGTAACCTAACGAGCACCCGTATACTATCTCAAATACGACGTACTGACGGCTGTGGGACAGACCGTCTCCCACACTGCGATGAGAAGCGCATACGCTAGTCTACTCCGGAGTATCGATGCCCTGTCTTGATAGTCCTACGACTAGGGACCTGTATAAGGATGTGCTTATGGATTACCCAGCCCCCACGAGGGTGAGCGCCATCACAACACTGGTAATCAAGCAAAGATCCTAAGGGCTCCACTAATTCGTATAGGTGATATAATAAAAGAAACACATGTACACATTAAAGCAGAGACAAACCAATTAGCATACTACCATTTTGAGCAAGATTGTATATATAACTGTGAATATCCCAAGCATCCATCAAGTAATATACATACTAGTATGATACAGTAATGGCCTCTGGGGCATATACACTAACAATCTCCCACTTGCACTAAGGCCATGTACTGGCGTATCGAAGACCTATCATCTCGATCAGCCGCTCGAACTGAGTCTGGGGTAAGGCCTTCGTGAATGGATCTGCAGTGTTATCTTCTGAAGCAACCCTCTGAACCTCGATCTCCTGGCGATCCACGATCTCCCTGATCAGGTGATACCGCCTCAAGATGTGTCTGGATTTCTGATGGGACCTGGGTTCCTTCGCTAAAGCTATAGCCCCGTTGTTGTCGCAATACAGAGGTATTGGATCAACAATGGACGGAACCACCTGAAGTTCTTTCAAGAACTTCCTCATCCATACAACTTCTTTTACGGCATCAGATGCAGCGATGTATTCCGCTTCCATAGTCGAGTCAGCAATGGTTTCCTGTTTGGAACTCTTCCAACACACCGCCCCTCCATTGAGGGTAAAGACAAAACCCGACATGGACTTGGAATCATCCTTGTCACTCTGGAAGCTGGAGTCAGCAAAGGCCTCAATCTGGAGGTCTTTTCCGCCATACACCAAGAACATCTCCTTAGTCCTTCTCAGGTACTTGAGAATATTCTTTACCGCTGTCCAATGTTTCTCCCCAGGGTTTGACTGATACCTGCTTACCACACTTAGTGCATAAGCCACATCTGGTCTGGTACACAACATCGCATACATTATAGAGCCTACCGCAGAAGCGTAAGGTATAATAGACATGCGATCCCTCTCCAGATCAGTCTTGGGAGACATCTCTTTGGAGAGGGTGATCCCGTGACAAGCCGGTAGATTACCGCGCTTGGAATCTTCCATACCGAACCTTTTCAGTATGGTGTCGATATACCTGGACTGTGAGAGTCCTAAAATCCTCTTGGATCTGTCACGGTAGATTCGGATCCCCAGAATGTATGAGGAATCACCCAGGTCTTTCATGGAGAACCTATGTGACAAGAACCCTTTGACAGATTGTAGCATAGGAATGTCATTTCCTATTAAGAGAATGTCATCCACGTATAAAACGAGGAATACTACAGTTCTCGCTACAAATCTACAATAGATGCATGGTTCATCTGGATTTTTGATAAAGCCAAATTCCTTGACCGTCTCATCAAAACAGATGTTCCAACTCCGCGATGCCTGCTTTAGTCTATAAATGGACTTAAGCAACTTGCACACCTTTCCGCTGCTCCCACTCTGAATGAAACCCTCTGGCTGGTCCATATAGACACACTCCTCTAAATTTCCATTTAGAAAAGCGGTCTTTACGTCCATCTGCCAGATCTCATAATCGTGGAAAGCGGCAATGGCAAGAAGGATCCGAATGGATTTCAGCATAGCTACTGGAGAAAATGTTTCGTCATAGTCCAAACCAGGTCTCTGACGAAAACCCTTTGCAACCAGTCTAGCTTTATAGGTCTCAACCTGTCCATCTACACCAATCTTCCTTTTGAAGATCCACTTGCATCCTACGGGTTTTACCTCATCTGGAGCAATGTCCAACGTCCATACTTTGTTGGTGTACATGGACTCCATTTCGGTCCGCATTGCATCCAGCCATTTTACCGAGTCAACGCTCTGAATGGCTTGCTGGAAGCTAGTGGGCTCATCACAATCTATGATGCAATCCTCTCTATCCCCGTCTATGAGAAAACCGTAGTATCTCTCGGGCGGATGAGACTGCCTACTACTCATGCGGAGTGGCGTGGGAATGTCCTGATCTTTCGAACCCTCTGGTTCTACTAAGCTTTCAGTAATAGCTCGTGGTTCTGGAATTTCTTCCAGTTCTATTGCGCTCCCACTAATTTCCTTTTCCAAGAACTGGTGTTCTAGAAAGTGGGCATGGCGAGAAACAAAAACCTTTTGTTCCTCTTCGCAATAGAAGAAATATCCCTTGGAGTTCTTTGGATATCCTACAAACTTGCACTGTACTGAGCGTGCCTCGAGCTTGTCCGCATGATGCTTTTTTACAAAAGCTGGACATCCCCATGTCTTAATGTGATTAAGATAGGGTCTCTTCCCACACCACATCTGATATGGTGTAGTAGGCACAGTCTTAGTTGGAACTCGGTTCAAAAGGTATGCAGCTGATTCTAGCGCATATCCCCAGAACGATCGCAGCAACTCAGCGTTACTCATCATGGACCGTACCATATCCAATAGGGTTCGGTTCCGTCTCTCCGATACACCGTTATTTTGCGGAGTGTATGGAGGAGTATGCTGAGAGAGAATTCCATTCTCTTTTAAGTAACCCAGGAACTCGGCACTCAAGTATTCACCACCTCGATCAGATCTCAGTGCTTTAATACTTTTGCCTGTTTGTTTTTCTACTTCATTCTTGTATTCCTGGAATTTTTCAAAAGCCTCGGATTTATGTTTCATTAAGAAGACATATCCGTACCTTGAAAAGTCATCCGTAAAAGCAATGAAGTAAGAATAACCGCTTCGTGCATGCGTAGACATTGGACCGCACACGTCGCTGTGTACGAGTCTCAAGAGCTCGCTCGCTCTTACTCCATTTCCAGTGAACGGAGTCTTTGTCATCTTTCCTTTGAGACAGGATTGACAAGTTGCATACGATTGATATTCGAACGGATCCAAATATCCTTCTGTATGTAACTGCGTCAACCTTCTCTCATTGATGTGACCCAGTCTACAATGGCATAAGAAAGTTTTATTGATTTCTGGAGACTTTCTTTTGTGTGTATTCTGGACATTGAAAATCTGTGGTTAGTTTAATACGTATATACCGTTGTTTAATGTACCTGACCCAATCAAAACTTGATTAAGGTGAATGTTCACTACATTACTTACAAATGTAAATTCATAACCTTCTTTAGACAATAAAGATACAGAAATGATATTACAGGTTGCATTTGGTACAAAATAACAACTACGCAAAACCAAAAAATGTCCATCTGACAATCCCAGGTGATAGTCCCCCATGGCCTCAGCAACCATGCTAGCTCCGTTTTCAACTCTGAGGGTCATATCACCTGCCTTCAAAACTCTACGCTTTCTCAACGCCTGCAAAGAATTACAGATATGAGATCCTGATCCGGTATCCAATACCCAGGAAGTAGAGTTTATTGATAAACAGTTTTCAATAACATACACACCTGAAGCTGAAGCCGCAACTCGCTTCAGATCCTGGGTTCTGGCCTTCCAAGCCTTGCAATCATGTTTCCAGTGTCCACTTTTATGACAGTAGAAGCATTCTTCCTTTCCCACCAGCTTTCCCGCTACCTTTGTTGCCTTTCCCTTTCCCTTCGTATCCACTTTACTGACACCGCCTCTTGGTTTGGCGGGGGCTTTCCTCTTCTTTCCCTTGGCTTTCGCCCTGGACCTAGAAGAGGAAGATCCTCCTACAAACAAAGTGGATGTCTCCCTACCTTTCTGTAGGGTGCCCTCAGCACTCCTCAACATGTTCAGAAGTTCGGAAAGTTCTACTTCCTTTCCATGCATGTTGAAGTTTAGGACAAACTGGGTGTAAGTGGAAGGAAGGGACTGGAGAATCAAGTCAGTGTAGAGTTCATTCTCCAACGTGGTCCCAAGGTCCGCGAGCTCCTCTATGTAGCCAATCATCTTAAGCATGTGTTCCGCTACCGATGATCCGACGGCCAATCTTGCCGAAAATAGCTTCTTCGACACTTCGTATCTTGCGATATGTGACTGCTCACCATACAGTTCTTTTGTATGATGAAATATGGATTCTAAGTCCATATTCTCGTGCCTCCTCTGATGTTCGTTGTCCATAGAGGCAAGCATGAGGCATTTGGCCTTCGCGCAATCGATCTCCCATGTCTTACGGATTTCTACATCCGCGACGCTGGAGGTGGGACCTGGGACGGGGGGAGCTTTGGTGGTAAGGACATACTCCAACTTGTCGTAAGTGATTGCCATCTTGACATTCCTGAGCCAATCTTTGTAGTTTGGCCCTGTCAGTATGTTTTTATCTAGTAATAACTTAAGTCCGGTCATGTTGAATGGTCGCTGCAATTAGGAGAGAGAAAAGAAACACTTTAGCATGATGCTCTTGCAAGTTTAGAGTAGTTTTTAGTTTGTCTAAACAGGATGGCTCCCACTGTCTCTCGAATCCTTCCTCAAACCATAAAGGAAGAATTAGTCGGGATCAATCTCACCGTACAATACTTGCTTAACCGTTCAGCCAGGCCAGTGTCGGTACATCGAGGGAGGTTTTCCAACGCTTTCGCGAAGTTCCTTAATTAAGTAACCTCTTTTCCCTGTGGGCATAGCCCCGCTAACACCTTTCTAGACACCTACTATGTTTATAGCATTGATCGTTAAGTGAGAGACTTCCCGAGGAGTAGCATATACTCACAGTAGGATCGGGATCCAAATATCATCGCGTGATAAAACCGAAGGAATCCTACCAGAATCATCACACTCCAAATGGTATGCAGCGCTAGCAAGTTTCAGTACTTATGAAACTCCCGATGTTGATTTTTGCCCCATGCTCTTATGACCTTGACTTTAGCCAAAATATCATAAGTCACATGTCAAGTTCTACCCGTCATTCTCCTGGTTAATTTGGACCCACCCGTACCTACCCTTGACTTTTGCCAAAATGGCAGCACGACTGTCCCAAACCAACGCATCTACCTATGCTGCACATGAATACCCAATAGCTACCAATCACTATGCCTTGACTTTGGCCAACATACATAGCTTGAATACTTTTTGACCATTCATGTGGAATGACAGAGGGCTATGAATGGTTTTGGCGAAACCGTAAACGTAGTGAACTTGATATAATCGATGGAACGAGATAGCTTTTAAAAGGAGTGGCTCAAGCTCTGCATTTAAAAGTTTAGTTTTGAAAAGAACCGAGTGGTTTTCAAAGTGTTCCAATCGACTTTTACTTGGTTTATTTTCTTGCATTAATTTTAATGCGTCCCATCTTTTAATCCTACCATTGCAGAAAACAACCAAAATATGGTGTACGCTTATGCCATCCGCATTCGCCACGAGGCCCCGTCATCACCCGTTAGGTTACTTAACTAACGACAGAGCGGGGGCTGGACTAGCGCGGATGCAAAACATAAGCAACACCTAAATATTTATCATATATAGATATATAGCAATGATAGTCAATCCAGATCACAGATGAACACTTTGGATATACTAGGAATCCGCGATTCGTTCGAGCCTGCAACAAAAAGCGGATTACACGGTCGTGATGAATAGCCAATACCCCACCCAAGACCCCTACGGGTGCGGCAAACTACCCTCCAAGTATCCGAAGTGAAGCAACCTCCCTCAACGATGTGAGTAGGCCACTCGGCACTTCGAGATACCCGGTAGTTTGTGCACCCCACCATGGGTCTATCCTAGGAGCAAAAAAAGTAAAAAGAAATTATACAATGACGGCTACAACCCCGACCCGGTTGTGCGGCCAAATAAATAATATTACATCAATTTACATATTACATGAATGAAAGAAAAAAGAAACTCTCATCTCACATCCACCCCGGCTATTCATCCGCGACAATCCACCGAGTTCATATACACAAACAAATAAGCATTACAGATCACAGATATGTATAACCCCCACTAATCGACGTATAGCGATTAGCAGACGTTAAATACAAATAAACATCACAGATATAACCCAATAGTCAAAGTATAGTGAAGTTCGATAAAAAATACGGATTTATAGCCACCCCAAATACAAATTTCTATTCTGTTAAATCTGGGCAGAAATAAAATATCTTAAAAATCCTAAAACCAAGAAATAAGAACACTGCAAGAGAAACGAGCCGCGGCCGAGTCAACTCGGCCGCGGATCCGCGGCAGAAGCAAGCTTCTACCGCGGAACCGCGGTCGGTTGGTCGATTCGCTGGTTCGTTTTTCTTGTGTGTACTGTAAAAACCCTGAGCCGATTTTTAAGGTGTGATTTATTATTTTTAGAGCAGATTTAAAAATCGGCAAAAAATAGGTTTTTGAAATTTCGGTTTTGCGATTTTTACCGATCGAACTTCTATACACTTTACTAACTAGCTAGTTTATGTTTAGTAAGGCTCTGATACCACTGTAAGTCCACGTTGCCCACCCCGGTGCTTGCGGGGAGGCGGAAACGGTATAAAAATCGGATTTTTAAGGTACTAGGCAACATGGACTATCAAAAGGAGGATCTTTGCTAAACAAAAACTAACTACAAGCTAACTAGTATTAGCTACATGGAAGAAAGGTTATACCTTGGGCTTTATGTCCTTCTCTCCTTGCTCCTTGGAGTGAAAGAAAGAGATCACCTTGTCGCCTTCTCTAGTCGAAGAAGGATCCATCCGAGAGCCTCAACCTTTGGCTTCAACTTCAAACTAGAAGTAACTAAGATGCTAGAAGTGCTAATCCTAGAACTTTAGATGAGAGTAGAGATTACTTTAGAGAGGTTTATCTCAAGCTCATGTGTTTCTCAACTCATGAGAGGGGACAGCTTGAGAGAGAGGAAGAGGAGGAGAGAGAATCTATATGATAGAATGAGAGAAATAATGAACCATTCTCTTTAATATGGGTGAATTATGAAATTAGATAATTAGCTAGATAATTGTCATGGTTAATCAAGACTTGACCATTATCATTTCACATTAAATGCAAATTGCAAGGATCAAAGAGCATCTTTCATATGGAATGATGATGGTCAACTTGTCAACCCAAGTCAACAAGTCAAGTATGGTCAAATGGTCAACAACCCTAATCATGCACAATTATATATAACTAATATCAATTATTCATAATACACACATAAGCATTAGGGTTAAGAAAATGACAATGGTCATTAACCCTAATCAAAGTCCTCTGCCTCTGTCTCAGTCAACTGTGCATACGCACCCGTATTCGTGATCCGAGGAACACGAATACAATGAGATAAAACCAATCCCAAATCATATACTAGGATCTGGCTTAAACCAAAGCCCGCTAGTATAAGCTGTCCGGACAGCAAACGTGCACAAGTGTGTGGATGTGAACGAACCCTGTCGCAATACCATGCGACCTCTACTCATTTTGCCTTAAAGCGAATAACTCTCTGTGTGGGACTCTAAAGACTCGACACTACGCTGGCAGTGGGTTTAACTACAGACCGCAAGCGGCACTAGCTGTACGTAACGGTCCCCAGGTAGATGCCGATAAGAAGGCTGACGAGGTGACCCCATCTGAACTCCTACTAAGCCTGTATGTGACAGTCTCCGTACAGTCCGGTCTGTTCGTCTGATACATCGCATGGCGGGCGTAGGGGACAGTAAACGTCAGTCCCCTAATAGCGGTACAAGTCGTGTCGGAGTGTAGCCCAGAATACCCTGAGATAACACTGGAAGCCTACCAGTATATCTCGCTTGCCCTGGCCAGGGACTACTTATGTAATGGCTCTCCTGGACACAGCGCGATGTCAACCCCTAATACCGGGAGAGACGAATCCTGTCTAACCGTCACTGCCTCCAAGTGCTTCGGGACTGCACCCAACAACTACCTATTTGCACGACTCCTTTGAGCCGTGGTAGGGTAGTAATCAAAGTACAGTGGGAACACACTCGAGGCGAAGTGACAGTGTCAAGTCAGCGGACTAAGCTGTACTCATGTCACCTGGGAACTGATAACTGACGATAGGTATAATACCAACCAACAGTTCCCGACGAGTCTTGTCCAGTGTACTCGTAACCTAACGAGCACCCGTATACTATCTCAAGTACGATGTACTGACGGCTGTAGGACAGACCGTCTCCCACGCTGGGATGAGAAGTGCATACGCTAGTCTACTCCGGAGTATCGATGCCCTGTCTCGATAGTCCTACGACTAGGGACCTGTATAAGGATGTGCTTATGGATTACCCAGCCCCCACGAGTGTGAGCGCCATCACAACGCTGGTAATCAAGCAAAGATCCTAAGGGTTCCACTAATGCGTATAGGTGATATAATAAAAGAAACACATGTACACATTAAAGCAGAGACAAACCAAGTAGCATACTACCATTTTGAGCAAGATTGTATATATAACTGTGAATATCCCAAGCTTCCATCAAGTAATATAATACTAGTATGATACAGTAATGGCCTCTATGGCATATACACTAACATGTAGATCGGCCATTCACTTCTAAAGCTCCTTGTTGTAGTCCCTTCGCTGCGATCATCGAACTCCCGGACTCTCGGACGGCTCCAATGAGAAGATTGCAACGGTATTGCTTGAAGTCTTCGAGGCCGAAAATGATCTACGTCAAGGGAATACGAACTCAAGCTTCTACTTCACTAACTAGAGAATTAGTGAAGCAAACACCCTAAACTAAAGTGCTAGTCTAGTAGAGGATGATGAAATAAGAAATGGGTACACTTTAGAATTTCTTTTCTCACAATGTATCTCTCTCTTTATCAAACCCTAGAAAGAAATTGAAGGAGAAAGAAGATGAGCTCAAAATGAGAATGAAAACTAATCAAGAGAGAGAGTGAACTAACCATGGGTGAGTGGGTATCATATACTAACTCATGTAGAGACATTACCATGGCTAATTATAGTGGTTAGGTTATTTAATATCTTAAGTAAAACAAAACTAGTGGACCTAAGTCAATGCAACCATAAGCTTCATGAAGCTTCATGCATGTGAGCTCATTATCCACTAATTTTAGAATTACTTTAGATATAAATACCTAACACTATAATTAGTATGGTATAAGTCTTATACACCCATGTAAACTTGTATCAACAACAATGATACAAAATGAACACAAATGAATATATATCACATATATATTAAGTTGTGCACAAGTGAGAAAAACAAATGCTTAAGTGAACAATGTTAGTTAATGGAAATTAGTATATCACATATAGAATTATACACTAAATTATTAAATCAACACTTGACTTAATAATCCGGTTATATCACATATAACCGACTAACATCCAATGTATCGACTTATCGAATCAACCCTTGATTTGATAACCTGGTTATATCGCATATAACCGATCAATACAAACATCGCGAGAATAGAATACGGTATCACATACTCGCATTATTCTCGGTCCCGCACATATCACATACGCGCTCCTATTTCGTTTTGCCTGAGCCAGTAAAACCTCTATGTAGGACTCTAAACACTCGACAATACGCCGGCAGTAGGTGATGATCATATCAAGCACCCATAAGCCGTCAGCGGTACTAAGCTGGACGTAACGGCTACCCGGGTATTGAGCGATCAGAAGATTAGCAAGCAAGCCCGCTCCAACTCCTGCAAAAAGCCTGACAGTGACACTACAGTACAGTCCGGTCTCCTCGTCTGATATGTCGCATATCATGTCTTGGGGTGGTAAACGTCAGACCCCAATAACCGATAGTCATGCCCATATGAGATCATAACGGGTCGAGAAACTACCGGTACCTCTTACCAGTAAATCTCTAAACCAGCCCTGGCCAAGGACTTCCCTGTTATGGCCAATCGAGCATAGCGCAACATCAACCCCCAATAACGGGAGAGACGAAACCCCTCCTATCGCTCATTGTCTCCATGTGACTCGGGACTGTACCCAAAAACCACCGTTTTGCACGCCCTCTTTGACGTGGTAAGGTGGAAATCAAAGCACAGTGGGAATCACACAAGACTCTTGTTGGAGAAGTGCCCTCATAGTCAATTATTGGATCGCAGGTACGTGATTGCAATGATTGCGGAGGACCTATCCCGGTAGGACAGTCTTACTCGAAATGATAGTTTGCTATCTGGTTTGCCTTTATCAGTCGTGTACATGTTCAGGTGACCTGATTGCATGTTACACTTTGATAGAGCCCTTAGGATCTTGCTTTACCTACCAACTGTATGAGGGCGATCATATACGTGAGAGTTGGGTAGTTTATATGCATATCTTTAATTGTGGTCCCTAGTCGTGGGAGTTTCGAGACAGGGCATCGATACTCCGGAGTAGGACTAGTGTGTACAGTCGAGACCCCGACGAGGGGCGGTGGCCGGTCTCACAAGCCACTGGTGTATGTTGGATCACCTAAGATGTATACAGGTGCTCATTGGGTTATGAGTACACCGGACAGGACTCGCCGGGAATCTGCTAGTTAGTATTATATCTACCGTCAGATAGCAGTTCCCTGGTGACATGTGTACAGGTTAGTTCATCGACCTGAGGTCGTCATTTGTCTCGTGTGAGTTCCCACTGGCTTTGATTTCTACCCAACCACGGCTCAAAGGAGTCGTGCAAACAGGTAGCTTTTGGGTACAGTCCCGAGCCATATGGAGGCACGTGAGCGGATCGGCAGGGGATTCGTCTCTCCCGGTATTGGTGGCGAGGTCGTGCTGTGTCTAGGAGAGCCATTACACAAAGTCCCATGGCCATGGCAGGAGATTTACTGGTAGGTACTCCAGCAGTATCTCAGGGTGTTATTGGGCTATACTCCGACACGACTTATACTGCTATTGGGGGTCTGACGTTACTAGCCCCCTAGGCGGATATGCGATACTCATTGACGAACGGACCGGACTGTATATACATTGTCACTGTTAGGCTCAGTAGGGTTTTCGGAGGAGTTCGCTCATCGGTCTCCCTTGAGTTCGCTCCTTCGGCCACCCTTGAGGTCAGTCCATGGGCAGCCGTTACGCATAGCTAGTGCCGCTGACGGTTTGTGGTTAAACCCACTGCCAGGGTGCTGACGAGTCATTAGAGTCCCCCACAGACAGTTTCCCAAGTTCGGGCGAAACGTTGTAGAGGCCGTATGGTTTTCATGGCAGGGTTCGGAAAATGCACGTGCGTTTACGCACGTGTCGATTTTCGGACAGATGATACTGGTCGGCTTTGCTTTAAGCCAGATCCGAGTATTATATTGAGTAGGTATAATATCTTTGTCTCAGTTGCATTTGTATTCGGTCGTAATACAAATGCGGGTATATTTATACAGTTTCGGGGTTGTCCTGAAATTCGTTTCAGGATCACTTTTGGAAGTTGCCAGTTTCCAGTTTTCTATCAGCCGTCTTTTAACATTTGGTTAAAGACGGATTTATCTTTTCTACAGATAAGGTGAGTCAGTATTCTAGAATTTTCTAGATGTGGTGACTAGGCTATTTGGTGTTGGGTTTTAATTGGATGCATTAATTGATTTGATGACTATGCTTATGATTCATGCTTTGTTGTTAGGTTGTGATAAGTATGATAGGATATGGTCACCACTTGGAGATCCTACACTCACCTCCCTCCTTTGATATATATAGCCTCCTCTCTCGTCTCTCTCATAGACTTCACTTGATGTTTCATTTTAGAGAGAAAAGAATATGATAGGTTTTATCGGTGTATGGAATTTCACAGTCCATTTCATTCCATCACCCGATTCCTTCGGCAACTTCATTAAACCGTCCGTCCATAGCTTTGGACGGAATGAGACAAAGTCATCTACTCATTCTCTACATCAATCTTGGTCGTCTCTTTTAGCAAACTTGACGATCGAGTTGCCTCGAGTCAGAGGCGGGAGCCCGTTTAAAGAACCGATCATGTGGTGCCACCCTCGACGAAGGACATCGGAGATCGACGAGATCGGAGCAGCCGCAACGGAGCGTGGGATGATGGTTGAAGAACGAAGGACTCGGATCGTTCGGTATAACCATTCTACACTCTTTACAGTTTGTTAGTTTAGCAATAATGGCAGATCCGGGTTAAAGTATACGATAGCACCAGTTAAAAAGTTTTTGTTCCGCATTTGGCGTCTATAGACTGCCGGGGTGCTAGCGTAGACTTACAACTCTATGACGATCTCGGGTCTACAGACTAACATGTACCAGTGTCAACAGAGAACTGACATCTGACGTAAGGTATAATACCATCTGGGAGTTCTCGGCGAGTCCGTCCAGTGTACCCAGTCTCCACTGAGCACCTGTATATCATCTCTGATGTCAAACACCAATGGATATGGGATCATCCATCGCCCATCTATATGGGTCGAGAAGGTATACGCTAGTCTACACTGGTATATCGATGCCCCGTCTCGATACACCCACGACTAGGGACCTTGAAGGATGTACTTATGGACTACCATGTCCCCACTAGTATGATCCACATCATAGTCCAGGTAGTCAAGTATACATCCTAAGGGCTTTACCAACATGTAACAGAGAGACAATCAGTGTACTCGTTAAGTAAAGAGTAACCATATAGCATACTATCATGTCGAGCAAGAAAGTCCTCCCTATATATGTCCAAGCATCCACTACAATATACATCTCATGTATAGTAATGGCCTCTAGGGCATACATATAACTAACAATCTCCCACTTGCACTAAGGCCATCTGATAACAGTGGTTGAAGTATCTCATACTCAACCATCCCATAAAAGTCACTCTCTGGGAAAAGGCCTTTGTGAGTGGATCCGCCGTGATGTCCTCTGAGTCTACTCTCCTAACCTCGATCCCCTGGAGATCAACCATCTAGATCAGGTGACACTTCCTTAGAATATGTCTAGATCACTGATGGGACGGGCGTTCCTAGGCATAGGCCACAACTCCATTGTCACACAATGGTAGGAACGAAGTTCATCTCATGAACTAATATACACCCAGACTGCCTCTTTGGTAGTATCTTTGGCAACGAGGTATCCAGCCTTTATCGTCTAGTATGCCACGGTATCTAGCTTGGAACTCTTCCAACATACCGTCCCTTTACTGAGGGTAAAGACAATGCCTGTGACTGACTTTCAGTCGTCCTTATCACTCTGGAACCTTTCCAGTGATTCTCCCTAGGATCGATTGATACCATCTCACTACAACTAGTGAGTATCCTAACATCCAATTAGATCTATCTCATAGATCCAAAACACAGGATTTAGGAGGTATCACTTTGATCCTATATGGAGAATCCTTGTGATAAGCGGAGATTGACCGAGCGTAGCTTTGGAAACTCCTTCCCTATCAAGAGTATGCCATCCATGTACTCTACGAGGATCACCACCATACTCCCTACTACCTTTTTGTATATACAAGGTTCATCTACCATTTTGATGATGTCAAACTCTTTGACTACTGCATCAAAACAGATGTTCCAATTCCGCGATGCCTGCTTTATCACATAAAACATCTTGCATATGTTTCCGCTGCTCCCACTGTCTACGAGGCCCTCTGGTTGTGTACTTATAGATGCTCTCTTCCAAATCAACATTTAGAAAAGCAGTCATGACACCCAACCGCCAGATATTGTAGTCATGGTATGTAGCCGTGGCAAGTAGGATCTGGATGGACTTAAGCATAGCTACTTAGAAAAGGTTTCATCATAATCCATACCTGGTCAATGATGCAAACCTTTAACAAGTCTAGCTTTGAAAGTCTCAACTTTTCCATGTACACCAAGTAATCTTCTCAAGATATACTTGCTCCTGATAGGGATTTAACCCTTCAGATAAGGCAACCAAAGTCCATAATTTTTTGGTGTATAAGGATTCCATCTCAGATCGCTAAGCATCCAGCCATTCTTACAGAGTCCCACTCCTGATGTCCAGATCGAAACTAGTTGGGTCATCATCTCATGATGCAATCTTCGCTCCCACTGTCATAGAGAAATCGAAGTATCTCTCAGGTGGGTGAGGAACCCTACTAGATCGGCGGAGAGGCTGAGGTTCATTAGAAAATATTGAATCCTTTGGTTCTATCAAATCATCAGCTGCAGTTTGTATAGCTGGAACTCCTTCCAGTTCTACCTCATGTCCACTAATTTCTTCATAAGAAATTCCCTTTCACAAAGGTGGCATGCTGAGAAACAAAACATCTTTTGTTCCTCGGTTTGGTAGAAGATATTCCCTTGCGAATGCTTGGGATATCCAACAAACTTCTACAGAACTGACTTTGCCTCGAGCTTGTCCGGATTATGCTTTTAGACATACGCTGGACAACCCCAAATCTTAACAAACCTAAGATATGGGCTCTTCCCTTTCCATATCTCATATGAAGTGGTAGGCAACTTATTTGATCGGAACCCTATTCAATAGGTACGCAACATCACAAGTGCATAACTCCCTAAAAGGAAATAGGCAACTCAGTAATACTCATCATAGAGCACACCTTATCACATAGGGTGTGATTGCTCTGCCCCGATACACCGTCGTGCTGTGGTGTAAGCGGAGGAGTAATGCTGAGAGAGAATCTCATTCTCTTTTAGAATAATCCAGGAATTTCGTGCTCAAGTATTCTCCTCCTTGATCACATCAAAGGACATAATACTTATACCCATTTTGGTTCTCTACTTCTAACTTATATTCTGTGAATATCTCAAATGGTTCGGACTTGTGTTTCAACAGGAACATATGTCTGAATCTTGAGAGATCATCAGAGAATGTAATGAAGTACAAAGAACCGGTCTAGGCATGTATAGACAGGGGACCTTCATACATCAGCATGTATCATCCCAAGAGTTCACTAACTCTTTCTCTGTTTCCTATAAACAGAGCTATGGTCATCTTATCTCTGTGACATGACCGGCAAGTTTCACAAGATGTAAATTCAAACTAATTTAAATATGCATCTATATGTAACTTCAGCTAGTCGGGTCACATTGATATGACCTAGTCTACAATACCTCAAGATGGATTCGTTCATTTCTGAACTCTTCCTCTTGTATGTGTTCTGTATACTAAGTGTTGGAGATTGTGCCCTCAGAGTCAATTATTGGATCACAGGCACGTGATTGCAATGATTGAGGGGGGACCTATCCCAGGAGGACAGTCTTACTCGAGATGATAGTATGCTATCTGGTTTATCTTTATCATCGTGTACTGCTTTAGGTGACCTGACAGGTCGCTATTACACGTTGATAGAGCCCCTAGGATTCTTGCTTGACTGCCAGCAGTATGAGGGCGATCACATACGTGGGAGCTGGTAGTCTATAAGCACATCCTTAAAAGGTCCCTAGTCGTAGGAGTTTCGAGACAGGGAATCGATACTCCATTAGTAGACTAGTGTATACAGTCGAGACCCCGACGAGGGGCGGTGGCCAGTCTCACAAGCCACTGGTGTCAGTTGGTTCACCTAAGATGTATACAGGTGCTCATTGGGTTATGAGTATACCGGACAGGACTCGCCGGGAACATGCTAGTTGGTCTTATACCAGATGTCAGATAGCAGTTCCCTGGTGACTGATCGCACGCTTTTGGCGTGTCGGATGTTCAAAGAATTTAAGTGTAACCGCGATCAGGACGGTGTCGCTTTGCAGCTAGCCGGTGAGCACGGGTCGGTCCACAGGGAGATGGTGTTATCTTACCTTCTTGTCTTAGACGAGTCAATAAAGAATCTTGTATGAGTGTTTGGTCTAACCTATGTGTTTATCTGCAAGTATAAGGTTGTTAAGAAAATACGAGATTGTAAGCTAAGAAATCCGTACTCAAAACCTTTGAGCCGAGTCTTGACCAATTGAAGCTAAGCAATCGGCAACAACGTGGATTAGGGGATTTAAGCGCGGTATTCGTGGAATCCGGCTTATTTACCCTTGTCCTTCCGTTCTTGTCTCTTGCTTTCGCCTCCGGCCAAACCGAACGCAACCGGTCGCAGTTAGGAATCACCGTTACCTTGTCAGGGTACGGTGCCTAACGGAGCGCTTGCGTATGGTTTGGGCGGAGTTCAAATGGAAAATAACGGGAAAAGGAATTGGTAAAGAAATGTTAACTTATAATACCGTATTTTATCTTAACAACAACAATAATTACAACATTCACAAAATAAACAAAAGAGAACAAAAAGAAAAGAACAAAGAAAAGAAAAGATACAAGCAATTAAAGTGCATGAAATAAAATTGCAAGTAAGTAAATAGCAAGTAATAAAAGACAAGGTAATAAATTGCGAATAATAAAAAGCGATAAAAAGAATCACGGAAGTAGAACCCAAGCCAAGCATGTGCTCAATAGCCAACCCTTAAACTTGCAAGCTCAATGAAGAGGTTGCAAGATCAAGGGAAGGGTAGAGAACGCATATGAAGTGGAGAACTAGTCCCGTGAGAAAATACGACCCTTGAGATCAATAACTAACTCTTACCCATTCAAGCCCAATGAAGAGGTTGAATGAGCAAGAGAAAGCAAAAATCTCAAGGGGAAGAAGAAACACAAGAGAATGATACAAAGCCCTCATCTTCATTAATCTCCCACTCAAAAGCTCTCACTACATTTTAATGGAAGAGGAATGAAGAAGAAGAAGAAGAAGAACTATACAAAATCCTAACAAAAGAGGCTACAAGAATGAACTAAAGAATGACCCTTGGCTTTGGCAAGTTCTGCTGTATTTATAGGCAGGGAGTTGAAGTTCTAGGGCAACCAGCAGAGCATAAATGAAGTACCCAAAACACCCCTGAAACACGACAAAATGAATCCTCAGTATGGCCGCGTTTCCGCGGCCAATACCCCCTATTGGCCGCGGAAACGCGGCGGTTTGGTGGGGTTGGGCAGTGAGATTTGGTCTGAGTCCCTGGTTTTCTGTGCCTTGTTGTTTGGTACATGTAGTTCCTGATAATACCTCTACATTTCTTCCAGAATTCTTGTTGAGGGAAAGGTGGACTTTTTGTGGATGCTTTTGTCATGATTGCCTCGAGCTCCGCGTAGATCTCTTAGATTTTGTGCTACCATTGAGCCTTGTGCATGAGGATGACATTGATTTGACATTTTGTCTTCCTAAACTGGTATCTGGCAGCATACAGATGAAGAGCGGAGACCGTGTTTTATCAGTGGTTGGCAGGAACCCGGATTTTGCCGTGTTTTCCATGAATTTCACCGTTTTAGAACCGAGAACCTGCATCCTGCAAATATGTAATAAACACGGATTAAAAGCACCTACCTATAAACACACGAGCGTAAGAATGGGCGGTATAAAATGCAATATTCTGATATGAACAAATACCCCCAAACTTAACTTTTGCTCGTCCCGAGCAAAACCAATTATTCACAAAAAATAAAATGATAACCGCACTTTCGCAGGGAACGCGATTGCACTGAGCATGTGCAACAAGCCGTTAAACCTCTAGGTGTCCCTAGTAGGAGGAGTGTTGTCTCCTGAGGGTTTTCAGCGGATTACACCCACAAAATCCCGTCAAGCTAGTTTGTAAAATGACTAAGATTCAAACCTTAAAGTTTTGTTTAAGAAAATAACAATTCTATTATCCTAGGTCTAGATTATCGAACCTTTATTTTTCACACCTCGCTTCTTATTTAACTACAGATTTTATATGTCTTTACGTGCAGTGCAAATAGTGTCGTTAAGTTCCGAAAGGTCGAATAAAGTCATTATGTCACACAATAAAACCCAGATAACAATTTTAAAAGGATCACATAAGTTTTATAAAGAGTTAAGCATTTTTCAAGTTTCGTTTTCCAGTAAAGTTTCAACTTCAGAATTTCTATCTTCCCTAACAGGAAACTAGGTCTTATTCTTCACTCCACCTTTTTCTTGTTTTCAATTCATACACACCTCTGTGAACGTGCAATAGTCTTTATCATAGAATAAAACCTTCATATCTCCGTTAAAATTTTTATAAAAGCCTGTCTTTTATCAAGATTATTCTCACACAAAGAACCGTTAGGAATTTTAACTCGGAGAAAACACTTGCTTGACTTTGTTTTAAAACTGGACTTTCTAGGCTTCTTAGCGAGCTTTGGGCCAATGCACCCAAACCAGTTGGTTTTAGGGCATTAGGCGTAGAAACACCCCAGTGGACTTAATTACTCAAGTTACCTAGGTCCAAAAACAAAAGACAGTTTGGCGTGAAAAACATGATGATTCAATACGAACGGAGATATAACCGGTAGTTCAATTATTTTTTGGATAAAAGACGTGTTTAGTGGGTTCGGTGTGTAATCATTCCAATCAAGTTTCAGATGGGTTATTTTTCAGACTTAGTTCCAATTAAGGTATCAATAACATTCCTTCATATTCACTTACTTCATAAACTATTCTTGATATATTACTTATTTCAGAACAAACCTATTTGATCCTCAGAAAATCATTTATCTATTTAAAAGTTTTTTTTTTTTAAACATAAAAGACTTGTCATCTAATTTCCAAGACTCACAACACGTGTAGTGTGATGTAAAGACGTATATCAGCTATAGTTAACTTCAAAGGAGAGTTATCTTTCAGGTTTTCAAAATCTAAACATAAGATTTAGTTATTCCTATTTTTTCAAACAAAAACCGTCGAATGTTGAATCAGAGTTTTTCCCAAGCTAACTTGACAAAAAAGTTTTTATATTTTTAGAAAATTTTCAGATTTTTATGGATTTTATGGATTTAATATGCAGATGCAAAATATACATATGAATGCGAAGAAAGAAACCTTACTGAGCACACCCCCAAACTTAAACTTGACAGTGCCCTCACTGTCAGGCTATACCAAGAGGGTCAATATTGCCGGTGCTTCCTAAAAACAAATTATATACAAAACAAAAAAAAAAAAGGAAAACCAAAAAAAATATATACAAAAAAATGTCCCCCCCCAAACTTAAGTAAAACAGTGTTTCCACTGTTAAGCGTTGAAATTCAGGATTAGGGGGAAAGAAAACAGTATCCATCTATACAAGGCCTTACACAGGCCAAAAGTTAGCACCAACCATTCAAAGATTTTATCGTCATAAAGCAGTGGCTGGTGGAAGAATGCGGAGAGGTAAGAAATGGAGACTACGCGAGACCGCTTGTGGAGAGAAGTGGAATCCGGTCTCGGTAGATCAGAAGAAGAAGAATGGCGGAAGGGAAAAAGAAGTGGAATACGAACTTGAGGGCGTAAATGGAGTAAATAGATTAGCACAATTTTTGATGAGCGATGTGTAAAAAGCGATTGTGCTAATATATTTACCCGTCGAGAGATGGGGTCAAATCCCTCAAGATTCGTAAGAAACCATGGGTACGCCGAACTTGGTAAACCAGACATATGAAATGAAAATGATACGGGTTCTTGCAAGGTCGGAATGATAGGAAGGATGGAGGGAAGTGGCTGAGGAAGGGTATCGGTTAAGGGTTCTGGAGGGTGTACACAGTCAGTGAAAGGAACAGGATGAATTGGAAAATCCGACTCATCATCTAGAACTGTTTCATCCTCAAAAATATCCTCAAAATTCTCCTCAAAATTAAGCTTATCCATGCACATTTCATCAAAGTCCAGACGCATATGGGGTTCGGGAAAAACATTTAAAGACTCGGGATGATGAATTGGAGAGAAAAACCTAGTCAAATCTATGGGTTCATCATCCAAAATATCCCCAGCGTCAATATCCTCGATCAAGTGAAAATCTATATTCTCAGACACCTTAACAATAGCATGGATATCAATCGATTTGGGTTCTAAAGTGGAGGTGTAAAGGTCAAGAGGATTGGGTATGGTTTCACTTGGAAGGGATCCTTCACAATCAGGTAAATCAAACACTACAAAGTCGCACAACTCATTAATCATTCTATCTTCAATTGACGAATCGTTGGGAACACAAGAGTTGTGGGATTCAATTGGGGACGGGTAGGTTTGATTTGGAAGGGGGTATATCTCACTCTCTCCACTCAAATTCACAGCCTGTCCTGCCGCCTCATCATACATTGAAAAATTAGGAGCTAGTTGAAAACTAGCTACCGGATCACTAGGTTGTATGAGGGCGGCCATGGACGCATTCAAATCCATCATTTGTTGGCTTGACGCTACCCTGAAGTCTTCCAACGACTGTTCTAGACTAGACATTGGTTGTGAAGGGGTTTCAGTGAAAGATTCACAGTTGTATGGATACTGAAAACTCCCAAATGGCGGTTCTGAAGCAATGTCTAGGGAAGGTGCAAAAGTAGGGTAGGATTGGTAGGAATTGAATGGCTGGACAGGAGTGGGATCAACATTTGGATAAGAAGGTGAATGGATTTGTTGGTCCCAAGAATTTGTAGTGGTGAAAGGAGTGAAAGATCGGCTACGAGATTGTTCAATTCGTTCAGCGATGGACAAAGGACGACTTGCAGAAGGGGTATCAACATAAGCGGGAGTGAATGTTTGAAACGGTTGATACGAAGTGGAATGAGGAGTGCAAGTGTTTGTCCTAGACGCTGCTATATGATCTTTCAGTGAAACTTTGGGCTTGGAGGGGTCGTTCGAAGTTCGGCCAAAGCAAGAACCGTATGAGGTAATGTCTGGTTGTGGGTACCAAAGTTCGGCAAGAGTTTTGCGAGGAGGGGTACCCATGATATGAAGAGAGAGGAAAGAAGAGAAAAGGGAGGGAAAAGAATGTGATTTTTTTTTTATATAATTTTTTAGTTAGTTGTTAGCAAAAGAATGAAATATACACAAAAGAAATATGGACAAAAATAATCACGACACAAAAAAAAATACCACACACTTAAACGTTCTAGGGTTCACCTAGGTCAACTAGACTTGCTCCAGAACTTGATTGTCGAAGTAAAACTGTGTCGAGAAACAGGCTCAAGATACACTGATCACGAGGCCAGGTAAGTGCAGAGATAAGGGGAGGTTTTCCAACGCTTTCGCGAAGTTCCTTAATTAAATAACCCTTTCTCTTTTGGCGGTTTCGCCGTTAACACTTTCCTAGACACCCCGTAAACAATATACCGTAAGCAAGCTTCTAAATACAGTTAACTTCTCCTAGTGAGCGCGAAGTCCTTAAGGCTTAAAGTCAAGTTTCTTTTAAATTTTGTGTGGGTAAACGTTATGCGCAAGTTCGTGATTTGTGGGCTACGGAAAAGGTGATGAAATCCTTTACCGTATGTTGTGGGGTTCGCTTGCCCTTAAGTCCCTATTAATTGATGCAATGCACAATTCAAAAAAAAATTCTATAAAGAATAAAACAATCGTTTTTTAGTTTAAGCTCAGCACTGCAACAAATACGGGTTAGTCAATTTTTAGCGTTTGCTAGCGAACTTGCAAAGAATCCTGCAAAAGAATAGTATATTGGAAGCGTCGGATTTGAGAAGAAGGTGTTAGTAAAGTACGTACCGTTTAAGTTTTGGGTTAAGAAACCCCCGTTGAATCGAGTCCGGTAAGCTTGAAAGGTTCACTTGCGCGGGTCAAACTACCCGGATCTTTGGCACTGTACTCCGTAATCACCTTAACTTTGAATGTACACTTTGCTCCCACAATCGTAGTTTGCAAATCTGCAAAAATCTGCACACTTGCCCACAAAAATATTGTCCAAGAAAAAAAAACCAAAAAGAATATTTTTTTATATATATATACAAAAAGAATATTAACCCGAATAACAAGAAAGAAAATACGCTACCGTCTCCCCGGCAACGGCGCCATTTGATCGCACGCTTTTGGCGTGTCGGATGTTCAAAGAATTTAAGTGTAACCGCGATCAGGACGGTGTCGCTTTGCAGCAAGCCGGTGAGCACGGGTCGGTCCACAGAGAGATGGTGTTATCTTACCTTCTTGTCTTAGACGAGTCAATAAAGAATCTTGTATGAGTGTTTGGTCTAACCTATGTGTTTATCTGCAAGTATAAGGTTGTTAAGAAAATACGAGATTGTAAGCTAAGAAATCCGTACTCAAAACCTTTGAGCCGAGTCTTGACCAATTGAAGCTAAGCAATCGGCAACAACGTGGATTAGGGGATTTAAGCGCGGTATTCGTGGAATCCGGCTTATTTACCCTTGTCCTTCCGTTCTTGTCTCTTGCTTTCGCCTCCGGCCAAACCGAACGCAACCGGTCGCAGTTAGAAATCACCGTTACCTTGTCAGGGTACGGTGCCTAACGGAGCGCTTGCGTATGGTTTGGGCGGAGTTCAAATGGAAAATAACGGGAAAAGGAATTGGTAAAGAAATGTTAACTTATAATACCGTATTTTATCTTAACAACAACAATAATTACAACATTCACAAAATAAACAAAAGAGAACAAAAAGAAAAGAACAAAGAAAAGAAAAGATACAAGCAATTAAAGTGCATGAAATAAAATTACAAGTAAGTAAATAGCAAGTAATAAAAGACAAGGTAATAAATTGCGAATAATAAAAAGCGATAAAAAGAATCACGGAAGTAGAACCCAAGCCAAGCATGTGCTCAATAGCCAACCCTTAAACTTGCAAGCTCAATGAAGAGGTTGCAAGATCAAGGGAAGGGTAGAGAACGCATGTGAAGTGGAGAACTAGTCCCGTGAGAAAATACGACCCTTGAGATCAATAACTAACTCTTACCCATTCAAGCTCAATGAAGAGGTTGAATGAGCAAGAGAAAGCAAAAATCTCAAGGGGAAGAAGAAACACAAGAGAATGATACAAAGCCCTCATCTTCATTAATCTCCCACTCAAAAGCTCTCACTACATTTTAATGGAAGAGGAATGAAGAAGAAGAAGAAGAACTATACAAAATCCTAACAAAAGAGGCTACAAGAATGAACTAAAGAATGACCCTTGGCTTTGGCAAGTTCTGCTGTATTTATAGGCAGGGAGTTGAAGTTCTAGGGCAACCAGCAGAGCATAAATGAAGTACCCAAAACACCCCTGAAACACGACAAAATGAATCCTCAGTATGGCCGCGTTTCCGCGGCCAATACCCCCTATTGGCCGCGGAAACGCGGCGGTTTGGTGGGGTTGGGCAGTGAGATTTGGTCTGAGTCCCTGGTTTTCTGTGCCTTGTTGTTTGGTACATGTAGTTCCTGATAATACCTCCACATTTCTTCCAGAATTCTTGTTGAGGGAAAGGTGGACTTTTTGTGGATGCTTTTGTCATGATTGCCTCGAGCTCCGCGTAGATCTCTTAGATTTTGTGCTACCATTATGCCTTGTGCATGAGGATGACATTGATTTGATATTTTGTCTTCCTAAACTGGTATCTGGCAGCATACAGATGAAGAGCGGAGACCGTGTTTTATCAGTGGTTGGCAGGAACCCGGATTTTGCCGTGTTTTCCATGAATTTCACCGTTTTAGAACCGAGAACCTGCATCCTGCAAATATGTAATAAACACGGATTAAAAGCACCTACCTATAAACACACGAGCGTAAGAATGGGCGGTATAAAATGCAATATTCTGATATGAACAGTGACATGTGTGCAGGTTAGTTCATCGACCTAAGATCGTCATTTGTCTCGTGTGAGTTCCCACTGTGCTTTGATTACTACCCTACCACGGCTCAAAGGAGTCGTGCAAACAGGTTTTAGTTGGGTACAGTCCCGAGCCACATGGAGGCAGTGAGCGGATCTGCAGGGGTTTGTCTCTCCCGGTTTTGGGGGTGAGGTCGCGCTGTGTCTAGGAGAGCCATTACATAAAGCCCTCGGCCGAGGCAGGAGATTTACTGGTAGGTATTCCAGTAGTATCTCAGGGTGTTCTGGGCTGCGCTCCGACACGACTTGTACCACTTTTGAGGGTCTGACTTTTACCAACCCCCTAGGCCCGCCATGCGATGCTCATAGACGAACGGACCGGACTGTACGGATATTGTCACTGACAGGCTCAGTAGGGTGTCAGGATGAGTTCGCTCATCGACGTCCCTTATGGTCAATAGCTGGTGGCCCGTCACGTATTGGCTTATACCTATGACGTGCTAGTAGTTAAATCCACAGCCATAGTATTGACGATTCTTTAGAGTCCACCACACTTTCAGTTACTCAAGTTTCGGGCGAAACGCTGTAGAGGCCGTATGGAAATATGGCAGGGTCCGATCAGATACGTGCGGTATTGCACGAATCAGGATCGGACGGTTTGTACTAGTGGCCGTATGGATATATGGCAGGGTTCGATCAGATACGTGCGGTATTGCACGGATCAGGATCGGACGGATATTACTAGCCGGCTTTGGTTTAAGCCGGATCCTAGTATTGTACAGTGTAGATTTTGTCTCATTGCATTTGTATCCGGTCGGTATACAGATGCGGGTGTGTATGTACAGTATCGGGGTTTTCCTGTAATTTATTACGGGACCAGTTTTCTGGAGTTGCCAGTTTGCATTCTGTTCCGGCCGGTTTTCCTTTGTTCTTTCCCAGCCGGACTTTTCCGATGGAGGGGGTTATTTGCAAGTTTGCAAATAACATTTGTGGAGGGGATATCTTGCATTTGTGGGGTTTCATGATGGTTCATAATCATGAGATGCTTTCTTAGTCTTTTCCTTTGCATTAATTAAGATATGAAAGGATTAGAAATTGATTTGAGTTTTGTTATCATGATGTTTGGATGTGGTCACCCCTTCACCTTTTACTACCGTCACCTCCCTTCTTGTATTTGTTTTGGCTCCACCATTTTGAGATGATAAGGAGGCCGGCCACATTTTTGAGGGAGAGTGAGAGAGTTTCATTTTGTATGTGGCATTTTTCCTTCATCTCATTTCTTGCTAGGAAAAATGAAAGCACCATTTTTCCTTAACCTCATTCCTCCATCACCAATGGCAACTTCACTACCCCAAATGAGACAACCATTCTACACTAGCCTACAGCACTTCTTGGTCGCGTCGGCTAGCCAACTTCGCGCCCGAGTTGCCTCGGTCCAGAGGTGGGAGCCCGTAAAAGAAATCGGCTACGTGGTGCCCTTTCCGACGAGAAGACGACGAATGGTGATTCCGAGGGAGATCGGGACGACGACGAGAAGACCGAAGGACACGGATCGCTCGGTATACTTCTCTACCCTTCTCTTGATAGCTAGCATTAGGTTAATGGTTACGATCCGGGTTTATTGTCCGCGGTAGCGCCAGTTTGAAAGTTAAGAAATTTTTTGATTCCGCATTTTGGCCTCGGATAGACGGCCGGGGCGCTGCCGTGGCGCAACATGGTATCAGAGCCATGCCATTAACCTAGTCTAGCTTGCTCTAGTATGTTTAAAGACCCGATCGAACAAAAATCTCAAAAACCGTGTTTCGTGTGCATCAGGTTTCTGTCGAAATTTTTTGGACTCTAAAAATTTTTCAGGTAGTTGCAGAATGATGTGCAGGGAAGTATAAGAATTCTGGTAAAATTTGGTCGCCTGATTCCATCATACCACCGCGGAACCGCGGCCAAAGCCATGCTTGGGCCGCGGTTCCGCCGCCGTTTAGCCTCTTCACTGCACCAAATTTTTTCAGATTGTCTTACACTTGGAAATAGGGGTTTTTGGTATATTCTTTTTGGGCCCAGATTTTCTTGATGTGCTACAGTAGTACTTGGGGGCCCACTTGGTAAATTTGTTCGATCGGAAATTTTTAACACATTAGTTCACAGTATTTACATTATATCTGCGACCGTGAATGTCACTTGATCGGTAAATCCTGTCTAACTGCTATAGCCCGGTTAGAAGGATTTGCGAACGTGACTTTCACGTTGATGTTCTATGTATTGCTGTGATGTTGCGGATCGGTCGTAGGGGATAGCCTGGATGCAATGCTAGTACAGTTTTTGTTGTATTATGTACATTTGATATTGCGGGGCGAGCGTCCGACATGTGGACTACCGTCACTGCCTGATTGTATTATTCTTTTGGGGCACGACCTGGTTGCGGTCGATGTACCCGGTGTATGTACATTTTACTTTCTGTACTAGGATTACCCCAAGGTGGGGTGCACGGATAGCCGGGTTCTAGAGGGAAACGGGCCCGCATCTCATGGCATTGAGACGGAGGGGGCTTCACTCTAGGATTGGCAGGCTATTCGCCGCACTCGTAGGGGGTACAGGCTGACCCAGGAGGGGTGCCCAAGTTACCGGATTCCGTGAAGTGCTGGGTGGTCCATTCACGGTGCTGAAGGGGACTGCCTCGCTTCAGGTTTTGGCGGGTGACTTGCCGCGCCCGTAGGGGTCTAGGATTTCATTGCACAGGCTATCCACACGACCAGGGGAACGTCGGGTTTCAGCAGCGGCTCTGTGAAACCCGGGGATCCCAGATATCCGTATTGTTTTGTGATGCTGTACATTTCTGTGATGTTGCATTTTTATCACGCCTTGAGCGAAATATTATATATTGGTATATATATACTAGTAGATGTTGTATATGTTTTGCATCCGCGCTAGTCCAGTCCCCGCTCTGTCGTTAGTTAAGTAACCTAACGGGTGATGACGGGACCCAGTGGCGAATGCGGATAGCATATACGTACATCATTATTTTCGTTCTTTATTGGTGTGATCAATTGATGGGACTGCATTGATTCGGATCAATGCAAGTTTAAAACAAACCTATTCTGATGTTGTTGGAACACTTTTCAAAAAGCTGTTATTGCAAGGACGTTCTCTTATGTTTTGCATCGTGGTATTCAGTTGGAATATCCTGCTCCTCAGTCGACGAGGCAAGGGCCGAGATCCCTTCACCGGGAGTGACCCCTTGGACAAAAGTTTGCGTCAGGGCAATAACTTCACTATAGCCGATTACTTTTGCTTTGCATCGTGGTATTCAGTTGGAATATCCTGCACCTCATTCTACGGGGAAAGAGCCGAGATCCCTTCACCGGGAGTGACCTCTTTAGCAAATGTTTTCGTCACTATATTTTTACAAAAGGCTATGCAGTTCCTTCAACGATATCAAGTTCATTACGTTAAAAGTTTTTCGCCAAAAACTAGACGTAGCCCTCCGTCATTTCTTACGAGTATTATTTAGTATTCGTGCTGCGTTTGTTGACTCCGTCAATTCGTAGTGTACGGTAGCTAAGTGGTGCTTGTTTGTAGCATAAATGGGATTGGTTAGGACAGTCGTGCGGCCTTGTTGACTCCGTCAAGGGCACGTACGGGTGGGTTTAACGCAATCCAGAAAATGACGGGTTGAACTTAACTAGGACTCTTTGATTTGTTGACTCCGTCAAGGTCACTTGGGTCCTAGGGGTAAAAACTTACATCGGGAGTTTCTAAAGAAACTGAAACTTTCCAGGCATGCGCATACCTTCTGGAGTGTGGTGACGTGAGTGGATTCCGTCACGTTACCATGCGATGATAGTTGGATCCCGATTCCCACTGATGAGTTGGTTTACTCCTCGGGTGATCCCGGCTAATTCTTCTTTCAGGTTAGGAGAAGAATTTGACGTTACAGTGGGAGGTTTCCAGATTAGATAAAGTGATAACCATTCTGATCTAGGTTAGAGTGCACGCCGAGTGTTTCTTTTCTCTCTCTCTTATTGCAGCGACCATTGACCCGACCCTAAGACTATGACTCAGTGACCAAGTTAACCGACCTTCTTAACACTGGCTTTTGGATTATCAGAGTTGCAAACCTCATTGCCACTCCTACTTTTACCCTTTTCTCCAGGACACCCCGTATTACTACGAACGTCCACTTCCATTGGACAAAACCATCGTATGGTTAGATACGAACTCGAAGGAATTTATTCGAGGATGGTTTCCGGTTCTAGAGAAAACGGATAGGACTATTCAGTTGTCTTTTCCTTTTACCTTCTCTCAGGTTGCGAGTACTCCTTGGTTTAGGAGTAGTACACCTATTACGCAAATTGGATAGTCTTCTTCCAAACCTTAGGCTGGTGCCGAACGGTGGGGAATGAAGAAAACCAATTAGCATAAAGATGGTGTGCAGAAGGTATTAAGTTAAGACAAAGCAAGGGATTAGTAGGAGGGCAAAGTAAATTGCGACTGATATTCACGACCAAACCAAGTATTTCTTCGCCAATCCTAAATCACCTTTGTATTTCTCCAGGACACTCCGTATCACTACGAAGATCCACAGTTTATTGGATACTCCATCGTATGGTTATATACGAACTTGAAAGGAACTTGTTCCTGTTCGGGGATGGATTCTGGTTCAGGAGAAATAGGAATAAGGTTTATTCGGTTGTCTTTTATCTTCACCTTCTCTCGTTTTGCGAGTGCTCCTAAGATTAGGACAGTACACCCATTATGCTTATTGGATAGTCTTCTTCCAAACCATAGGCTGGTGCCGAACGGTAGGGAAGGAAGAAAACCATTTGGCCTAAAGGGGTGTACAGAAGGTAATGACTAAAGACATAGAAAGGGATTTAGAAAGATGGCAAAGAATTACAAGGTTACAGTTGTGAATCTGGATAATGGAAGAGGCATTACTAGGAATACCAGGATACCCCATCGAAACATTTCAATGTTTCAGTTTCACTGTGTACTGTTAATGGAAAACTGATTTCCCGATTAGACACTTACTCCAGGGTATGTATTTACCAGGTATGATTCTCACATCTGTATGGTTTTACAGATGATGAGTGGGAGTAAGTTATTGGGAATTGGGTGATCATCCTCATTATATCGGGATTCGTTGTAATCGGTGATATTTGAGGAAGTCAGCTGGGTTGTTTGCCGGACGGCAATTATTTGGTTTTGAATATCCGCTATTATGCACCAATTTCAAATTAATATATCTGTACGTCTATTTTTATAGAGTGAGATATACCTTTTTGAAATTATGTCTACGACATTTACCTATATCAGTGGATGGTTAGGTAAGGAGCATTAAACAGCGGTGTAATTCTTCTTAACCATAAGTACAGTTTTCAACCTACGACACACAGTGAATGAGTTATCAGACTCAAGGGACTTATACAGAGTATTGTATGTTGTCCACGGTCCATCAGGACAGAGGGGTTGGTCCTCGTACTATATTCGGTTTACTTATGACTTCTCTAGTTTTTAGACAGGTGTTTCGTGGAAACACAGGGTCCGAATTTTGAGAAGTTATAGGTATTTGAATAAAGTAGAGAACCAGGTATTGCAAGTATCGGGATTCTTCAAAGTGATCAAAGATGTAGATACTTGTATATGGTATTCAGTTGATAGTAATGATTAAGAGAACTTGCTTCTCTTTCAGGTAACTCATAATTGGAAGCATTCCTAAGTTGAGTAACGCTGATCGGCATCCTTCCATTTAGTTGACATGCACTGGAGACAGCTGCATGATTTGAATCTGGTTCAATTAAATCAGTGCCGCTGGTTCTATATTGGATATAGAACAGTTCACACCTTAACATTGTTAAGGTACGGGGAGTTGTCCGGCTTATGATTAAAACCAGACACTGGACAACTCTAGGCACGTTTCTGTAATGGTTGTTTGTGGGTTGACCCAGGCTATGACGAGGGTTGACTTTCTACCATCTGGAAGATCAATAGTGATATTGTTCTTGACTCGCCACAGTTTTAATAAAAATGGATTTTTTCAGAAAACAGTAGTGGGAGTATGGTAGAACTGGAAGTAATTCCAGAACCACAAACGATTACAGAAGATTTGATAAGGAACCTAAAGATTCAATCTGGATTGACATTCCATTAGCCAATCCGCAGATATGATGGGTAACCTCAGGCACTCGAGAGGTACTTCGGTATGCTCAAGGACGGTGGCAGGGAGGTTCTTGTTTACCCAGACTTGCCATTGCTGTTGTTCCAGACTGTGAGACCCGGCAGGAGGATGAGTATAGCGTCATTCTAAACTAGCTTTAGAAGTGTACGTGTATATGACTCTGCCAGAGGGTTATCGTAGTCAGTGGGAGCAGCGGAAGCATTGGTGGACATGTGTCTTATGTCTATTTATAGACTAAAGCACATGTAGCGGAGAAAGATCATCTATTTCTGACGTGACAGTCATAGGTTTGACTTCATCAGAATTGGGGATGGATCTGTTGAGAAGATAGTAGGGTGTGATGTCCTGGTATTTGGATGACATACACAGAGTAGGAAGTGATATTCTTATACTACGATCGGTTACGCTTTGATCGTCACACAGTGGTTTCTCCACATGGGACTTAGACATTATATCAAACATACTGGTTACTAGATCTGTGGTTTTAGATCTAGATTTGGATGGTTTCCTAATCAGGGTACTTAGACAGCATTCTAAGAGTATTTAGAATGGACAACTCCTGGCACGGTAGTGTACCTGCAAGTGATGGAGTCACCCTCTCTAAAGGTGTCTTACAGACTAAAGGGGAGAGGGATACGCATGATTGACAGATCACTTGCTTAGGCAATTGAGTCAATCATGAGATGTCAAGTACCACACCAGATGTTGTTCTTGCAGTAGATGCAATAAGTTGATATTGATCCAATCCTGGAGAAACAATCGGAAGCAGTTTTAGAACATAAGTGGATGTTCTAGGGATATGATAACGACAGCCTTATTCGGGAGACAGTTATCATTCTAGGCTTCCAAGATGACCTGGACGATAAGGAGGTTGTCGGAGTTATAGTTTTTCCTTCTGACGAGGGGCAGTATTTTGGACAGATGGTCCAAGGCAATACTGAGGGAGGCATGGCGCAGGATACTGATTAAGTTCAGTTGTCGATACAGTCTAAGAAGTTTGGATTTGGAGTTCATTTATGAGCTAGGTCCCATCAGACATCCAGACACATTCTAAGATAGGTATTGCTCATTTCGGGAGATGGCTTTCTCCGCGAACTTGAGATATAGAGAGACCTAGAAAGAAACATCTGAGCTGATCCACTCACTGAGGCTATTCCTCGAACGCAACAGTTTCGCAAACGAGATTTGTGAGACTGACTAGTAGAGGAGTTGGGTGTTCGGTATCACACGGGCTGTGAGTATGCGACATCGCAATAATTAGCCTTGAGTGCAAGTGGGAGATTGTTGGAGATTGTGCCCTCAGAGTCAATTATTGGATCACAGGCACGTGATTGCAATGATTGAGGGAGGACCTATCCCAGGAGGACGGTCTTACTCGAGATGATATTATGCTATCTGGTTTATCTTTATCATCGTGTACTGTTTTAGGTGACCTGACAGGTCGCTATTACACGTTGATAGAGCCCCTAGGATTCTTGCTTGACTGCCAGCAGTATGAGGGCGATCATATACGTGGGAGCTGGTAGTCTATAAGCACATCCTTAAAAGGTCCCTAGTCGTAGGAGTTTCGAGACAGGGCATCGATACTCCATTAGTAGACTAGTGTATACAGTCGAGACCCCGACGAGGGGCGGTGGCCGGTCTCACAAGCTACTGGTGTCAGTTGGTTCACCTAAGATGTATACAGGTGCTCATTGGGTTATGAGTACACCGGACAGGACTCGCCGGGAACATGCTAGTTGGTCTTATACCAGATGTCAGATAGCAGTTCCCTGGTGACATGTGTACAGGTTAGTTCATCGACCTAAGATCGTCATTTGTCTCGTGTGAGTTCCCACTGTGCTTTGATTACTACCCTACCACGGCTCAAAGGAGTCGTGCAAACAGATTTTAGTTGGGTACAGTCCCGAGCCACATGGAGGCAGTGAGCGGATCTGCAGGGGTTCGTCTCTCCCGGTATTGGGGGTGAGGTCGCACTGTGTCTAGGAGAGCCATTACACAAAGCCCTCGGCCGAGGCAGGAGATTTACTGGTAGGTATTCCAGTAGTATCTCAGGGTGTTCTGGGCTGCTCTCTGACACGACTTGTACCGCTTTTGGGGGTCTGACTTTTACCAACCCCCTAGGCCCACCATGCGATGCTCATAGACGAACGGACCGGACTGTACAGATATTGTCACTGACAGGCTCAGTAGGGTGTCAGGATGAGTTCGCTCATCGACGTCCCTTTTGGTCAATAGCTGGTGGCCCGTCACGTATTGGCTTATACCTCTGACGTGCTAGTGGTTAAATCCACAGCCATAGTATTGACGAGTCTTTAGAGTCCACCACACTTTCAGTTACTCAAGTTTCGGGCGAAACGCTGTAGAGGCCGTATGGAGATATGGCAGGGTCCGATCAGATACGTGCGGTATTGCACGAATCAGGATCGGACGGTTTGTACTAGTGGCCGTATGGATATATGGCAGGGTTCGATCAGATACGTGCGGTATTGCACGGATCAGGATCGGACGGATATTACTAGCCGGCTTTGGTTTAAGCCGGATCATAGTATTGTACAGTGTAGATTTTGTCTCATTGCATTTATATCCGGTCGGTATACAGATGCGAGTGTGTATGCACAGTATCGGGGTTTTCCTGTAATTTATTACGGGACCAGTTTTCTGGAGTTGCCAGTTTGCATTCCGTTCCGGCCGGTTTTCCTTTGTTCTTTCCCGGCCGGACTTTTCCGATGGAGGGGGTTATTTGCAAGTTTGCAAATAACATTTGTGGAGGGGGTATCTTGCATTTGTGGGGTTTCATGATGGTTCATAATCATGAGATGCTTTCTTAGTCTTTTCCTTTGCATTAATTAAGATATGAAAGGATTAGAAATTGATTTGAGTTTTGTTATCATGATGTTTGGATGTGGTCACCCCTTCACCTTTTACTACCGTCACCTCCCTTCTTGTATTTGTTTTGGCTCCACCATTTTGAGATGATAAGGAGGCCGGCCACATTTTTGAGGGAGAGTGAGAGAGTTTCATTTTGTATGTGGCATTTTTCCTTCATCTCATTTCTTGCTAGGAAAAATGAAAGCACCATTTTTCCTTAACCTCATTCCTCCATCACCAATGGCAACTTCACTACCCCAAATGAGATAACCATTCTACACTAGCCTACAACACTTCTTGGACACGTCGGCTAGCCAACTTCGCGCTCGAGTTGCCTCGGTCCAGAGGTGGGAGCCCGTAAAAGAAATCGGCTACGTGGTGCCCTTTCCGACGAGAAGACGACGAATGGTGATTCCGTGGGAGATTGGGACGACGACGAGAAGACCGAAGGACACGGATCGCTCGGTATACTTCTCTACCCTTCTCTTGATAGCTAGCATTAGGTTAATGGTTACGATCCAGGTTTATTGTCCGCGGTAGCGCCAGTTTGAAAGTTAAGAAAATTTTTGATTCCGCATTTTGGCCTCGGATAGACGGCCGGGGCGCTGCCGTGGCGCAACACTAAGAACTGTGGTTTGATTTAGAACGTCAATGCTTTTAGATAACGTGCCTGAACCGATCAACTCTTGATATAGGAAATGTTCAAAACATTATCCAACAATACAAAATTATATCCTTCTATACTAATAAAGAGACTGATATGATGTTGTATATCAGGTTCGGTATCTAATAACATTCGTTCAGAATCAATGTATTCTAGCAATACAGGGTGATAACTGCCAACATCTTGGCTGCAACAATTGCACTGATTCCAACTCTTGAAATTTTATCACCCGTTCTCAGTTCTCTACCTATCTGTAGCCCATGTAAGAAATTACATATGCGGGATCCAGATCCGGTATCTCATACCCAGGACGTAAAGGATACTGAGAAACAGTTCTCTGTAATGAACACACCCGAAGATGATGCATCAACATGCACTTTCTTCGTTTGGGCGGCACGGGAAATCTGGTATTCCCTAATTTCCTGCTCTGTCTTATAACATTTATAAGTTTGAGCGGGACCAACGTTCCCCAGCGCAGTATAACAAGCGGGTTCGGTCAATACATCCGTATTATTATCTTGATTAAGGCGTGACATGGTCACTACCTGGAGAGAGAGAGAAGAAAACACTCTGTGTTCGCTCTTGCAAGATTAGATTGGTTATTATTTTATCTAATCAGGATGGCTCCCACTGTTTTTATCAAATCTTCCTTCAAACCCTAAAAGGAAAAACTAGCCGGGATTAATTACACCCTACAACTTCGTCAATCTTTCAGCCAGGCCAGTGTCGGTACTTTGAGGGGGGTTCCCCGTGCTTTCGCACGGACCTAATTAAAGTAAACCTCGTTTTCCCAGAGGCGTAACCCCGTTGACACCTTTCTAGACACCTACTTGATCGGCTAATTGTAATGTGTAAAACTCTCCCAGAAGTAACTCTTACTCGCAGCGGGTATCGGGATCCAACTATCTCATAGAAGGTATGCAATGTTATTGCAAATTTCAACACTTGAAATTCCCGATAATTTTGCCCCGAACGATCTATGACCTTGACAAGGTCAACAAACCATAAACCGTAAGTAACGTTCAACCCGTCATTTCTTGATTGAATCAAACCCACCCGCACGACCCTTGACAAGGTCAACAAGGCCGTACGACTACCCTAATCCAATCTGCATCATATGCATAAACAGATAAATACTGGTCAGCTGCCGCACACTACGCCTTGACAAGGTCAACAAACGCAGCACGAATACTAAGCAGGACTTATCTGAAATGACGGAGGGCTACGACAGGTTTTTCTGAAAACCTATTGCATAATGAACTTGATATCGTTGTAGAATCAAATGATTTTAAAATGGAGTGTTTTTTAGGCTTTTGCTAGTTTCGCTAAAATGGTCACTCCCGGTGAAGGGATCTCGGCTCTTTCCTCGCCGAATGAGGTGCAGGATATATCATATATATCACTGTGCAAAGCAAGAACTAGAAAATCAATCAAAAGACAAAAACTGAGGGGTGTAGCATCTGCCAGTCATTGCTAAAGGGGTCACTCCCGGTGAAGGGATCTCGGCCCTTTCCTTATCGAATGAGGTGCAGGATGTTCTACAAGGAACACCGCGATGCAAAGCAAGAACTGTAGCTACCTGTTTTTGAAAATTCAATTCCACAACATCTTTTAGGTTTCTTTTATTTCATTAATCACATTAATGAAGTCCCATCATTTAAGTCACATAAAAATCACAGATAAATACGACGTACACTTATGCCATCCGCATTCGCCTCGATGTCCCCTCGTGCACTGTTAGGTTAGGTAACTAACGGCAAAGCGGGGCAGGGCTAGCGCGGGTGTAAAAGATAAGTAACGTCTATATAATATATCATATATACTATATACAGTATTTATCACAACATATCAAATGATCACATCACAGATATCGCAGCAGAAGAAACATATGAAACATTGGATATACTAGGACGTCCGTGTTTTATTTTGAGCCTCTATAAAACACGGATTCCACGGTCGCGATGAATAGCCAAACCCACACCCCTATACCCCTACGAGAGCGGCAAGCAACCCTACCAATTCTAGAGTTAGGAGACCCGGACTCGACTCCTCGAGTTGGTCTCCCACTAGACCCTAGAACCCGGTTACTTGTGATCCCCTCCTTGGGTCTACCTAATGCGGAAAAGTAAATAATATACAAATGGTGACATCAACCTCATCCCGGAAGTGCCCCAATAAAAGAATATTACATACAATGAATTTTACATGAATGAAAATAAAAACCCTCATCTCACATAAAACCCCCGGCTATTCAAAACACGACGATCCAATATAACATATCCAGCAACACATAACATCACATGTCATCAACGTAAGTAAATATGCGCATCCCAATTGTCGTTGACATATAGCAACGAAACCGGCGATAACACATATTACATTACGGTCGCAGAAAAAAAAGTGTAAAACTACAACAGTTGGAATCCGCAACCTCCTTAGACATCTCATGCCTAACCAAATGAATTCCTTAGACATCGCATGCCTAACAATTATAAACCCCATATTTTAGTCTCTATATCGAAAACACTTTTCAATATCTAGTTGGGCAATTCAACAAGATTCCCGATATATGATCGAATGCTCGTCGCAAACTTTAGTAGACGGCCGCACCCCCGGATGCCGTCGACGAAGTGCACTAAGGCGGAACACCGCTGCCGCGAGCACCCGAACGGATGCTTTTAGCGACGGGGTTCTCCTACAGTCACTTGGTCGGGGCTTTGGGGCGTGGCTGTCTATTAAGTTTACCCGCTGAGTATCCGCCTACGCTACGTGATTGCGACAGACTTTTGATCGCATCAAAATTCCGTGGCAACCGATCATTTGAGACTAAACTGCTATGTTTATAACATTCAAATTAGTTATCTCATAACTACTTGTGGATTCCAAATATTGTATCACATTCCAGATAAATAGACAATGTTAAACTTTCCGATCGAATAATCAAACACCCAAGTTTTCCCAAATAGTTCTCAACACTTGAGGGGAGTTTAAAAACATCCATCACATGCCACAGTACCAATGGTCCAGCCGTAGAAAGGTCAAGCCAACGCCTCACATGTGGCAACGCCGTACTGCCCCAAACCCTAAGGTTCAAAAGGCAGTTCAAGACGGTCACAGAATCGAGTTAAGGTTTGTTGTCTTCTAGAGGGTCCAATGCGTAACATGCACGATTTAGACGTTCTTAAACAACGGAAAAATCCAACACTTGGAAATTTTCCGGATCGGGAAAAAGTGAGTTATTGATATCCGTTCGAACTTTTTAATACTTTCTAAATATACGGAAAACACAACGAAATTAAATTTTTTTGATCGAATCAACGAATACAAAATAAACCCCAGAACACTTAACACTTGAGTCAGATTAAAAATACCAAGGAGAATACACTAGCAGATACGGTCATAACTGAGCAAAAAGAAAAGTCAAGCACGACTGTACGGCCACGGATCCACGGCGCAAGCAAGCTATTGTCGCGGTTCCGCGGCGGTCCGTACGGTTTAGCCCCTCGTTTTTCACAATTATGCTTAGAAAACCCTGCTGAATTTTTTAGGTATTTTTAATACAGAAAAATCTCTGTTTTGAAAATTTTTCCAGAGAGGGGTTCAATATTGTTGTATCGGGGTTCGATCGGAATTTTAACTTCGTAAACATGTCGCCTAATGCTCTAGCTAGGCTCTGATACCACTGTAGGGTTACTGGGCACTCTAATAAGGTTCTACAAGGCATCAACCATGCCCGATTAAAATTTTAGCCGTGCCAAATAACTCTAAACAAGATCGTTGCTAGATAATTAGGGTAACACATGCTAGTAAATAACAATTATCACTAAGTGAATACGAAATACAACATTTGTAGATCGGTCCTTCACTTCTAAAGCTCCTTGTTGTACGCTACGTGATTGCGACAGACTTTTGATCGCATCAAAATTCCGTGGCAACCGATCATTTGAGACTAAACTGCTATGTTTATAACATTCAAATTGGATCACAGGCACGTGATTGCAATGATTGAGGGAGGATCTATCCCGGCAGGACAGTCTTACTCGAGATGATAGTATGCTATCTGGTTTATCTTTATCATCGTGTACTGCTTTAGGTGACCTGACAGGTCACTATTGCACGTTGATAGAGCCCCTAGGATTCTTGCTTGACCACCAGCAGTATGAAGGAGATCATATAAGTGGAAGTTGGGGTCTATAAGCACATCCTTAAAAGGTCCCTAGTCGTGGGAGTTTCGAGACAGGGCATCGATACTCCATAGTAGACTAGTGTACACAGTCGAGACCCCGACGAGGGGCGGTGGCTGGTCTCACAAGCCACTGGTGTCAGTTGGTTCACCTAAGATGTATACAGGTGCTCATTGGGTTATGAGTACACCAGACAGGACTCGCCGGGAATATGCTAGTTGGTCTTATACCTGACGTCAGATAGCAGTTCCCTGGTGACATGTGTACAGGTTAGTTCATCGACATGAGGATCGTCATTTGTCTCGTGTGAGTTCCCACTGTACTTTGATTACTACCCTACCACGCTCAAAGGAGACGTGCAAACAGGTTTTAGTTGGGTACAGTCCCGAGCCACATGGAGGCAGTGAGCGGATCTTCAGGGGTTCATCTCTCCCGGTATTGGGGGTGAGGTCCCGCTGTGTCTAGGAGACCCATTACACGAAGCCCTCGGCCGAGGCAGGAGAATTACTGGTAGGTATTCCAGTAGTATCTCAGGGTGTTCTGGGCTACACTCCGACACGACTTGTACCGCTTTTGGGGGTCTGACTTTTACCAACCCTCTAGGCCCGCCATGCGATGCTCATAGACGAACGGACCGGACTGTACGGATATTGTCACTGACAGGCTCAGTAGGGTGTCAGGATGAGTTCGCTCATCGATGTCCCTTTTGGTCAATGCCTGGTAGCCCGTTACGTATTAGCTTATACCTCTGACGTGCTAGTGGTTAAATCCACAACCAAGGTGTTAACGAGTCTTTAAAGTCCCCCACATTCAGTTACTCATGTTTCGGGTGAAACGCTGTAGAGGCCGTATGGAGATATGGCACGGTTCGATCAGATACGTGCAGTATTGCATGGATCAGGATCGGACGGTTAGTACTAGAGGGCCGTATGGAGATATGGCACGGTTCGATCAGATACGTACGGTATTGCACGGATCAGGATCAGACGGTTAGTAATAGAGGCCGTATGGATATATGGCAGGGTTCGATCAGATACGTGCGGTATTGCGCGGATCAGGATCGGACGGATAATACTAGCCGGCTTTGGTTTAAGCCGGATCCTAGTATAGTACAGTGTAGATTTTGTCTCATTGCATTTGTATTTCTGTCGGAATACAGATGCGGGTGTGTATACACAGTATCGGGGTTTTCCTGTAATTTATTACGGGACCAGTTTTCTGGAGTTGCCAGTTTGCTTTCCGTTTCGGCCAATTTCCTTTGTATCGTTCATTGGCCGAAGATTGGTGGAGGAGGGCTTATTTGCAATTGTGCAAATAAGCATTTGTGGAGGGTGTTCTTTGCATTATTATTGTATCATGATGGTGCACCATCCATTGACTTGACTTTTTGCTTCATGATAGTTTTCATGATTGCTTGACTTTGGATATGATGATGGTTGTTGTTGGAGTGTTGGGTTTTGTTGTGATCATTTGATTTTCTCATCATCACTTGCTTTCCACCCACCTCCTTGTCTTTGCTCTCTCTCTCTCCATTCACAATAGGAATGGCCGGCCACTAGTGAGGGAGTGGGGTTTTTTTTCTTTTGGTTATGAGAAAAAAATGTTAATCCCATTCTTTGCATGCTACATTTTTTTCCTCACCTCTCTCCATGTTCATTTTCCTCCACCACAAAGGCAACATCCTCTACCCCAAATGAGACTTGAGCACTACACATTCTACAGCAAACCTTGGGCACGTCGACTCGCCAGCTTCGTGCCCGAGTTGCCTCGGTATAGAGGTGGGAGCCCGTAATAGAAGCCGGCGACGTGGTGCCCTTTCCGGCGAGGAGGTGGAGACCGGACATTCCGCGGGAGATCGGGACGACGGCGAGAAGACTGGAGGACTCGGATCTCTCGGTATATCTCTCTTCCCCATCTTGCAATTAGCTAGGAATAGTTAATGGCACGATCCGGGTTTTAGTGTGCGGTGGTGCCGGTTCAAATAAATTTAAAGTTAACCATCGCTTCCGCATTTGGCCTCGGGATCGAGGCCGGGGCGCCGCCGTGCACTTACAGAAGTATTCGGTATTCATATTGCACATATTAGCAAAACATCCCTGAAATACCAGATTACATGTGTTATACTCTAAAACCGACATTTTTAGGGAAATTGACTGTTTATCATGGCATCACATCATTCTTGTAGCGCAACACTTGTTTCGAAGTCTGTGCAGGAAATTCCAGAAACCGAGCCAAATTGTCAAAAGTGCTGATCAAAATTACACCAATTCTAAGTCTGGTGATCTGGCAGTAAACAATAAGGTGTAAAACTATTCCAGAAATTTATTCAAGGCCAATGGGCGCTTCCCGCCGCGGATCCACGGCATGATGACATCAGCAGAGAAGCAGATTTTCCCCATGTGCTTATTTCTAACGGCAAAGCTTCCAGAACTCTCCAGAAACTCCACGTGGCTTCATCTAGAAGGCTCGGCCTAACAACCTAGTTCTAGAAGCCTCCCTCCAACTAACTTCTTCTAGAAGCTTCCTTATAACAACCTTCTTCTAGAAGCCTCCTTATAACAACCTCATTCTAGAATATTCCCTCCAACAAACTTCTTCTAGAAGATTCTTTCTAACAATCTCATTTTGGAGGGAAAATTCAAATGAGGTGGTTCATTTTGGAGGGAAAATTCAAATGAGGTTGTTCATTTTGGAGAGAAAATTCAAATGAGGTGGTTCATTTTGGAGGGAAAAGTTGTTCATTTTGGAGGGAAATTTGAAATTTGAATTCTAGATCTAGGGTTATGAAAGCTTATAAAAGGGAGCCTAGATCTAAGGTTAAGGGTTGTTCATTAGTTCATTAATCTTCATCTCCCCCAAATTCAATACAAGTTGAGTGACACAACTTGTAAACCCTAACCCTAAATCCAAAATCCAAAGCCAAATTCAAGATCCCGAGTACCATTCAAGCGAGAAGCCTTCAACCTTTTAGGAGCGGAGCCGATCTTCAATCGAGCAAGTGATCCAAGCCGATCCGCGACTCAAGGAGACGAGCGAAGCCAAATCGACGATCGAGTTCTTCCTCTTGTAGTTCTTGAGTGATTTGTAACGGAATTGAAGATAAATAAAAGGTGAAATTCTTTAATCTTGCTTTCTTTAAATTCTTGCATCATTATTCGATCTCAATTTGTGATTGTGGTTCTTGTTGTGATGTTTGAATAAAACTCCGCTCGTAAAGGAGTCGAGACAATCAATAGAATGATGATGTAACAAATCTTAAAACGATTCTTAAGTCCTACGAGTTTTGTAAACCCTAGCAAATTGAAGAATCGACGACCTAGTTTTGTTGCGATGCTTTCTTGATTGTGATCGCTCGAAATTAGGGATCCACGATCGATTCTTCAATTTACTAGAGCCTAGAATGTGAATGATATCGACGAAGGAACAAGGGATAAATGATGAAACCCTAGTTTCACAAGAAATCCCTAATTCTCGTCGATCGTCATCGATCTAGTATCAATTCATCGATGGATAAGAATACGTAATCGCTAGATTTCATCACATCTATAGATCCGATCGATTCCTACGAACCTCATTTCGATTCTTGATATTTGGATTGGAAATCATCAATTGACACTTCTTGATTTTAATGTTTTCTTGATATTAGATCTAGATTTTTCTAATTCTTGAAATTCAATTTACAAATCATGAATTGTTTGTTTTCTTTTCTTTAAAGTTTCAACTCATCTAAATCGAAACACGAACGATTACACTTTCCCTGTGGACGATCCGCACTTACTAACGCGCTACATTCGACACAGTTATTGATTGCGGTCAAAATATTTTTGGTTGTGATTTCTATACAATTTTCTAAATACCGACAAAATCGAGAAACAAATTCAATCAAGCACCCACAAGCCGTCAGCGGTACTAGCTGGACGTAACGGCTACCCGGGTATTGAGCGATCAGAAGATCAGCAAGCAAGCCCGCTCCAACTCCAGCAAAAAGCCTGACAGTGACACCACCGTAGAGTCCGGTCTCCTCGTCTGATATGTCGCATATCATGTCTAGGGGTGGTAAACGTCAGACCCCAATAACCGATAAGTCATGCCGATATGAGGCTCATAACGGGTCGAGAAACTACTGGTAACTCTTACCAGTAAATCTCTAAACCAGCCCTGGCAAGGGACTTCCCTGTTATGGCCAATCGAGCATAGCGCAACATCAATCCCCAATACCGGGAGAGACGAAACCCCTCCTATCGCTCATTGTCACCATGTGACTCGGGACTGTACCCAAAAACCACCGTTTTGCATGCTCTCTTGGACGTGGTAAGGTGGAAATCAAAGCACAGTGGGAATCATACAAGACTCTATGACGATCTCGGGTCTACAGACTAACCTGTACCAGTGTCACCAGAGAACTGCCATCTGACGTAAGGTATAATACCATCTGGGAGTTCTTGGCGAGTTCGTCCAGTGTACCTAGTCTCCACTGAGCACCCGTATATCATCTCTGATGTCAAACACCAATGGATTTGGGATCATCCATCGCCCATCTATATGGGTCGAGAAGGTATACGCTAGTTTACACTAGTATATCGATGCCCCGTCTCGATACACCCACGACTAGGGACCTTGAAGGATGTACTTATGGACTACCATGTCCCCACTAGTATGATCCACATCATAGTCCAGGTAGTCAAGTACACATCCTAAGGGCTTTACCAACATGTAACAGAGAGATAATCAGTGTACTCGTTAAGGTAAAGAGTAACCAGATAGCATACTATCATGTCGAGCAAGAAATTCCTCCCTATATATGTCCAAGCATCCACTACAATATACATCTCATGCATAGTACTGGCCTCTAGGGCATACATATAGTTGGATCCCGATACCCACTGCGAGTAATTGTTACTCCTGGGAGATTTTTACACATTACAATTAGCCGATTAAGTAGGTGTCTAGAAAGGTGTCGACGGGGTTACGCCTCTGGGAAAACGAGGTTTATTTTAATTAGGTCCGTGCGAAAGCACGGGGAACCTCCCTCAAAGTACCGACACTGGCCTGGCTGAAAGATTGGCGAAATTGTAGGGTGTAATTAATCCCGGCTAGTCTTTCCTTTTAAGGTTTGAAGGAAGATTTAATAAAAACAGTGGGAGCCATCCTGATTAGATAAAATAATAACCAATCTAATTTTGCAAGAGCGCACGCAGAGTGTTTTCTTCTCTCTCTCTCCAGGTAGCGACCATATCACGCCTTAATCAAGATAATAATACGGATGTATTGACCGAACCCGCTTGTTTTACTGCGCTGGGGAACGTTGGTCCCGCTCCAACTTATAATTGTTATAAGACAGAGCAGGAAATTAGGGATTACTAGAATTCCCGTGCCGCCCAAACGAAGAAAGTGCATGCTGATGCATCATCTTTGGGTATGTTCATTACAGAGAACTATTTCTTAGTATCCTTTACGTCCTGGGTATGAGATACCGGATCAGGATCCCGCAAATGTAATTAGTTACATGGGCTACAGATAGGTAGAGAACTGAGAACGGGTGATAAGTTTCATGAGATAGAAAACGGTGCAAGTGTTGCAGCCAAGTCTATTGGTCACTATCACCCTGTATTACCAGAATATATTGATTCTGAACGAATGTTATTAGATACCGAACCTGATATACAACATCATATCAGTCTCTTTATTAGTAAAGAAGGATATAATTTTGTATTGTTGGAAAATGTTTTGAACATTTCCTATATCAAGAGTTGATCGGTTCAGGCACGTTATCTAAAAGCATTGACGATCTAAATCAAACTACAGTTATTAGTATACAGAACACACACAAGAGGAAGAGTTCAGAAATGAACGAATCCTTCTTGAGGTATTGTAGACTATGTTATATCAATGTGACCCGACTAGCTGAAGTTACATATAGATGCATATTTAAATTAGTTTGAATTTACATCTTGTGAAACTTGTCGGTCATGTCACAGAGATAAGATGACCATAGCTCTGTTTTTAGGAAACAGAGAAAGAGTTAGTGAACTCTTGGGATGATACATGTTGATGCATGAAGGTCCCCTGTCTACACATGCCAAGACCGGTTCTTTGTACTTCATTACACTCTCTGATGATCTCTCAAGATTCAGACATATGTTCCTGTTGAAACACAAGTCCGAAGCTTTTGAGATATTCACAGAATATAAGTTAGAAAGTAAAGAACCAAAACGGGTATAAGTATTATGTCCTTTGATGTGATCAGGGAGGAGAATACTTGAGCATGGGATTCCTGGACTATTCTAAAGGAGAATGAGATTCTCTCTCAGCATTACTCCTCCACATACACCACAGCACGTCGGTGTATCGGGGCGGAGCAATCACACCTTATATTGATATGGTGTGCTCTATGATGAGTACTACTGAGTTTCCTATTTCCTTTTAGGGAGTTATGCACTTGTGAAGTTGCATACCTATTGAATAGGGTTCCGATCAAATAAGTTGCTTACCACTTCATATGAGATATGGAAAGGGAAGAGCCCATATCTTAAGTTTGTTAAGATTTGGGGTTGTCCAGCCTATGTCTAATAGCATAATCCGGACAAGCTCGAGGCAAAGTCAGTTCTGTAGAAGTTTGTTGGATATCCCAAGCATTCGCAAGGGAATATCTTCTACCAAACCGAGGAACAAAAGATGTTTTGTTTCTCAGCATGCCACCTTTGTGAAAGGGAATTTCTTGTGAAGAAATTAGTGGACATAAGGTAGAAATGGAAAAAGTTCCAGCTATACAAACTGCAGCTGATGATTTGGTAGAACAAAAGGATTCAATAGTAACCAACGAACCTCAGCCTCTCCACCGATCTAGTAAGGTTCCTCACCCACCTGAGAGATACTTCAGTTTCTCTATGACAGTGGGAGTGAGAAATGCATCATGAGATGATGACCCAACTAGTTTCGAGTTGGCCATCAGGAGTGGGACTCTATAAAAATGGCTGGATGCTTAGCGATCTGAGATGGAGTCCTTATACACCAACAAAGTATGGACTTTGGTTGCCTTATCTGAAGGGTTAAATCCCCATCAGGAGCAAGTATATCTTGAGAAGATTACTTGGTGTACATGGAAAAGTTGAGACTTTTAAAGCTAGACTTGTTAAAAGTTTGCATCATTGACCAGGTATGGATTATGATGAAACCTTTTCTAACTAGCTATGCTTAAGTCCATCCAGATCCTACTTGCCACGGCTACATACCATGACTACGATATTTGGCGGTTAGGTGTCATGACTGCTATTCTAAATGTTGATTTGGAAGGGAGCGTCTATAAGTACACAGCCAGAGGGCTTCGTAGACAGTGGGAGCAGCGGAAGCGTGTACAAGTTGCTTCATGGGATAAAGCAGGCATCGCGGAGTTGGAACGTCTGTTTTGATGCGGTAGTCAAAGAGTTTGACTTCATCAAAATGGTAGATGAACCTTGTATATACAAAAGGGTAGTAGGGAGTATGGTGATGATCCTCGTAGAGTACATAGATGACATACTCTTGATGGGAAAGGAGTTTCCTATGCTACGCTCGGTCAATCTCCGCTTATCACAATGATTCTCCATATAGGATCAAAGTGATACCTACTAAATCTTGGGATTTGGATCTATGAGATAGATCTAATTGGATGTTAGGATACTCACTAGTTGTAGTGAGATGGTATCAATCGATCCTGGGGAGAATCACTGGAAAGGTTCCAGAGTGATAAGGACGACTGAATGTCAGTCACAGGCATTGTCTTTACCCTCAATAAAGGGACGGTATGTTGGAAGAGTTCCAAGATAGATACCGTGGCATACTAGATGATAAAGGCAGGATACATCGCTAACCAAAGATACTACCAAAGAGGCAGTCTGGGTGTATATTAGTTCATGAGATGAACTTCGTTCCTACCATTGTGTGACAATGGAGTTGTGGCTTATGCCAAGGAACGCTCGTCCCATCAGTGATCCAGATATATTCTAAGGCAGTATCACCAGATCATGAAGATGGTAGATCTCTAGGGGATCGAGGTTAGGAGAGTAGACTCAGATGGCAACACAGCGGATCCACTCACAAAGGCCTTTTTCACAGAGAGAGACTATTATGGGATGGTTGAGTATGAGATACTACAACCACTGATATCAGATGGCCCTAGTGCAAGTGGGAGATTGTTAGTTATATGTATGCCCTAGAGGACATTACTATACATGAGATGTATATTGTAGTGGATGCTTGGACATATATAGGAAGGACTTTCTTGCTCGACATGATAGTATGCTATCTGGTTACTCTTTACCTTAAACGTGTACACTGATTGTCTCTCTGTTACATGTTGTTAAAGCCCTTATGATGTGTACTTGACTACCTGGACTATGATGCGGATCATACTCGTGGGGACATGGTAGTCCATAAGTACATCCTTCAAGGTCCCTAGTCGTGGGTGTATCGAGACGGGGCATCGATATACCAGTGTAGACTAGCGTATACCTTCTCGACCCATATACATGGGCGATGGATGATCCCATATCCATTGGTGTTTGACATCAGAGATGATATACGGGTGCTCAGTAGAGACTGGGTACACTGGACGGACTCGCCGAGAACTCCCAGATGGTATTATACCTTACGTCAGATGGCAGTTCACTGGTACAGGTTAGTCTGTAGACCCGAGATCGTCATAGTGTCTTGTGTGATTCCCACTGTGCTTTGATTTCCACCTTACCACGTCTAAGAGGGCGTGCAAAACGGTGGTTTTTGGGTACAGTCCCGAGTCACATGGAGGCAATGAACGATAGGAGGGGTTTCGTCTCTCCCGGTATTGGGGGTTGAAGTTGCGCTATGCTCGATTGGCCATAACAGGGAAGTCCCTGGCCAGGGCTGGTTTAGAAATTTACTGGTAAGTGTTACTAGTAGTTTCTCGATCCGTTATGAGCCTCATATCGGCATGACTTATCGGTTATTGGGGTCTGACGTTTACCACCCCTAGACTTGATATGCGACATATCAGACGAGGAGACTGGACTGTACGGTAGTGTCACTGTCAGGCTTTTTGCAGGAGTTCGAGCGGGCTTGCTTGCTGATCTTCTAATCGCTCAATACCCGGGTAGCCGTTACGTCCAGCTAGTACCGCTGACGGCTTGTGGGTGCTTGATATGATCATCACCTGCTGCCGGCGTATTGACGAGTCTTTAGAGTCCTACATAGAGGTTATACTGGCTCAGGCAAAACAAAATAGGAGCGCATATGTGATATGTGCGGGACCGAGAATAATGTGAGTATGTGATACCGTATTCTATTCTCGCGATGTTTGTATCGGCCGGTTATATGTGATATAGCCGGGTTATCGAATCAAGTGTTGATTCGATAAGTTGGTACATTTTGTGTTAGTCGGTTATATGAGATATAACCGGATTATTAAGTCAAGTGTTGATTTAATAATTTAGTGTATAATTGTATATGTGATATACTAATTTACATTAACTAACATTGGTTCACTTAAGCATTTGTTTTTCTCACTTGTGCACTACTTGATATATATTTGTTTGTGTACATATTGTATCATGGTTGTTAATACACACTACATGGGTGTATGAGACATATACCATTACAATTATATTGGTGGGGTTTTTATATTTAAAGTAATTCTAAAATTAGTGGATAATGAGCTCACATGCATGAAGCTTCATGAAGCTTATGGTTGCATTGAATTAGTCCACTAGTTTTGTTTTACTTAAGATATTAGTTAACCTAACCACTATAATTAGCCATGGTAATGTCTCTACATGAGTTATTATATGATACTCACTCACCATGGTTAGCTCTCTCTCTCTTGATTAGTTTTCATTCTCATTTTGAGCTCATCGTCTTCCTCCTTCAATTTCTTTCTAGGGTTTGATAAAGAGAGAGATACAAAGTGAGAAAAGAAATTCTAAAGTGTACCCATTTTTTATTTCATCATCCTCTACTAGACTAGCACTTTAGTTTAGGGTGTTTGCTTCACTAATTCTCAAGTTAGTGAAGTAGAAGCTTGAGTTAGTATTCCCTCGACGTAGATCATCTTCGGCCTCGAAGACTTCAAGCAATACCGTTGCCTCTTCTCATGGAGCCGTCCGAGAGTCCGGGTGTTCGATGATCGCAGCGAAGGGGCTACTACAAGGAGCTTTAGAAGTGAAGGACCGATCTACAAAGGTTTTATTTCGTATTCACTTAGTGTTAAAGAGTTTAAGTTGCATGTCTTACCTTAATTATCTAGCAAAGATCTAGTCTAGAGTTATTCGGCACGGCTAAAATTTTAATCGGGCTTGGTTGATGCCTTGTAGAACCTTCTTAGAGTGCCTAGTAACCCTACACCTAGTCGTAGGATTATCGAGACAGGGCATCAATACTCCAGAGTAGACTAGTGTGTACGCTTCTCATCCCAACAGGGGAAATGGTCTGTCCCACAGCCATTAGTACGTTGTACTGGAGATAGTATACAGGTGCTCGTTGGGTTACGGGTACACCGGACAGGACTCGCAGGGAACTGTTGGTTGGTATTATACCCGTCGTCAGTTAACAGTTCCCAGGTGACATGAGTACAGCATAGTCCGCAGACTTGACACTGCTGCTTCTTCTCGAGTGTGTTCCCACTGTTATTAGATTGCTACCCTACTACGGCTCAAAGTAGACATGCAAACAGGTAGCAGTTGGGTGCAGTCCCGAACCACTTGGAGGCAGTGGCGGTTAGATAGGATTTGTCTCTCCCGGTATTGGGAGTTGATATTGCGCTGTGTTTGGAAAGCCATTACACAAAGTCCCTGGCTAGGGCAAACGCGATTTACTGGTAGGATTTCCAATAGCTTCTAAAGGTGTAATGAGCTTCACTCCGACACGACTTATACCGCTATTAGGGGTCTGACGTTTACCGCCCCCTAGGCCCGATATGCGATAGTCCTAGACGAACAGACCGGACTGTACGGAGATTGTCACATCAGGCTCAGTAGGAGTTCGGATGGGTTTCCTCATCGGCCTACTTATCGACATCTACCTGGGGACCGTTACGTACAGTTAGTACCGCTTGCGGCCTGTGGTTAAACCCACTGCCAGCATAGTGTAGAGTCTTTAGAATCCCACACAAAGAGTTTCCCTACTTCAGGCGAAACGATATAGAGGTCGTATGGTTTTACGACAGGGTTCGGACACATACGTGTATTTATGCACGTACGATGTTCGGACAGTTTTTACTAGCGGGCTTTAGTTTAAGCCAGATTCTAGTATTGGATTATTGAATTTATACAGTCTCAGTATTTCCGTGTTTTCACGGATGGGAGGGGCATTCTCGTAATTAGTCGAGAAGCTTCTAGAAGAAAGATGAGGTGGAGAGCTTAGGTGGAATCTGCATTAAATGGATTAGTGACTCATGTAGTGATTCATCCAAATGAGTTAATGAAGCATTTATTGCGTAATGACTCATGAGATGATTCATCCAAAGTGAATTAATGAAGCATAGTTGATATTATTATATGTTATTCATTTAGATAATTATCATGCTTCATATATTCACAAATGAGTTATAATTCATATCATTCTCACTTTCACATTCTCTCTCCTCAAGCTCTCTCTCTTCAAAGACCTAACCCTAATTCTCTCATGTGTTGAGATCCTAGGGTTAGCAAGACTAATAGATCTCTAATCCTCTTCTATATCCTCTAGGTTACTTTGATTAGCACTCATAGCCACCTAGTTACCTCAAGTGAGAGGTTAAAACTTGGAGAAGGAGCTCTCGGGTGGATCTTCTATCACATCGAGGAGGCCGACGAGGAAGTGAACTACAAGAACAAGAAGGACTTGAATCTTTAGGTATAATCATCTATCATAAAAGCTAATCACTTCTAGATAGTTGTTAGTTAGGGTTTAGCAAAGATCCGTAAAGTTAGTCGATGTTAACTTAAACAAAATGATTGTTTTACCTATTCCGCCTTCCCGCATCATGTGGGGTGTCTAACGTCGACTTATAGTGGTATCAGAGCCTAGCTGAACCATAACTAACATGTTAGCAAAGTCGTTAGAAATTCGATCGCAAAATGAACCCAAAAAACATCATTTTCACCATGTTTCTGCCGATTTTAAAACGGGGTCTAAAAATTTTTCAGGGAGCCTTAAAAATACAACCAGGGAATTTTAAGAATTATGAAGAAATTTAGGACTGTGAATCGGCCATACCACCGCGAAACCGCCACCGATCCAAGCGATCCGCCGCGGATCCGCGGCCGAGTTGACTCCGATTCAACCCAAGTTTGCTCAGTTATTCTTCTGTGTTGATGTTGTGTTTTCTGGGAAGTTTTGTTTCTGCTTTGGTTTTTTGTGCACAGAGAATTGTTTGGAGTAGAATCATATGTGTTGCTTGATCAAAATTCTAAGATGTTTAGCTCGCTGGATTATATCTGTGTTGTGTTTAATGTGTTCGTAAACCTCCCCTAACTGCTAGTATGTCGGTTAGCAGGGGGTTGCACATTTCTGTAATGGTTTTTACTGGTTTGTGAATGTGGACTTGTTGGATTGTCGTGAATGGATAGCCAGGGATGTGAGACGAGTGTTTCTTTCATTCAAATGTAAATTGTAATTTGTTGTAATATTCTTTTGCGGGGCACATCTGGGTTGAGGTTGTAGCCACCGTTGTATTATTTCATTTACTGTTTTCTGCTCCTAGGATAGACCCAAGGTGGGGTACACAAACTACCGGGTACTTTGAAGTGTTTAGTGGCCTACTCACATTATTGAGGGAGACCGCTTCACTTCGAGTACTAGGCGGGTAGTTTGCCGTACCCGTAGGGATCTGGGGTAGGGTTTTGGCTATTCATCGTGACTGTGTAATCCTTCTTTCTTTGCAGGCTCAAAAGGAATGCGGATTCATAGAAAATCCAATATGTTCATCTGTGATCTGGAATGCTTATTATTGCGTCTGACGAATGTACAATATCTATATATGATATCTAGTAGGCGTTACTTATGTTTTACACCCGCGCTAGCCCAGCCCCCGCTCTGTCGTTAGTTAAGTAACCTAACGGGTGAATGATGGGGCCCAGTGGTGAATGCGGATGGAATAAGAGGACGTTGTATTTTCGTTATTTTCTGCGATGATAGGTTAATTAATAGGACGCATTATATTAATGCAAAGAAAATAAAGCAAAGTTGAATCGTTGGAACAGTTTTAAAAAATCCACTCGGTTATTTTAAAACAGAAGATAATTTTTTAATTGCGGATCTTAAACCACTCCTTTTAAAAGCTATCAGGTTCCTTCGATCATATCAAGTTCACTACGTTCACGGTTTCGCCAAAACCATTCGTAGCCCTCCGCCATTTCATTTGGGTATTCAGTAGTATTCAAGCTATGTATTTTGACCAACGCCAAGGCATAGAGTTTGGTAGCTGCTGGGTATTCATTTGTTGCATAGATAGATGAGTTGGTTTGGGACAATCGTACTATCATTTGGCCAACGTCAGGGGTATGTACGGATGGGTTCAAATTAACAATATAATGATGGGTAGAACTTGACATGTGACTTATGACATTTTGACCAACGCCAAGGTCATAAGAGCATGGGGCAGAAATTGATATCGGGAATTTCTAAAGAAACTGAAATTTGCTAAGAGTTGCATACCATTTGGAGTGTGATAATTTTGGTAGGATTCCTTCAGCTTTATCACACGATGATATTTGGATCCCGATCCTACTGTGAGTATCCGCTACTCATCAGGAGATTCGTCACTTAACGATCAATGCTATAGACCAAGTAGGTGTCGAGAAAGGTGTCAGCGGGACTACGCCCCCAGAGAAAAGAGGTTATTTAATTAAGGAACTTCGCGAAAGCGTCGTAAAACCTCCCTCGAAGTACCGACACCGGCCTGGCTGAACGGTTAAGCAAGTATTGTACGGTGAGAATAATCCTGACTAGTTCTTCCTTTATGGTTTGAGGAGGGATTCGAGAAACAGTGGGAGCCATCCTGTTTAGATAAACTAAAAACCACTCTAAACTTGCAAGAGCATCATGCTAAAGTGTTCCCTCTCTCTCTAATTGCAGCGACCCGGAACATGACAGGCCTTAAGTTACTATGATAAAAATATTTTGACAGGGCCAAACTATAAAGATTGGTTCTGGAATGTTAAGATGGCAATTACTTATGACAAATTGGGGTATGTCCTTACCACTAAGGCACCTGCTGTCCCTGGTCCAGAATCCAGTTTCGCGGATAAGGAAATCCGCAAGACCTTGGAGATAGATTGCGCGAAGGCCAAATGCATCGTGCTAACCTCTATGAATAATGAACATCAGAGTAGGCACGAGAATATGGATCTAGAATCCATATTTCTCCACACCAAGGATTTGTATGGAGAGCAATCTCATATAGCTAGATACGAGACCTCGAAGAACTTGTTTCAGTCGAGGCTGGCCGTCGGATCATCTGTAGGAGAACATGTCCTTAAGATGATTAGCTATATAGAAGAGCTCGCGGACCTCAGGACGACATTAGAGAACGAGCTATATACAGACTTGGTTCTTCTGTCCCTTCCTTCCACCTACGCCCAGTTTATCTTGAATTTCAACATTCAAGGTAAAGAAGTTGAACTTTCAGAACTCCTTAACATGTTGAGGAGTGCAGAGGGAACCTTGCAGAAAGCAAAGAAAACACCCACTATGTTTGTTCGTGGTGCTTCCTCTTCCAGGTCCAAGGCAAGGGCCAAAGGAAGGAAGAAGAAGGCCGCTACCAAACCAAGAGGTGGTGTTGGTAAGGTGGGAGTCAAGGGAAAGGCAAAGGTTGTGGTGCCAGTAGTGGTAAAGGACGAGTGCTTCCACTGTCGTAGGAAAGGCCATTGGAAGAAAGATTGCAAAGCTTGGATCGCCAAGAACCAGGACCCGAAGCAAGCTGTGGCTTCGACTTCAGGTGTGTTTGTAATTGAAAATTGTCTGTCAATCAACTCTACTTCCTGGATATTGGATATCGGATCAGGATCTCATATATGCAATTCATTGCAGGCACTGAGAAACCGTAGAGTGCTAAAGGTTGGTGATATGACCCTCCAGGTTTCTAACGGAGCTAGCATGAGTGTTGTGTCCGTAGGGGATTATCACCTTGGATTGACAAATGGACATATTTTGGTTTTACGCAACTGTTTTTGTGTACCCAGTTTAACGTGTAAGATCATATCAGTATCGTTGTTATCAAAAGAAGGTTATGATTTCACGTTTGTAAGCGATGTTGTTAACATCCATCTTAATCATGGTCTGATTAGGTCCGGTACACTAGATAACGGTATATACATGTTAAACCAATTAAAGATTTTCAATGTCCAGAACACACTAAAAAGAAAGACTCCAGATATAAATCAGGCTTTCTTATGGCATTGTAGACTAGGTCACACCAATGAGACAAGGTTAACTAAGTTACATAGAGAAGAATATTTGGATTCGTTCGAATATCAATCTTATGTCACATGTCAATCATGTCTCAAAGGAAAGATGGCAAAGACTCCATTCACTGGACATGGAGTAAGAGCGAGCGAGCGAGCTCTTAGGACTCATACACAGCGATGTATGTGGTCCATTGTCTACACATGCAAGAGGCGGTTTTTCATATTTCATTACTTTTATGGATGATTACTCTAGGTATGGATTCATTTTCTTAATGAAACATAAATCCGAGGCCTTTGAGAAATTCCAAGAATATAAGAATGAAGTAGAAAACCAAACAGGCAAAAGTATCAAGACACTGTGATTTGATCGAGGTGGTGAATACTTAAGTGCCGAGTTTCTGGGTTACTGATTTAAGAGGTTTTGTCGATCAAAAATATTTACCGCAATCAAGAACGGCGTCGCTTGGTAGCTAGCCGGTGAGTACGGGTCGGTCCACAGGGATGTTGTAATTCTCCTTAAAGTTCTTACGAGCTAATTCCAAATGGTGTTTGGTCTTTTAATTAGATCTAAAACGAAGTTGTGTTATACTAGGATTAGAAACTTGCTAGGATTAGGTTTAGGTAAAGTTTGGTAAACAAAGATCCACACCTTTTTTCAATTCCTTAATTTAGATTTGATATTAGGGGTTATGGTAAATTTTAATAAACGGGATTAGGATGATTGGGAAGATGTTTCTTCCTCTAGATCCTTGTCCTTCCTTTCTTAACCTTTACCCTAACCTCCATGGAAAACTCATAACTCCGGTCCTTTATACTACGGACCACCGTTACCTCGAGGGTAGAGTGCCGTAGGGAGCGGAAGATGAGAGTATGCATGGAGTCCTAATGTTCATAATAGATTGGCAAAGAAAAGAGATGAGAGATCTTCATCTCTCAAACCCTTCCATATTCCTAATCCCAACAAGCGAGGAAACTACTCGCTCATCGAAGGATTTACAAAAGACATGTTTTTTTTTATTTAAAGTTTTGATTAAGAGATGAAAGATAGATCTACGGCAAGTTCAAAATTCTAAACTATATTAAACTAGAGCAAGAAAAGAATTTACCTAGGGCAGAAATTGAAATTAGAAGTAGGGCAGAAAAATAACCTACTTACGATTGATGCGCTCCAATCTTCAAAGAAAACAGAATTTTATTGATGAATAGAGGCATGAGAAAATACAAAGGTTTGGGTTCTATTTATAGGACATAGAAATCCTAGGTTTACATTTGATTCGCATATCTGAAATTACAAATATGCCCTTAGGTCAACCATTCAGCGCCGCCTCGGATTTTGGCAAAAAATTCACGAAGCCCGGGCACAGGACGGCCGCGGAACCGCGGCAGTGGCAGGCTTGGGCCACGGTTCCGTGGCCCATTGATGAGTTCAGATGATAATTTTTCCTGGGCTGCTTCAGGGTTCTTTGGGCTTCTTATTTCTTTCATTCTTTTCTCCAGTTGGCTCCTACGTTGGTTCCAGATCTTCAGTGAACAATTTATAGTGATCTTTTAACCGGTTGCCTGTTGATTGTGAACTGTTCTTCGTCTAGGCTTGACTCGGATCCGTCTATTTGTTGGTCAAAAGTCCCTTTTTGTGTCGTCTTTTGTCTTTTTCACTGTTTTCGCTCCAAGAACCTGTAACATGTACTATATAGCAGACATGGGTCAAAAGCACCTGTTTTTATTGTAAAATGCATAAGAATGGGGAATATAAAATGCAATATTATAATATGAACAAATACCCCCAAACTTATCTTTTGCTCTTCCTCGAGCAAACTTATTTTTATTCACTACAAAAAATATAATCTAACCGCACTTTCGCAGGGAAACGCGATTGCACTGAGATCGTGCAACAAGCCGTTAAACCTTTAGGTGTCCCTAGTAGGAGGAGTGTTGTCTCATGAGGGTTTTCAGCGGATACTACCCACAAAATCCTATCAATTTGGCTTTTTCGACTTTAATTCTCCAATTAGGGTTTCTAACAAGGAACTCTATTATCTTCGACCAGTCAATTATCCACCCATATTCTTCACACTTCCTCATCATTTAACTTAAGATTATATATGTTCTATAGAACTACTTAGCTTTCGGCATCTCTTAAGTTTTCCTTCTAGGGTTCCATCTCCATTTAGGAATTTTTATCAACTTACTAAAGATACAAGTTCTATTCTTCATTCCTTTCTCTTATCTAAACTCTAATCACATATCCCCACGTGTGTGTAAAAATCACCCCTACACTTGGAAATTCAAATCAAGCAATCGTACTCTTGTCCATTATCCAAAGCACTTATTAATTAGTGATTTTAAATGAATTTTGCTTACACATCCTTCATGCGACCGTTAATACTTCTTGAGGTACCAACTACCGATTACAAGATGCATTAGCACTTTAAAGCGTACTTCCTAGTCTTGTAACACCCAAGGCTTTAGCAGTGACTCCCAAACCAGTTGGTCTAAGGCACTAGGTGATGAAGCACCCTCGCTAAATATTTTTCTATTTTTTTATCCTTAAGTAATCACAAAAACCAGTGTTCATTTTTTTCTTTATTCACCTTTTTTTTCTTTTGTTTTCATTGTACTAAGGACTTTAGACAAGAGCATTTCAAGGTCTCCTCTACTATTCCAAGTTTCAAGGTGCGTGATTGTGCAATTTGAAGGGTATACGTTTTCAGAATCTAGACTTAAGCTAGGAATTATTTTTCAAACTTATACTCTAATAAAAATATCAATACTTTTCCCTTGTTTTAACTTAGCCTAAGAAGTGAACTCAAAATTTGCCTATTTCTAAATAAACTACAAAGACATATACTTTCTACCGTTAAACTTTAAGGAAGGTTATTTTTAGGGTTTTTAATTTACTAAGTCTAAGATCTAGTTTTTCCTAGCCAGTTGACCTATTTATCAAACTCAAGTCAATTAACCAAAAATGAATACATTAATTTTTATAATTTTTGAAATTTTTCAATTTTTATGGGTTTTTCATTTTCTAATTTTTTATTATTTTTCAAATTTTTATGATTTTTATATAAAGATGCAATGCAGAAATTAAATATGCAAAAGGAAAAGAAAAATATATACAAAATGAAATTATGCCATGCAAAAGATAACTATATACACCACCATCTCTCCCAAACTTAAGCAAAGCAGTGCCCTCACTGCCCGGCCCCACGTCGCGCCCTTGAGCGTGAACGTGATCGCTCCCCTCTAGCCAAAAGGGTTTGAATACCCCTCTCAATCTCCATCAAGCGACGGTCGTGCTCTCGTGCAGTTGTCCTAAACTCCTCCCTCAAAGTATCGATTCTCCTCACAGCTCTCCTCATTAAGCGTGCAAGCTCTTGAGGGGTCATCTCACCCTCACTCGATGTCGAGCTAGAGCTGGGGGTATGCGCGGGAACATTCTCGGCCGGTTCGGTTCGCGACCAAATCTCAGTCAGTCTAGAATAGGACAAAGTAACGCCCTCTACAAGAGGTCGAACCGGAACTCCTCCCATCATGTAAAAGTCAAATTCCTCTGCGGGGAGGAAATAACAGCAGAGTTGGGTGACTAGCATAGGACATGGGTAGATGGTACCCCTTTTCCCCGCACCTATAGAATGAAGCAAAACAGTGCACATGTCGAACCGTGGATTCTTCGTCATTAGTGTGTGCACGACATGTAAGGAGGGGGTGAAAAAAGTAGTGTTGTGAGAGCTGCCAAAGATGTTGTTTTGTGCCCATCGGCACACAGTAAAAACGTTCGCGAAAAGGGTCCGTGCTTGGATACCCTTTCGCGGCTCCCTCGCGCAGTCATTGCCCATCACGGGCATATAATCCTCAAACTGTAGGGGGTGGTCATGTGCGGGCAAACGAGGTATAAGTGTGACCTCGTGGATCATATCCCTATCAATGTGAATTACGCGATCTCCCCAATTTAATTTAATATAGCCTAAGTCATCGAGACTTCTATCCTCCATGGATTCATAAAAAAGGTAACTAGATCATGTAGAGCAAACGCAGAGGGATGATTGTATGTCAGGAAATTCCAGCCCCTCTGCTCTATTTCATGTGCAAAGTAGCTACCGTACAATTCATGCGTGAAAACTGGGGAAAAATCCCTCTCAAATTGCATTTTGTGTTCCATAATGATTTTACAGAAATTAATATGCCAAAACAGAGAGGAAATCAACAGATAGTACCTCCCCTGAAGTTTCAGGGGGTGAGGCTCCAGAAGCGCGGCGGAATCGCGGCGCTAGGCGGCTCCGGCGGCAGGATCGCGGCGGTCTGGCGGCGGCGCTGCAAGATCTTTAGATAGCTGATAGGTGTGGCGGCTAGGGTTTGATGGGGATGAAAATATTAGGGTTATAAGGACAGGGGGGCTCGGGTCAGTTAAATAGGAGAAGGGAATGGAAATTTGTAGAAAACACCCTCTGAAAGGAGGCTTTATTTGTAAATAAAAAAATGTCAGTTATTAATTCTGAAAATTTTCAATTAGATCCAAAAATATATATTTATTTTTTTCTTTTTCAAAATTTTTATTTTTTTATGGTATTTTGGAATTATGTATTTACAAATTATATACACACCCCCAAACTTAATTGAAATAATATTTTGGAAAAATGGAAATTCGGGGGTGAAATTGGAGGAGAATTAATCAGTGTAGATCGGCTCCTGCAAAAGCAGGAGCTCCTCCGATGGGTCCGCTGTGAGGAACGGTTTTAATCGATGCCCATTCACTTTGAATAAAGTACCGTCCTCTGGATTTTTAAGATCGACCGCACCGTGCGGATAAACGGTGCGGACTACAAAAGGTCATTTCCATCTAGAACGGAGCTTGCCGGGGTGATAATGTAACCGAGTATCATAGAGTAAAACCTGTTGACCAGGTTTAAATGTTTTATGCAAAAGGTGTTTATCGTGGAACACCTTAGCTCGGTTTTTAGCAATCACGACATTATCATATGCCTCATCCCGCAGCTCTTCTAGTTCATTCAACTGCAGCTTTCGATTGCTGCCAACATCTCCTAAAGATAAATTCAGTTCTTTGATAGCCCAAAATGCCTTGTGCTCAATTTCTACCGGGATGTGGCAAGCCTTCCCGTAAACCAGCCGGTATGGAGACATGCCAAGATCGGTCATGTATGCAGTACGGAAAGCCCATAGTGCATCGATCAATTTGAGTGACCAATCTTTACGGTTTTTAGAAACCGTTTTCTCCAAGATTTGCTTAATTTGCCGATTCGAGACCTCGGCTTGCCCACATGTTTGGGGATGGAATGGTGTTGACAGTTTATGGGTGATAGAATATTTGCGCATTAAGGACTCAAAAGTCCTATTGCAAAAGTGAGAACCATTATCACTTATTATCGCTCGAGGGTGCCCAAATCGAGAAAAGATGTGTTCTTTAAGAAATCGAACGACAACCTTGTTGTCGTTCGTTCGACTAGGCACAGCCTCGACCCACTTTGAAACGTAGTCAACAGCCAAAAGAATATATACATTTCCAAAAGAGTTAGGAAATGGTCCCATGAAGTCTATACCCCAAACATCAAAAATATCCACAACCAAAATTGGTTGGAGCGGCATTTCGTTTCTCCGCGATATCCGGCCCAAGTGTTGGCACCGGGAGCAAGTCTTGCAGTATTCATATGCATCCCTGAAGAGTCGTGGCCAATAGAAACCACACTGCAAAACTTTCTCGGCTGTCTTCTTTGGGCCAAAGTGCCCGCCACATGCTTGATCGTGGCAAAAAGACAGCACACTCTTAACCTCATTTTCCGGTACGCACCGACGAATGATTTGGTCGGAACAGTATTTAAAAAGATAAGGTTCATCCCAGTAAAAATGCTTTGCTTGGGACAAGAATCGAAGTTTATCTTGTTTCGACCAATCTTTAGGTATCAAGCCGGTTGCTAAGTAGTTTACAATATCGGCGAACCATGGTTCGCAAGAAACGGTCAAGAGTTGCTCATCGGGGAAAGCATCAGTGATTGGAAGTTCAAGTGTAGGCGAAGATGGAAGTCGTGAAAGGTGATCGGCCACTATATTTTCACATCCTTTTTTGTCCCTTATGACAAGGTCAAACTCTTGTAGCAAGTGGATCCAACGTATTAGCCTTGATTTAGCATCCTTCTTCGCAAAAAGGTGGCGAAGAGCTGAATGATCAGTGTACACTATAACTGGAGAGTCGATTAAATAAGGCCGAAATTTTTCAAGTGCAAACACAACTGCTAAAAACTCTTTTTCCGTAGTTGTGTAGTTTAGTTGGGCCTCATTTAGTGTTCGGCTAGCGTAATAAATCACGTGCGGCATCTTGTTAATGTGCTGTCCAAGAACAGCACCAATGGCAAAATCCGATGTGTCGCACATAATTTCGAAAGGGTGCGTCCAATTTGGAGATGAAAGAATGGGCGCACAAATGAGAGAGTGTTTCAAAGACTCGAACGCTTCCATGCAAGTTGAGTCAAAATCAAATGTTGTGTCCTTGTCCAATAAAAGAGTCAAGGGTCTAGCAATCTTGCTAAAATCCTTGATGAACCGTCTATAAAAACCGGCATGGCCAAGGAAAACTCGGATATCTTTGACGCATTTAGGAGGAGGAAGATTAGAAATGACTTCAATTTTGGCTCTATCAACCTCTATGTCGTTTTGTGAGATGACATGTCCTAAGACAATGCCTTCTCGTACCATAAAGTGACATTTCTCCCAATTCAAAGTTAGGTTCTTGTCCCTACAGCGTGTAAGAACTGCGTCAAGATGTTGTAAACACTCGTCGAAGGAGTCACCGAAAATGGAGAAATCGTCCACAAAGATTTCCAAAAACTTCTCCACCTTGTCCGAAAAGATCCCCATCATACACCGCTGAAATGTAGCGGGTGCATTGCATAACCCAAAGGGCATGCGACTATAAGCAAAAGTGCCAAAGGGACAAGTATATGTGGTCTTGTCTTGATCCTCTTTGGCGATGGGGACTTGGTTATTACCGGAATAGCCATCTAAAAAGCAGTAGAACTCATGCCCCGCCAATCGTTCTAGCATTTAGTCAATGAAAGGTAAAGGAAAGTGGTCCCTCCTTGTCGCGGCATTGAGTTTTCTATAGTCGATGCAAACTCGCAACCCAGTTTGGGTGCGAGTAGGAATTAACTCATTTGCCTCATTGGTAATGACCGTGATGCCCGATTTCTTTGGCACGACATGAATGGGGATAACTCATTGGCTATCCGAGATAGGGTAAATGATACCACTATTAAGACATTTAACAATCTCCTTCTTGACCGCCTCTTTCATAATGGGGTTGAGGCGTCTTTGTGGATCCCTTGCCGGCTTGGCATCATCCATCAAGTGTATATGATGTTCGACTATGAGGGGACTAATCCCCTTGATGCCCTCCATAGACCAGCCAAAAGCTTGCCGATTATTCTCTAAGACCATTAAAAGGGCCTTCTCTTGCTCAAGAGCTAGAGAGGCCGATATGATAACGGGTAAGGTCTCATTATCACCTAGATAAGCATATTTTAGGTGTGATGGCAAAAGTTTTAGTTCGAGTTTAGGAGGTGAAACAATAGATGGTAACAAAGGAGTAACTGTTTCAAACTCGAAGGATTCCATCAAAGGTTCAAATCGAGTGTACGCAACCGAGTCGGATGGTTCAACTAACTCATCCGAAAAAGCAAAAGACTCAAACTCGGGTGGCGAGTCTTCAAAATCCTCTACAAAGGTGAAACACTCATAATCTTTGTCCGTCGTGAAAGCTGTGTCGGATTCTAGGAGGAACGCACTAGTGGCGTTATCATTGTTGTGGTCAAACATAAAATTTTCGAACTCACGGTCCTCCTCCGCGATCTCATTGATCGAGCAAACATCAAGTACGCTAGCATTAGGCTCGCAAGGCTGATTTCCCAACTTGAAAATATTGAGTTCAATTGTCATATTGCCAAAGGATAGATTCATTGAACCATTACGGCAATTGATCACTGCGTTCGAAGTCGTGAGGAAAGGTCGACCAAGTATCACCAGAATTTGATTTCGGGGGTTAGCGACAGGTTGTGTATCCATAACAATAAAGTCAACCGGGAAAATGAAATCCCCTACTCTAATTAACACATCCTCCAACTCTCCCTAAGGGTGGGTGATTGATCGATCAGCCATTTGGAGAGTACAGTGAGTGGGCTTAAGCTCTCCAACGCCTAATTGCTCATACACCGAATAAGGTAGCAAATTGACACTCGCACCAAGATCTAATAGTGCTCTATTGATGTTCTTGTCCCCAATTGTGATCGAAATAGTAGGACAACCGGGGTCCTTGTGCTTTGAGGGTAAAGAATTGACAAGAGCATCACTAACAGCACTAGCCATAAAAACTTTCTTTGGTACTTATGACTTCCTCTTTTTGGTGTATAAGTCCTTTAAGATTTTTGAATATGAAGGAACTTGTTGGATTGCATCCAAAAGAGGGATATTTATGCTAACCTGTTTGAAAAACTCTACAATCTTCTCCATCTGTGGAGTTGGTTTATTGGATCTCAACCGGTTTGGAAAAGGGACATTTTGAAAAGTTGTTGAGTCCAATTTTTGCGGATCAGATTCTTGAGTTGGAACGGAACCCCGTGTAGATGTGTTCGTGTTGTGAGAAATAGGTCCGTTCGAGCTGGACGCGGTAGAGCCGTGTGAAGGATGGAGAATAGGCTCTAACGAAGAAGAAGGTGAAGGAGATGAAGAACGACCACCGGCAGGGGTGTCATGGTCAATACCCATATTGTTTTGCAGCACTTTTCCGGATCTCAACGTGGTCACAGCATTTACGTTATGATTCTGCTGTTCATATGCAACATGTGCGTGACCAGGATTTGGCAATGGTTGAGACGGAAGCTTTCCTTTTTCTCGCTCTTTCAACGCAGCATTGAGTTATGCAATTTGTGCCTCAATAGATTTGATGCTCTGATCATGTGAGGCACTGTTTTGCACCAAAGATTGAATAGAAGTCTCTATCCTAGCTGTGGACTGTGTAGATTGCTTTAGGAACACTTCTAGACTTCTTTCGAGCGAGCTAACAACATTTTGAGGGGGAACAAAATTGTTGGGTACAAAATTATTCATTTGATTAGGGTAAGGTTGCTGTTGGAGAGGTTGGTGAAATTGAGTTTGTGGAGGTGCTTGTTGTTGTGGAGGTGCTTGTTGTTGTGGAGGAGGAGCCCTTTGAAAATTGTTGTTTCCTTAGGATTGTTGATTTTGGTTCCAAGCGAAATTTGGGTGACTCTTCCAACCCGGATTGTATGTCGAAGAGTATGGATCATTTCTTTGTCGTTGCTGAAAAGCAGCATTGACTTGATCTTGTCCTTGAGTAGATGCAGTGTGAGGACACTCTTTGGTGAGATGTGATGGATCCGAACAATAAGCACAAACAGTTCGTGGAGGCGCAACGGGGGAAGGAGAAGGCGATGAGATTTTGGTCTCAATCGCTTCTAGCTTTTTCGTAAGAGCGGCAATCTCGGCCTTCATAGCAATCGATATATCTAATTGATGTATGCCTGCCCTAGATTGACCACTAGAAGAAGATGATGTGGTCTTGGTGCTCTCCTATTGAATTTTTTGTTCACTAAGGTCCTCAAGAAACTGCCACGCTTCCTCACTTGATTTGGTTAGAAAGTGACCTTGACAGATGGTTTCTAGCAACTGCTTCGTTGCCGGGTTCAATCCCTCGTATAATGTTTGGCAGAGTTGCCAACTTCCGATCCCATGATGAGGGCATTGAACGAGTAGGTCTTTGAATCTTTCAAAACACTTCCAAAATGGTTCCGAAGGAAGCTGAGAAAATTGTATAATCTCGTTACGGATTCTAGCAGTTTTGTGATGAGGATAGAACTTTTTAAGAAAAGCTTTCACAAACTCGTCCCAATTTCTAATTGAATGTGATGCTGTGCTGTATAGCCACTTCTCGGCTAAGTCACATAAGGTGAAAGGAATGACCCTTAGCCTTATAGCGTCATCACTTAATTGGGTAGTTTTCATCATGGCGCAAACGTTTTGGAATTTGTTGATAAAGATATATGCATCTTCGGATTCCAAACCATGAAACTTGGGCAGCATATTGATGAAGTGGGGTTTGATCTCAAAATTGTCCCCATTAGCCGGTGGGAGGGAAAGACAAGTAGGAAGGGCGATGCGGACGGGGTAGAAAAGATCCTGGAGCGCGACTCGTGTGGGCGCTTCAACAGGCGGGTGATTCGGGTTATTCGCACCTAACGGAGGTGGAATCAGTCCCGTCGGTAAGGTGTTGTTAGGATTGTATACCGACATACCTTCGGAAGAAGAATGTGATGGTGAAAGTGAAGAAGTGGACAGGATTTCGACTTCGGAGTCGAAAGGTTCGTCGGTCGGAACCAACGAAACACGGACTAATCGGGCGCTGGGGTCCCTAGTCCAACCGGACATACACTAAGAGGGTTAGTGCAGTCGAAAGATGAAAGACAGAATGTGGAAGTAAGAAAACGTCAATGAGAAGAAGTGGTGTAAGTGAGTGCAAAGATTTCTTTAACGACAAGTTGCAAGTTTTGAAAAGATTTTTCCTTTTTCTTTTTTTTTTTTGTGAGCTTTTGCAAAAAGAATTTTGAAAAGAGACTTGTGACACAAATGCAATTAACCACAAATGCACAATCAGGCCTAGGTCTAGGGTCACCTAAGTCAGCTAGACAGCTCCTAACTGTTCCAAAGGGCTAGAGAAAGGACCTCAAACCGCCTCTTCACCGCCAATTGCGGCCAGGTAAGTGGGAAGGAACCACACTGTGGGCCTAATTAAAAACCACTAGACTTGACACACTTGCCTAGGCACCGCAAAGTCAGGTTAGGATAAATTGCTGATGCCTATACTAGTCCTCTGTCCTATTGAGCGTGACGTCCTTAGGGCTGAGTCTAATATTTTTTAATTAAGATTGGTCAATGCAAATGCGTTAAGTGATTTCTGGGGTCCTGGGAAGGGTGATGAAATCCCCACCAAATCTGAATTGGTCAATAGCCCCTTAAAGTCAGATTAAAATATGCAAAGCAGTAAATCACTTGCAATCACTTTGCTATTTAGCGCGGCGCAAAGAATCCTGCAGAAAATCAATTATTAGAAGGGGGAAGAAGATTTTTAGCGCAAAGAATCCTGCAGAAGATTTGGCAAAAGATATATGGGGATTTGCAGAGGGGAGAATGAGGAAACAAACCGAGCAACTTTCGCGCAGAGAAGACCACAGAAGACCGCGGTTCCACGGTTCGGAGCACGTTAAAGCCGCGGTTTCACGATGGTAAGAAGAGATCTGGTGCTGAAAAATTGGTACGGCTCTGTTGTGGCAATCTCCGTCTGTTCTGATGTACCCTTTTCTGATTTGCCTTCTGTGTTGTTTCAGATCCGTTAATCCTGCAAAGATTCACAAAAGAAACCCTTCAAATAATAAAAGATGATAGACTTTTTATATTTTTTGAATTTTTTCAAATTTTTATGATTTTTTATATTTTATATTAACCCGAAATTACAAAAAGGAAATTTTACGCCTTCCCCGGCAACGGCGCCATTTGATTTAAGAGGTTTTTTCGATCAAAAATATTTACCGCAATCAAGAACGGCGTCGCTTGGTAGCTAGCCGGTGAGTACGGGTCGGTCCACAGGGATGTTGTAATTCTCCTTAAAGTTCTTACGAGCTAATTCCAAATGGTGTTTGGTCTTTTAATTAGATCTAAAATGAAGTTGTGTTATACTAGGATTAGAAACTTGCTAGGATTAGGTTTAGGTAAAGTTTGGAAAAAAAGATCCACACCTCTTTTCAATGCCTTAATTTAGATTTGATATTAGGGGTTATGGTAAATTTTAATAAACGGGATTAGGATGATTGGGAAGATGTTTCTTCCTCTAGATCCTTGTCCTTCCTTTCTTAACCTTTACCCTAACCTTCATGGAAAACTCACAACTCCGGTCCTTTATACTACGGGCCACCGTTACCTCGAGGGTAGAGTGCCGTAGGGAGCGAAGATGAGAGTATTCATGGAGTCCTAATGTTCATAATAGATTGGCAAAGAAAAGAGATGAGAGATCTTCATCTCTCAAACCCTTCCCTATTCCTAACCCCAACAAGCGAGGAAACTACTCGCTCATCGAGGGATTTACAAAAGACATGTTTTTTTTTATTTAAAGTTTTGATTAAGAGATGAAAGATAGATCTACGGCAAGTTCAAAATTCTAAACTATATTAAACTAGAGCAAGAAAAGAATTTACCTAGGGCAGAAATTGAAATTAGAAGTAGGGCAGAAAAATAACCTACTTACGATTGATGCGCTCCAATCTTCAAAGAAAACAGAATTTTATTGATGAATAGAGGCATGAGAAAATACAAAGGTTTGGGTTCTATTTATAGGACATAGAAACCCTAGGTTTACATTTGATTCGCATGTCTGAAATTACAAATATGCCCTTAGGTCAACCATTCAGCGCCGCCTCGGATTTTGGCAAAAAATTCACGAATCCCGGGCACAGGACGGCCGTGGAACCACGGCAGTGGCAGGCTTGGGCCATGGTTCCGCGGCCTATTGATGAGTTCAAATGATAATTTTTCCTGGGCTGCTTCAGGTTTCTTTGGGCTTGTTATTTCTTTCATTCTTTTCTCCAGTTGGCTCCTATGTTGGTTCCAGATCTTCAGTGAACAATTTGTAGTGGTCTTTTAACCGGTTGCCTTGTTGATTGTGAACTGTTCTTCGTCTAGGCTTGACTCGGATCCGTCTATTTGTTGGTCAAAAGTCCCTTTTTGTGTCGTCTTTTGTCTTTTTCACTGTTTTCGCTCCAAGAACCTGTAACCTGTACTATATAGAAGACATGGGTCAAAAGCACCTGTTTTTATTGTAAAATGCATAAGAATGGGGAATATAAAATGCAATATTATGATATGAACAGTTACCTAAAAGAGAAAGGAATTCTCTCTCAGCATACTCCTCCATACACTCCACAGCAGAACGGTGTATCGGAAAGACGGAACCGAACCCTATTGGATATGGTACGTTCCATGATGAGTATTGCTGAGTTACCGCGATCTTTCTGGGGTTATGCACTAGAATCAGCTGCATATCTTTTGAACAGGGCTCCTACCAAGACTGTGCCTACCACACCATATCAGATGTGGAGTGGGAAGAAACCCTATCTTCAGTATCTGAAGATATGGGGATATCCAGCTTTTGTTAAAAAGCAGCATGCGGACAAACTCGAGGCACGATCAGTGCAGTATCAGATTGTGGGATATCCAAAGAACTCCAGGGGGTATTTTTTCTATTACGCAGAGGAACAAAAGGATTTTGTTTCTCGTAATGCCCATTTTCTAGAACAGTAGTTTTTAGAAAAGGAAACAAGTGGGAGCGCAATAGAACTGGAAGAAATTCCAGAACCACAAACTTCTCTTGAAAGTTTGGTAGAACAAGAAGTTCAAGAAGAACAGGACATTCCCGCACCCCTCCGCCGGAGTAGTAGGACGTCTCATCCGCCTGAGAGATACTACGGTTTTCTCATAGACGGGGATAGAGAAGATTGCGTCATTGATAATGATGAACCTACTAGCTTCCAGCAGGCCATCCAGAGCGGCAACTCAGTAAGATGGCTAGATGCAATGCGGACCGAGATGGAGTCCATGTACACCAACAAAGTATGGACCTCCAGATAGGATAAAACCCATATGATGCAAGTGGATCTTCAAGAAAAAGATTGGTGTAGATGGACAGGTAGAAACCTATAAGGCTAGACTTGTTGCAAAGGGTTTTCGTCAAAGACCTGGTTTGGACTATGACGAAACTTTTTCTCCAGTGGCTATGCTCAAATCCATTCGGATCCTTCTTGCCATTGCCGCCTTCCATGATTATGAGATCTGGCAGATGGACGTAAAGACGGCTTTTCTAAATGGTAATTTAGAAGAATGCCTCTATATCGATCAGCCAGAAGGTTTCAATCAGAGTAGGAGCAGCAGGAAAGTTATCACGACCCAAAGTTCAGCCCGTGACCGGCACTTAACCACGTAACGTCTACAGGCGTAACGCGACTAAGTAAGCCGAAACCCAGAAATCAAAACCATTAAAAGTAATGAGTGTTATAACATTTGATAGAAACATTTATTAAAACGTTTAGAAAACCTTAAGTAATTTAGTAAAATTCTTTAAAGTTCAAGTTATTATCTTAAAATTTTTGGCAGCATTTCCTTTGTAAAAACTAGCCCCGAAATCGGGTACAAGGCAATATATGAGTAAAATGATATACAATAAGAATAAAGCATCCCAAATGGGAGCAATCGCGCCCAACGGCGGAAACAATCACCACAATGATAATATACGATGTCGTAGCGAAGAATGAGTAAAAATAAGTGAAGACAACATGAAATATAAAACTGCATAAATAAAGTCGGCTCAGAACGAGCTCGACACCAGAGTACAAAATAATAAACATCGTCCTCACAACTGGTCTCTAAGTCAATACATAAGTAGTAGATGGAGAGTACTAGATACAACAGTGTATACAACAGGAAAATAAACTGATACCGCAAAAACCCACCTATCGGCAAAAGGGCTCACGCGCCAACTGCAGTGGTATCTGTATCAAAAGATACAAGAAGGTAGCCTGCCGCGACTACTCTGAGGGGCGACCTGCAAACACTGTGGCACAACGGGGGTGAGTTGCCAACTCGTGAATAGTAGATAACATATAAAGGTAATCGCGAGTATGCACGTACTGCGATACTCTAAACTATGCCAACAGATAACATCTATATGATGAGCTGGATGCGCAATAATCATGCAACAAGTGCGATCTAATAACATCTCAATATGGTGAGCAGGGTATGCAATAATCGTGCATAGCATGTGCAATCTAATAACATCTATATAGGATGAGCAGGGTATGCAATAATCGTGCATAGCATGTGCAATATAATAACATCTATATAGGATGAGCAGGGTATGCAATAATCGTGCATAGCATGTGCAATCTAATAACATCTATATAGGATGAGCAGGGTATGCAATAATCATGCATAGCAAGTGTACTCGATCAGGTACTACAGATACAGGATGAGATGTATAACACTGAATGCTGAGCATGGGAATAAATAACATCTACACGAAATGTCAACGTGGAAAATAACCGGTGTCCATCAATACACCCAAATCCCAGTAAAACTCAGGCGCCGTCATCTAATCGGCCCTCAAATCCTGTAAACCTCATGGAATCGTAAGTGCCCAACATCGGCACTCAAAATATCATAAAATAATCGTGTCCAGCATCGACACGCAAATCCTTAAGTATCGGGCTCCGTCAGTCCGGATCGGCCCATGGGCTCCGTCTGCGGAATCGGCCCTCGGCTCCGGCAGTACGGGGCGGCCCATATCCATCTCTCAGCTCTAGTCAGTATCCTCCGGATGACCGCCAGGTCCAACCAATCACCGGTAGGTAGTAGTCCCTCCGCCGGGCTCACCGTCTAACAATACGAGTCTTCTTTCCCCGGGGTACCATACCGGGTCCACCATGTACCCGCAATCGGTTCCTACCACTCCTCGAATCGGGTATACTCATACAAGCTCTCTGGAACCGAGAAAACTCATGGTGGACGCACTGAAATATCATATCAAGAGAAACCGGGTTTTTAAAACAGTGCGTATTTTCTTAAAATCATACCACGGTTCTCAAATCCAGAAATCCCATAAATCCAAACTCAATGCGTAAATCCATGCAATGTGTCGTATGACACTAAGAGTAAAAAGGAAAAACCGCTCTTTTAAAAGAATCTTGTTTTGAAAGTATCTCATGCGGTACCTATTTTCTTGAAATCAAGTCAATATCATCCATGTATGTAACATATGTATGTATGTAGGTATGGATGTGCAAATGGATATATACGCGAATATGAGTGTAGCACTACTATGAATATACAGTGTGCATGTGCGCAAGTAAGGATATATCAAGATGTATGCACTAATATGAATATACAGTGTGCATGTGCGCAAGTATTGATATATCAAATAATATGTGCACTACTATGAATATACAGTGTGCATGTGCGCAAGTATGAAGATATCAATATATGTGTGCACTACTATGAATATACAGTGTGCATGTGCGCAAGTATGAAGATATCAATATATGTGTGCACTAGTATGAATATACAGTGTGCATGTGCGCAGGTAGTGATATATCAATGAAGGTATGCACTAATATGAATATACAGTGTGCATGTGCGCAAGTATGGATATATCAAAGATGTATGCACTAATATGAATATACAGTGTGCATGTGCGCAAGTATGGATATATCAAATAATATGTGCACTACTATGAATATACAGTGTGCATGTGCGCAAGTATGAAGATATCAATATATGTGTGCACTAGTATGAATATACAGTGTGCATGTGCGCAGGTATGAAGATATCAATATATGTGTGCACTAATATGAATATACAGTGTGTATGTGCGCAGGTATGAAGATATCAATATATGTGTGCACTAGTATGAATATACAGTGTGTATGTGCGCAGGTATGGATATATCAAATAATATGTGCACTACTATGAATATACAGTGTGCATGTGCGCAAGTATGAAGATATCAATATATATATATATGCCAATATGCGACAAGTCATGACAATCATCAATGATGCGGTAATCAAACGATATATAATTCGTAGCAACCCTATAGTGCGAGTGTCATGGCAATCACTAACGGTGTGAGTGTAACATGCAAATAGTGCTCGTGCAGCTTGAACCGTTAGGTCTAGAGAAGAGGGTTGAACGAGGGCAAGCATAAGAAAGAAGAAGCGGTCATTGAAGAAAAGAAGGAGCTAATCCGATAGATGAACAGAATCATCAACGGAAACTACCGGCTATGAAGCTGTGACAGTGCAGTGTTCTATAACTACCATTTCTATATGCAACAAGGAAGGTATGCTACAATAGTACATATAAACATCTACGACTAAATACCCTATCACGCCCTGACGCTTAACGCCATACGGGCGATTTCCCCGTAGATGTTAAATCTACTCACCTGGTCTCGTGCTAGGCATAGCCGACCACTTGCTTCCCTTTCTTTGTGGCATCCGACGTACCCGCCCGCGAACCTAGAATTTACACAAGGAACCATATAAGCAAAATCCTACGAAAACGCGATATCGAAATCAAACGAGAAACTCGTGTCGCGAACTAAACGCGCGTGTGTCTGATACGCTGAAACGTGTGTATACGCGTCTTAAACTATCCCGACACGTCGCGACACGCTGGAACATAGAACCCACTCACGTATCACACGTGTCGCGCAAACTAAACGTATAGGAAAAACGATATTTGGCTCCAGATTTTGACTCGGGCACAAAAGTGAAAAGTTGCATATGCCAAAACACTAGAATATGCAGCAGACTCTCCTAGGCAAAACTCCAGCACCCAATTCCCCTATCTGGCCGCAAATTGCGGCCAGAACGATTAAATTGGTGGCCAAACAGTGGAATTAGGGGTTCGTTCTTTGTGTGTGTGGTCTAGACCTAGTGTGCATGCTCTAGTTTTCCCAGATTTTCTCTGAAGCAAACGGGTCAACAGCAGATCACAGAAAGGTCTAATTTTGCCTTAAAACGTTAGATTTTGCACTAAATGAAACCCTATGGTATTTTAGTGAAATCTGGGGTTAAACTAGGTTTACGTGGCCCTAATAACACTTAATTAAGTTAATCTAACCATCAAAATCACCACTTGGACAAAACTCCACACAAATCACCATTTTAGCACTAAAATGCACATTTTACACTAATCGAAGCTAATTAACACATAAGTTTAGCAACAAAGAAGTTGGGCTCAGATTTTATACCTCACTCTCTTGGTCTTAGTGTGCAGGAAGAAGAGGAAGAAGAAGAGGAGGAGAAGGAGTTGTGTTTCTACTGCTGCTCTACTGCTGGTGCTGCATGTTGCTGCTGTTGCTGATGCCTGAAGCTGCTGTTGCTTGGGCTACTGCTGCTGATGCTGCCGGTGTTGCTGTTGTTGCTGAAGCTCCTGCTGTTGCTGCTGTTGTTGTGAGTGTGTGTGTGTGAGTGAGAGAGTTGTGAGAAAGTGAGTGTGGAGCAAAGGAAATGAGAGCATAAAGAGTCAACCCCCCCTCTCTCTTCATTAAATGAGAGTATGGCTCAAGCCATGATGTTATTCTCTCTCTCTCTCTCTCACCAAGTCAACCCAACACAAATCATTTTTCATTTAAAAAAAAAACACACCCAAAACACATAATTCAAAATTTAAATTAGCTTAAGAAAAATGGTTAGTCCACTATGGTTTCTAATCATGGTCCAACCCTAATTTTTAACCCCAGTTAACATGCACATGTGTGTGCAAGCCTAAATAAATTCTAATAAAATATTCATTAATTTTGATAAAATATTTGAAAATCAATTTGGTAAACTTTTTATTAAAAACCATACCTTAGAGTATAATTAGCCACTAATCCCATCCTAAGGTGTCACAAAAGTGTGCAAGTAGCTTAAGTCCATTTATGGACTAAAGCAGGCATCGCGGAGTTGGAACATCTGTTTTGATGAAACGGTCAAAGAATATGACATTATCAAAAATCCAAATGAACCATGTATATATAGTAAAATTGTAGCACGAACTGTCGTATTCCTCGTCTTGTACGTGGATGACATTCTCTTGATAGGAAATGACATTCCTAAGCTACAATCTGTCAAAGGATTCTTGTCACACAGGTTCTCCATGAAAGACCTGGGTGATGCCTCTTACATACTGGGGATCCAGATCTATCATGATAGATGTAAGAGGATGTTGGGACTTTCGCAGTCCAGGTATATCAACACTATACTGAAAAGATTCAGTATGGAAGATTCTAAGCGCGGTAGTTTACCGGCTTGTCACGGAATCTCCCTATCCAAAGAGATGTCTCCCAAAACTGATTTGGAAAGGGATCGCATGTCAGTTATACCCTGCACTTCTGCGGTAGGCTCTATAATGTATGCGATGTTGTGCACCAGACCAGATGTAGCTTACGCACTGAGCGTGGTAAGCCGGTATCAGTCAGACCCAGGGGAGAAGCACTGGATAGCAGTAAAGAACATTCTCAAGTACCTAATAAGGACTAAGGAGATGTTCTTAGTTTACGGCGAAAAAGACCTCCAGATCGAGGCTTTTGCCGACTCCAGCTTCTAGAGTGACAAGGATGACTCCAAGTCCATGTCAGGTTATGTCTTTACCCTCAATGGAGGGGCGGTGTGCTGGAAGAGTTCCAAGCAGGACACCGTTGCTGACTCGACGATAGAAGCGGAGTATATAGCTGCTTGCGATGCCGCAAAAGAAGCAGTCTGGATGAAGAAGTTCCTCACAGAACTTCAGGTGGTTCCATCCATTGTTAATCCAATACCTCTGTATTGTGACAACAACGGGGCTATAGCTTTAGCGAAGGAACCCAGGTCCCATCAGAAGTCGAGACACATCTTAAGGCGGTATCACCTGATCAGGGAGATCATAGATCGCCAGGAGATCGAGGTCCGGAGAGTTGCTACAGAGGAGAACACTGCAGATCCATTCAAAAAGGCCTTACCTCAGATTCAGTTCGAGAGGCTACTCGAGATGATAGGTCTTCGATATGCCAGTACATGGCCCTAGTGCAAGTGGGAGATTGTTAGTGTATATGCCCTAGGGGCCATTATTGTATCATACTAGTTTGTAAATTACTTAATGGAAGCTTGGGATATTCACAGTTATATTAACATTCTCGCTCAACATAGTAGTATGCTACTTGGTTTATATCTATCTTAATATGTGTATATGTTAACATATCGCGAATACAAATTGATAGAGCCCATAGGATCTTGCTTGACTACCAGCGTTGTGATGGCAGTCACACTAGTGGGGGCTGGGTAGTCTACAAGAACATCCTTTTTTAGGTCCCTAGTCATAGGATTATCGAGACAGGGCATCGATACTCCAGAGTAGACTAGTGTGTAAGCTTCTCATCCCAGCAGGGGAAATGGTCTGTCCCACAGCCATTAATACGTTGTACTGGAGATAGCATACAAGTGCTCGTTGGGTTACGGGTATACCGGACAGGACTCACAGGGAACTGTTGGTTGGTATTATACCCGTCGTCAGTTAACAGTTCCCAGGTGACATGAGTACAGCATAGTCCGCAGAATTGACACTGCTGCTTCGTCTCGAGTGTGTTCCCACTATTCTTAGATTGCTACCCAACCACGGCTCAAAAGAGTCGTGCAAACAGGTAGCAGTTGGGTGCAGTCCCGGTATTGGGAGTGGCGGTTAGATAGGATTCGTCTCTCCCGGTATTGGGAGTTGATATCTCGCTGTGTTTGGAGAGCCATTACGCAAAGTCCCTGGCCAGGGTAAACGAGATTTACTGGTAGGATTTCCAGTAGCTTCTCAAGGTGTAATGGGCTTCACTCCGACACGACTTATACTTCTATTAGAGGTCTGACGTTCACCGTCCCCTAGGCCCGATATGTGATAGTCCTAGATGAACAGACCAGACTGTACGGAGATTGTCACATCAGGCTCAGTAGGAGTTTGGATGGGTTTCCTCATCGGCCTTCTTATCGACATCTACCTGGGGACCGTTACGTACAGCTAATACCGCTTGCGGCCTGTGGTTAAACCCACTGCCAACATAGTGTCGAGTCTTTAGAGTCCCACACAGAGAGTTTCCTTACTTCAGGCGAAACGATATAGAGGTCATATGGTTTTACGACAGGGTTCGGACAAATACGTGTATTTATGCACGTACGATGTTCGGACAGTTTTTACTATCGGGCTTTAGTTTAAGCCAGATTCTAGTATTGGATTATTGGATTTATACAGTCTCAGTATTTCCGTGTTTTCACGGATGGGAGGGGCATTCTCATAATTATTCGAGAAGCTTCTAGAAGAAAGATGAGGTGGAGAGCTTAGGTGGAATTTGTATTAAATGGATTAGTGACTCATGGTGTGATTCATCAAAATGAGTTAATGAAGCACTTATTGCTTAATGACTCATGAGATGATTCATCCAAAGTGAATTAATGAAGCATGGTTGATATTATTATATGTTATTCATTTAGATAATTATCATGCTTCATATATTCACAAATGAGTTATAATTCATATCATTCTCACTTTCACATTCTCTCTCCTCAAGCTCTCTCTCTTCAAAGACCTAACCCTAATTCTCTCATGTGTTGAGATCCTAGGGTTAGCAAGACTAATAGATCCCTAATCCTCTTCTATATCCTCTAGGTTACTTTGATTAGCACTCATAACCACCTAGTTACCTCAAGTGAGAGGTTAAAACTTGGAGAAGGAGCTCTCGGGTGGATCTTCTATCACATCGAGGAGGCCGATGAGGAAGTGAACTACAAGAACAAGAAGGACTTGAATCTTTAGGTATAATCATCTATCATAGTAGTTAATCACTTCTAGATAGTTGTTAGTTAGGTTTTAGCAAAGATCCGTAAAGTTAGTCGATGTTAACTTAAACAAAATGATTGTTTTACCTATTCCGCCTCCCCGCATCATGTGGAGTGTCTAACGTCGACTTACACTGTCATCGGTAGGTATGATTCCCCTGTCAGGCTCATCGGTGTGGTCCATTGACATACTTTTCTTGCCCCGGGGTACCTCCGGGCCCCACCATGTACCCGCACACGGCCCACGACGCCTCCTCGCATGGGGTATATATCAGAACCGAGAAATCTCATGGTAGCTGCTGAAATATCATATCAAGAGAAACCGGATTTTTCAAATAATGCATAATTTCATGAAACTACCACGGTCCTCAAATCTAGAATACATATCTCAATGCGAAAATCCATGAATATAATATATGCAACATAAAACTGTAATGTGAGCATATAAAGGAAAAGCCTCTATTTAACTGCAACAAGTTAATAAATATATCATGCGGTTCCTAATTTCTCCAAGTCCATATAACATCAAATAAAGGTGAACATGTAGCTATAGCCAGATATATGTGTAAACATGTAGGTATAGCAAGGTATATGTATCTACCTATCAGTAATGATATAATACCCTCCAGGTATAAGTGTAAGTATGTATGCAAGATGTACATGTAGCTATGTCTCATATGTGTATATACCTATCACTAATGGTACAATACCATATATGTATATGGGTAACTAGCATGTAAGCATGTCAAGACATATGTGTAAGCATGTAGGTATACATGTATGCTATATGTCATATGCATGAAGGAAAATAAGGATCATGTCTCAATATCCCTAAACAATACAATATCACGTATGTAGGTGTTGTGCGTGTCATGGCAATTATTGACGGTGTGAGTGGCATACAATCAGTGCTCATGCAACATGAGCCGTCAATAATAGGGCAGTGTCTAAAGGGTACAAGTCCAAGCACAACAAGTAATAATATGAAATGAGAAGTATGCGCAAACTCTATATATGCAATAGAATATGCGACAAATATCATATCATCTCTAGCCCAGACACATAACGCCACGCGGGCGATTTCCCTGTAGATGTTAAATTTACTCACAAACGCACCAGGCTAAGTAAAGCCTGTAGAGTTACTAGGCACTGTCACAAGGGTCTATAAGGCATCAACCATGCCCGATTTAAAATTTAGACGTGCCGAACAATCCTAACCAAGATCTTAGACTAGAAATTAGGCGAAACAAAGCAAGTAAACAACTTTACTTCTAAGAGTTAGGGATTACAACCTTTGTAGTCCGTTCCTTCACTTCTAAAGCTCCGTGTTGAGGTCCCTTCGCTGCGATCATCGAGTACCCGGACTCTAGAGAGGCTCCATGAAGAGAAAGATGCAAGCTTGCTTCCGATCTTCGATAACAAAGATGATCTACCTTGAAGAAACTCAAACCCATGCTTTTGCTTCACTAATCAAGTATTAGCAAAGCAAAACACCCTAATCTAAGTGGCAAGAATAGATGAGGATGATGAAGTAGGAATTTAGCTCTCATTTGTTTTCAATTTCTCACTCATTTTCATCACTAATGACAAAGCTAGAAAGCTTTTTCCAAAGGAAGAAAAAGAAGAAAGTTACTTTGTGATGAATAATGAATCAAGTGAGGTTAGAAATGCAACCATGGGTTAAGTATGAAGACTTAACCCATGTAGAGAATCAACCATGGTTAAAGGGTTGGGTTGGATTAAACAAATATCAACAAAATATCTTTACAAAATATCTTTTGCTTAAAAACAAAAGCAAAGCTTCTAGAAGCTTCAAAAAGGTTTAACCATAATCCAAACCCTAACCATGTTTAAACTCCACAAAACATGTTGCATTTGTAACCTTAACTTGTTACAATATTATATATCACATATATAATATATTTTGTAAAAAAATAAAATAATACAATTAACATATATCACATATATATCAATGTATTACCCGAGTGAGAAAAAGAATCTTTAAGTGAGCTTATATTAGTTAATGTAATTTAATATATCAAATATATAATTATACATTAAATCATCGAATCAACACTTGATCCGATAATCCGGCTATTTCACAAATAACCGACTAATATAATCTGTATCAGTTCATCAAATCAACACTTGATCCGATGACCCGGCTATATCACATATACCCGGCCGATATCTCATATCGCGAGAATCTAATACGGTATCACATACACGTATTGTTCTCGATCCCGCACATATCACATATGTGCTCCTACTCCGTTTTGCCTAAGCCAGGAAACCTCTGTGTAGGACTCTAAAGAATCGGCAATACGTCGGCAGTAGGTGATGATCATATCAAACACCCACAAGCTGCAAGCGGTCAGCTAAACGTAACAGCCACCTAGGTATTGAGCAATCAGAAGATCAACAAGCAAGCCTGTACTTTCTCCCATGAATCCAATCAGTAACACTCTCGTACAGTCCGGTCTCTTCGTCTGATATGTCGCATATCTCGCCTAGGGGTGGTAAACGTCAGACCCCAGTAGATTAATAAGTCGTGTCGATATGAGGTCCATAACAGTTCGAGAAACTACTGATAACACTTACCAGTAAATCTCAGCAACCCTGGCTAGGGATTTCCAGTTATATCCAATCGAACACAGCGCAACATCAACTCCCTATACCGGGAGAGACGAAACCCCTCCTATTTCTCATTGCCTCCATGTGATTCGGGACTGTACGCAAAAGCCACCTTTTTGCACGCCCTCTTGAACGTGGTATGATGGAAATCAAAGCACAGTAGGAATCACACAAGACTCTATGACGATCTCGGGTCTACAGACTAACCTGTACCGGTGTCACCAGAGAACTGCCATCTGACGTGAGGTATAATACCATCTGGGAGTTCTCGGCGAGTCCGTACAGTGTACCCAGTCTCCACTGAGCACCCGTATACCTTCTCTGATGTCAAAAACCAATGGATATAGGATCATCTATCGCCCATCATATGGGTCAAGAAGCGCATACGCTAGTCTACTCTGGAGTATCGATGCCCTGTCTCGGTACTCCCACGACTAGGAATATTTGAAGGATGTACTTGGCGACTACACTGTCCTCACTAATATGATATGCATCATAGTCCTGGTAGTCAAGTACTCATCCTTAGGGCTTTATCAACATGTGACATAGAAACAATCAGAGTACATGTTAAGATAAAGAGTAACCAGATAGCATACTATCATGTCGAGCAAGAAAGTCCTCCCTATATATGTCCAAGCATTCACTACAATATACAACGTATGTACAGTAATGGCCTCTAGGACATACATATAACTAACAATCTCCGACTTGCACTAGGGCTATCTATTGTAGTATCGCATACCCAACAATCAGCTGTGGTTGAAGTATCTCATACTTAACCATCCCATAAAAGTTTCTACTGGGAAATAAGCCTTTGTGAGTGAATCCGCGTTGTTGTCCTCCGTGTCTACTCTCCTAACCTCGATCTACCTGGAGATCAACCATCTCCATGATCAGGCGATACTGCCTATGTCACGACCCGAAAGTACGGTACATGACCGGCACTTAAACTACGAAACGTCTCGAGGCGTACGTAATCTAAGTAAGCCGACAACCCAGAAATCCAAACCAAGAAAAATTGTAGAGTGAAGGAAAAACCATTTTAAATCAAATAGTTTGCAACACACGCCGAAATGTGCATTTTAAAATCACAAGTCTTTTCTAAAAATTTCGGCAGAGTTTCCTTTGTAAAAACTGACCCCAAACGGGTACAAAACCTGATAAAGCATATATAATGAAAAATGCATTCTCAAGCGGGAGCTAGCTCTTCGTCAATCGACGGTCACAACCACGTAAGCAATATAATATACAACGCCGAAGGGCGAGGATCACAACAGAAAAGGAAACTCAAAACAGCATAAAATCCATAGAAATACAACGCGCGACTCTAAGGTCGAATGAATAAGCAACACTGGTCCCTATCTGAAATAAATACATGTTTGGTTGATGGAACTTCTAGATACAACAGAATAATAATATACAAGGTATAATGATGGGTACGATACAAATAAACCCACCTATTAGCAAATCACCGGAAAAAGATGCCGTGCCAGCAAAGCCGTAATGAAACCTGTACGGCCAAACCTGCAAGAAACTGTGGCACAACGGGGGTGAGTTGCCAAATCGTGAGTAGAAAACATCTACGAGCAGAAATCGCATGAACAACGTAATCCTAGGTCATACGATCATAATATATCCTCAAATATATAACCTGCAGCCTATAACAATAGCTAGGGTATACATCTAAACAACTGTAATACCAAGTGCTCGTGTCAGTGCCTCAGGTAGCAATATATCATATGGATGAGGTATGAATGCATGGAAACAGAATACATGAAAACGAAGAAACTGCTTTCATAACTTAGTGAGATTTTTGTATATTTAAAACGAGGTATCATAATGAAATCAGCATAAACAGTGTCTAGCATCGACACAAAACATAAATCCAAATATCTCAATATCTCAGGCTCAGGCTACCCGGACTGACCTGGATCATCAAATCTCAGTACCTCAATATCTTAAAATCTCAATGTCTCAATCTCACTTTCTAGGGTGCCGTCAGTCTAGACCGTCCCCTAACATCCATCGCAAGACCACGACGGTATCCTCCGGATATCCGACGTGTCGGGTAAAATCACCGGTCGGTAGTGCTCCCCTGCCAGGCTCAACGCCATCCTCTGTGACCTTCTCGCCCCGGGGTACCGCACCGGGCCCACCATGTACCCGAAACGGTTCATCCAACTCCTCGAATCGGGTCTCGAAATCCATCAGCAAACTCATGGTGGACGACTCATACATCATGGGAAAACCGTACTTTTCATTTAAAAAGAGAGAGAAAAGAAGTTTATAAATGTTTTTGCGGTTTTCCCCCAAATCCAGGAAATCTCATGAAAATCCGAATCCAATCATCAATAGCATGTAAACAGTGAATATAGGCATAAAGATCCATGAATGCGGCATAACAGTGAATAATAACATGCATGAAGTAGCAAGTAGTAACTACAATGTCTAAACTAGCATATAAGGCAGGTACACTAATATCATGTCTAAACTATTAGCTAACAAGCTATGTCAATGAAATAGTATTTTCTAAAGTGTACGTGACATGGCAATTACCGATGAAGATGTGTGTGAGCCGGCAAGTAAGTGTACGTGGTACATACGCATCATCGGTAATGGTGTTGGTGTCCTAACAGCATGATATTAACAATGGAATATGAAATCACAATATAAGCATGCGATGCGGAGCGAACAGCAATAATGAGCAGGAGCTGAATACTACACACAACGATAACTAATATGGTCTAACAACTACACTAAACTATAGGGCTGAGCGAACAAGCTGAACTAAAGGTATGGAAACCGCCTAACATATGAGTCGATACATATATATACATATATATTAGTCGGTGATCCCGTCTCAATAATATCACATCCGATACCATATTCATAATCAGACATTCCTAAATCAAGAGTGCGGATCAAACATCAATATATAGCTCGTACGTAAATCCGTCGTACGGCATCCCAAATCTGGGTACGGGTCAATATCACATTCATCATATTATTCATCTGGTATCCTCTTTATCAAAGATCATAATCCGGGTACTGATCTATGTCTAGTACAATACTCACATCATCAATATAATCATGATCTAACTACCGATCGACAGTCTCGTACAAACCGATATCATCAGCACATATCATCATAAAGAAGTATACATCGCCCAATGTGACCCATTATAGCTATCTTAACATATTTTATCTCATGTCTCGATCACAAGTCAACTATTCTATGTATATCACCATTCACATGATATCGTCGTCCAAAGATCCGCTATAACATCAAGACGTATCTTAAATACGAATCCTGCCATATCACCGCTCTCACGGTCTCAAATCAAATCTCATCGACTCACCTCAAATCCCAAGTACTATCCTCAAATCCAGTATATGAACACATAGTCCCATACCCACGTGAACACATAAACATCTATTCCCACATACGCACATGTGAAAGAAGGAATGTATGCATGTATGTGTGTGTGTGTGGGTGTGGGTGCAACCAATACTCTAGGGTTTCGCAACACTAAACCAATCCAATCACACCCAATATCCATCTTTATCATCAATAATCTCAACAACATATAAAATCTATATGTGTGTATACGTATCCGTATACATCACCACGAACTGCGGGGGTGTTATACGCCATCCACCCGACTTCTCCCCGTAGATATAAATCTACTCACCTTTGCTTGTCGATGCCGATGTCGCCATGTGCTTGCTTGCCGCCTCTAAGTCTTCATGAGGGTACCTACATATAATAAACAATCGCAATTGCTATTAACATCAAGTCCAGAAACCAAAACGATACGCGCACTGCTCGTAGGTTAGAACCTATAGCTTATGCGTACGAAAATCAATCAAACAACCTTTGTTGTCGATGTACAAACATGCGAGAACCAAAAATGAATCCAGATATCAAAACTCATCATTTCAAATATGGAAAACATAAGGCAGCAACATTTAAAACATGTTCCAGATTTTTCTTAAAGTGAAAACAAGGTTCCAAAACAACACTAGGGTGATATATAGGGTACATATGACCTTCTGAAGCAATCTGGACACATCCCACCACTAAATGGCCGGCCACTCCCTTGCCAAAACCGGCCTCCTCGGTTTTCCTAGGGATATGGGGTGTCGTCTAGTCAGGGTGGTCTCACATGGTCTCAAATTGGTCCCTGGAGTTGTTTATTTATCTCGTTTTGGTCTCGGTTCACTCCAGATTTCCCTGCACTCTCCAAACCCTCACAAAACCGACATTAACAGTTTCTGTTTAAAGTAAACTTGGTTTGTTTCAAAAAGATCTGGGTTTCTAACCTCATAGGGGGGTTTAAGGTCATCTCTAAGGTCCAATTGCACTAACACCACTCAAAGTCCCACACAAGTGTTTCCAGATTTTGACTCAGGTCAAATATAGAAAAGCAAACAAGTCTAGGGTAATGTATATAGTATAGGTGATCTATTGAACCAACCTAAGCTCCCAACCTCACCAGGTGGCCGGCCCCTATCCATAAAATTCCGGTCTCGCCGGCCCTGAGGGTTCCAGTAGGGTTCGTCTTGCTACAGGGGGTTCCTAGGGCTAAAAATGGGTCTCTGGTATTGTTTAGTTATCTTATATCTTCTCCAGGTCATCCCAGATTCTCAGTAGGCACTTTAAAAGTCACAAAACTGATATGGGTCAATTCCTGAGTTTGTGCATCTGATTCGTGTCTATGGTTCAGGTCAGGGATCATGTCACCAAGGTCATATAAACACTCCTAACTGCTCCCAGATTCCACCTACAGTCATTACATAGAAATCCAGTAGGACCAAACACTCCTAAACAGCTTCAGGTAACTACCCTGCAGAACCCACACCCTAACTCCTCTATTGAGCCGAGGTCGCCGGATTTTCCTCCTAGGTCGCCGGGCGAAACCGGTGGGAAGGGGGTAGGGTTTTGGGTGGTCACCTAGGGTCTCGAGTATAACACTACCACTCTGTTTGTTTTCACCAAGAAGTCTCAGGGTCACAGCAGGTTGTCCATGTCTCAAAACGACACAAAAATACGATATCGAACCAAAACTAAACTAAAAGGAAAAAGTTATACCTCACTTGTTCCTCTCTAGGAAGCACTAACTTCCCAAAGTCGTCAAAATCCTACTTTGCTCGGTTCATCTTGTAGAGGAAGAGATGGGGACTAATTTTTGTGAAGGGGGTGTAGGGTTTTGGGGAATGGTTGGAGGTAGATCTAGGGTTTAAGTGGAGGGTGGAGGAGTTGAGGAAGATGAAGAGGGTGATGGAAATGGTGGGGGATTTCTTTTTGGGCAGCAGCCCCCCTCTCTCTCTCACTAATACTCACTCTCTCTTCTCTCTCCAAGCATGCTTTGCCTCATGATTATGTCTCCTTTGACTTTTCCTTTTTTCTTTTCTTTTCCTTATTTTCCACCTCACCCAATGGTAAACCCTAAGCAACCATACACCCACAACATGTAAGAAAATGTAACAAGTGTGAAAAAAAGATATGTGCATATTTTTGCCCAAAAATGCTAAAAATCAGATTAGCGATTTTTAATCGCGATTAGCACCAAATTAGCATATAATTAACCATAAAAACTTAAGAATGGCATAATTCCACAAAATACCCTATTTTAGAATTTTCCATAATTTTTCAAAAAAATTCCCCATTTATCGGTATTTAATTATACCGAAATATTAAAATATTCAATAAAATAATATTAAATTATAAAAATTCCCAAAAATAATATTTTATTTTTTTGAAATGTTATAGCCTAAGAATATGTCTGGATCTCTGATGGGACGGGGGTTCCTTGGCATAAACCACAACTCCATTGTCATACAATGGCAGAAACGAAGTTCATCTCATGAACTAAAACTATATCCAGACTGCCTCTTTGGTAGCATCCTTGGTAATGATGTATCTTGCCTTTAATCGTCTAGTAAGTCACGGTATCTATCTTAGAACTCTTCCAACATACCGCCCCTCTACTGAGGGTAAAGACAATACCTGCGACTGGCATTCAGTCGTCCTTATCACCCTGGAACCTTTCCAGTGATTCTCCCCAGGATCGATTGATATCATCTCACTACAACTAGTGAGAATCCTAACATCCAATTAGATCTATCTCATAGATCCATAACCCAGGATTTATGAGGTATCACCTTGATCCTATATGGAGAATCCTTGTGATAAGAGGAGATTGACCGATCGTAGCATATGAAACTCCTTCTCTATCAAGAGTATGTCATCCACGTATAATACGAGGATCACCACCATACTCTCTACTACCCCTTTTGTATATACATGGTCCATCTACCATTTTGATGAAGTCAAACTCTTTGACTACTACATCAAAACAGACGTTCCAACTCCGCAATGCCTGATTTATCACATAAAACATCTTGCACACGTTTCCGTTGCTCCCACTGTCTACGAAGCCCTCTGGCTGTGTACTTATAGACGCTCTATTCCAAATCAACATTTAGTAAAGCAGTCATGACACCCAACCGCCAGATATCGTAGTTATGGTATGTATCCGTGGCAAGTAGGATCTGGATGGACTTAAGCATCGCTTTGAAAGTCTCAACTTTTCCATGTACACCAAGTAATCTTCTCAAGATATACTTGCTCCTGATGGGGATTTAACCCTTCAGATAAAGCAACCAAAGTCCATACTTTTTTGGTGTATATGGATTCCATCTCAGATCGCTAAGTATCCAGTCATTCTTACAGAGTCCCACTCCTGATGGACTGCTCGAAACTACTTGGGTCATCATCTCATGATGCAATCCTCAATCCCACTGTCATAGAGAAACCGAAGTATCTCTCAGGTGGATGGGGAACCCTACTAGATCGGCGGAGAGGCTGAGGTTCGTTGAAAACTATTGAATCCTTTGGTTCTACCAAATCATCAGCTGCAGTTTGTATAGCTGGAACTCTTTCCAGTTCTACCTCATGACCACTAATTTCTTCAGAAGAAATTCCCTTTCACAAAGGTGGCATGCTAAGAAACAAAACATCTTTTGTTCCTCGGTTTGGTAGAAGATATTCCCTTGCTAATGCTTGGGATATCCAACAAACTTCCACAGAACTGACCTTGCCTCGAGCTTGTCCGTATTTTGCTTTTAAACATAGGCCGGACAACCCCAAATCTTAACATCTTTAAGAGATGGGCTTTTCCCATACCATATCACATATGAAGTGGTAGGCAACTGATTTGATTGGAACCCTATTCAATAGGTATGCAGCTTCACAAGTGCATAACTCCCAAAAAGGAAAATAGGAAACTCAGTAGTACTCATCATAGAGCGCACCATATCAAATAGGGTGTGATTGCTCCGCCCCGATACACAGACGTGTTGTGGTGTATACGGTGGAGTAATGCTTAGAGAGAATCTCATTCTCCTTTAGAATAGTCCAGGAATCCCGTGCTCAAGTATTCTCCTCCATGATCACATCAAAGGACATAATACTTATACCCGTTTTGGTTCTCTACTTCTAACTCATATTCATTGAATTTCTCAAAAGGTTCAGACTTGTGTTTCAACTGGAATACATGTGCGAATCTTGAGAGACCATCAGTGAATATAATGAAGTATAAAGAACCGGTCCTGGCATGTATAGACAGGGGACCTTACATACATCATCATGTATCAATCCCAAGAGTTCACTAACTCTTTCTCTGTTTCCAATAAACGGAGCTGTGGTCATCTTATCTTTGTGACATGACTGGAAAGTTTTACAAGATGTAAATCCAAACTAATTTAAATATGCATCTTTATATAACTTTAGCTAGTCGAGTCGCATTGATATGACCTAGTCTACAATGCCTCAAGAAGGATTCGTTCATTTCTGAACTCTTCCTCTTTTGTGTGCTCTGTACGTTAAGAACTGTGGTTTGATTTAGAACGTCTATGCTTTTAGATAACGTGCCTGAACCGATCAACTCTTGATATAGGAAATGTTCAAAACATTATCCAACAATACAAAATTATATCCTTCTTTACTAATAAAGAGACTGATATGATGTTGTATATCAGGTTCGGTATCTAATAACATTCGTTCAGAATCAATGTATTCTGGTAATACAGGGTGATAACTGCCAACAGACTTGGCTGCAACACTTGCATTATTTCCAAATCTTGAAACTTATCACCCGTTCTCAGTTCTCTACCTATCTGTAGCCCATATAACAAATTACATTTGCGGGATCCTGATCCGGTATCTCATACCCAGGACGTTAAGGATACTGAGAAACAGTTCTCGGTAATGAACATACCCGAAGAAAATGCATCAGCATGCACTTTCTTCGTTTGGGCGGTACGGGAATTCTGGTAATCTCCTATTTCCTACTCATTCTTATAACATTTATAAGTTGGAGCGGGACCAACGTTCCCTAGCACAGTATAACAAGCGGGTTCGGTCAATACATCCGTATTTTTATCTTGATTAAGGCGTGACATGGTCGCTACCTGGAGAGAGAGAAGAAAACACTCAGCATATGCTCTTGCAAGATTAGATTGCTTATTAATATATCTAATCAGGATGTCTCCCACTGTTTTAGTCAAATCTTCCTTTAAACCCTGAAAGAAAAGACTAGCCGGGATTAATTACACGCTACAAGTTCGCCAATCTTTCAGCCAGGCCAGTGCCGGTACTTTGAGGGAGGTTCCCCGTGCTTTCGCACGGACCTAATTAAAATAAACCTCATTTTCCCAGGGGCGTAACCCCGTTAACACCTTTCTAGACACCTACTTGATCGGCTAATTGTAATGTGTAAAACTCTCCCAGGAGTAACTCTTACTCGCAGCGGGTATCGGGATCCAGCTATCTCATAGGAGGTATGCAATCTCATTGCAAATTTCAACACTTGAAATTCCCAATAATATTTTACCCCTAGCAGCTATATGACCTTAACATAGTCAACAAATCATAAGTGCTAGTCAAGTTCAACCCGTCATTTCCCGATTGAATTAAACCCACCCGCACGACCCTTAACATAGTCAACAAAGCCGCACGACTACCCTAATCCAATCGCATCATATGCTTATACAGATAAGCATTAATCAGCTACCGCACACTACGCCTTAACATAGTCAACAAACGTAGCACGAATACTAATTAGTACTTATCTGAAATGACGGAGGGCTACGACAGGTTTTTAAGAAAACCCTTTGTGTAATGAACTTGATATCGTCATAGAATCGATTGATTTTAAATGGAGTGTTTTTTAGGCTTTTACTAGTTTGCTAAAGAGGTCACTCCCGGTGAAGGGATCTCGGCTCTTTCCTTATCGAATAAGGTGCAGGATATTTCACAAATACCGCTATGCAAAGCAAAAACTATAAAAGCAATCAAAAGACAAACCGAGTGTGTAGCATCTGCTAGTTTCGCTAAAGAGGTCACTCCCGGTGAAGGGATCTCGGCTCTTTCCTTATCGAATAAGGTGCTGGATATTCTACAAGGAATACTGCTATGCAAAGCAAGAACTGGAGCTACTAGTTTTTAAACAAGTTTCTACAACATCTTTAGGTTTCTTTTATTTCATTAATCTCATTAATGAAGTCCCATATTATTATGCTTCACAAGCATCACATTTGAAACGAAATCAACAATATACAATATATATCTCATATATATAATATAAACATTCGTCTTAGGCAGTAATATGATCTCATCACAGAACATTGCAGCACAAGAACATATATGAAATATTGGATATACTAGGAGGTCCGTGTTTTAATACGAGCCTGTATAAAACACGGATTCTACGGTCGCGATGAATAGCCAATTCCACACCCCTAGACCCCTACGAGAGCGACAAGTAACACTGCCAATTCTAGGGTTAGGAGACCCGGTCTCGACTCCTCGAGATAGTCTCCCACTGGACCCTAGAACCCGGTTACTTGTGCTCCCCGCCTTGGGTCTATCCTAATGCGGAAAAGTAAATAATATACAATGGTGACATCATCCTCAGCCCGGAAGTGCCCCAATGAAAGAATATTACATACAATGAATTTTACATGAATGAAAAATAAAAACTCTCATCTCACATAAAAAACCCGGCTATTCAAAACATGACGATCCAATATAACATATCACAGCAACACATAATATCTCATATCATCAACGTAAGCAAGTATGCGTATCCCGATTGTCGTTGATGTATAGCAACGAAGCCGGCGATACACCGCATACTACGCTTACGGTCACAGAAAAGAAAGTGTAAAACTACAACAGTTGGAATCTGCAACCTCCTAAGACATCGCATACCTAACCAAATGAATTCCTTAGACATCGCAAGCCTAACAATTATAAACCACGCATTTTAGTCTCAATATCGAAAACTCTTTTCAATATCATAGTCGGGAAATTCAACAAGATTCCCGACATCCTGATCGAATGCTCGTCGGAAACTTTAGTAGACGGCCGCACCCCCGATGCCCTCGACGAAGTGCACTAAGGCGAAACACCGCTGCCGCGAGCACCCGAACGGATGCTTTTGGCGACGAGGTTCTCCTGCAGTCACTTGGTCAGGGCTATAGGGCTTGTCTATCTATTAAGTTTACTCGGCGAGTATCCGCGTACGCTACGTGATTGCGACGGACTTTTGATCGCATCAAAATCCCGTGGCAACCGATCATCTGAGACTAAACTGCTAAATTTATAACATTCAAATTAGTTATCTCATAACTACTTGGGGATTCCAAATATTATATCACATTCCAGAAAAATAGACAATGTTAAATATTCCGATCGAATAAACAAACACCCAAGATTTCCCAAATAGCTCAACACTTAAGCGGAGTTCAAAAAAGTATCCATCACATGCCACAGTACCAATGGTCCGGCCGTAGAAGGGTCAAACCAACGCCACACATGTGGCAACGCCGTACTGCCCCAAACCCTAAGGTTTAGAGACGGTTCAGACGGTCACATAATCGAGTTAAGGTTTGTGTTCTTCTAGAGGGTCCACAGATACGCTTGCATGATTATGAATGTTCTTTAATTAAGGAAAAAATCCAACACTTGGAAATTTTCAGACAGGGGAAAAAGTGAGTTAATGATATCCGTTCGAACTTTTTAACACGTTCTAAATTATCCGGAAAAACTTAAACGAAGTTAAACTTTCCGATCGAATCAACGAGTTCCCAATACATCTCAGAAAACTCAACACTTGAGTAGAATTAAAAATTCCCACAACAATGAAAAAAGACCCCAGAATATATACCTGAAGTAGTGGGCCCCATTTTCACTGTTTGGCCGTGGAACCGCCGCCAAACGCGTGGTTTGGTCGTGGTTCCGCGGTCATATTTGTGAGTTGGTGGTCCGTACTTCAAAGTAATTCTTAGATTTCCCTGCTTAATTTTTTGAGTATTTTTAATATGAAAAATGTCAACTTTTGAAAAGAATTCCAGAAACTAGGTTTTATCGGGTATTCGGAATTCGATCGGACCTTAAACTTCGCCCACACTTCGCCTAAAGCTCTAGCTTGGCTCTAATACCACTGTAGGGTTACTAGGCACTGTCACAAGGGTCTATAAGGCATGAACTGTCACGACCCGAAATTGGCACGTGACGGCCCTAATACTACGCAACGTCTACAGGCGTAACACAGTAAAAGAAAGCCAAAACTCAGAAATCTAAACCATTAAAATACCAGAAAAGATAAGAAACATTGTTTAAAAGTCTTTGAAATCACAACCCAAATTCTTTAAAAGTCCAACTTTATTTCCTTTAAATTTCGGCAGCACCTCCTTTATAAAAACCAACCCCAAAAATGGGTACAACATAAATATAAAGTAAAGCATCCCCAATGGGAGCAAATCCACGCCCAAAGGCGGAAAACAACCACCACAACAAATATACGACGCCGTAGCGAAGAAATAGAAGACGATAGAAAGGAAACTGTATAAAAGACAACAAGTCACAACATAATATACAACATCATCCTCACCAAGTCTCTAAGTCAATATGAAAATATAGTAGATGGAGAGTACAGGGATACAACGAATATACAATACAACGAATAACCACAAACCCACCTAAGCAAACTGCACACTGTGAGCTGATGCGGTATCCGTAGCAAAAGATGATAAGATGTGTGATAATAGCCTACCTCTGACTATCCTGAGGAACACCTGAAACACTGTGGCACAACGGGGGTGAGTTGCCAACTCATGAATAGTAAATAACATATGCAGGTAATCGCGAGTATGCACGTACAGCGTGAATCTAACATGTGCAATTAATAGCAATAAAAAGTCATATGAATGCAATAATCATGATGTTAGTTATATGTATGCCCTAGAGGCCATTACTGTACATACGATGTATATTGTAGTGGATGCTAGGACATATATAGGGAGGACTTTCTTGCTCGACATGATAGTATGCTATCTGGTTGTACTTTATCTTAACATGTACTCTGATTGTCTCTATATTACATGTTGATAAAGCCCTTAGGATATGTACTCGACTACTGGGACTATGATGAGATCATACTAGTGGGGCCACGGTAGTCGACGAGTACATCCTATAACTGTTCCTAGTCGAGGGTGTATCGAGACAGGGCATCGATGCACCAGAGTAGACTAGCGTATACGCATCTTGACCCATATGATGGGCGATGGATGATCCCATATCCATCGGTGTTTGAAATCAAGGATGGTGTACGGGTGCTCAGTGGAGACTGGGTACACTGGACGGACTCGCCGAGAACTCCCAGATGGTATTATACCATACGTCAGATGGCAGTTCTCCGGTGACACTGGTACAGAGTAGTCTGTTGACCCGAGATCGTCATAGAGTCTTGTGTGATTCCCACTGTGCTTTGATTTCCATCATACCACGTCCAAGAGGGCGTGCAAAAAGGTGGCTTTTGGATACAGTCCCGAATCACATGGAGGCAATGAGCGATAGGAGGGGATTCGTCTCTCCCGGTATAGGGAGTTGATGTTGTGCTGTGTTCGATTGGCTATAACCGGAAATCCCTGGCCAGGGTTGCTGAGATTTACTGGTAAGTGTTATCAGTAGTTTCTCGAACTGTTATAGACCTCATATCGACACGACTTATCAAGCTACTGGGGTCTGACGTTTACCACCCCTAGGCGAGATATGCGACATATCAGACGACGAGACCGGACTGTACGGGAGTGTTACTGTTTGGATTCACAGGAGAAGTTACAGGCTTGCTTGTTGATCTTCTGAGCGCTCAATACCTGGGTAGCTGTTACGTTTAGCTGACCGCTTGCAGCTTGTGGGTGTTTGATATGATCATCACCTACTGCCGGCGTATTGACGATTCTTTAGAGTCCTACACAGAGGTTTCTTGACTCAGGCAAAAAGAAGTAGGAGCACATATGTGATATGTGCGGGACCGAGGATAATACGATATAAGATACCGTATTCTATTCTCGCGATATTTGATATCAGCCGGGTCGTCGGATCAAGTGTTGATTCGATGAATCGGTACGGATAAATATTAGTCGGTTATATGCGATATAGCCGGATTGTCGGATCAAGTGTTGATTCGATAATTTAATGTATAATAATATATATGATATATTAAATGACATTAACTAATATTAGCTCACTAAAAGATTCTTTTTCTCACTCGGGTAATACATTGATATATATGCGATATATGTTAAATGTATTATTTTATTTGGTTACAATAAATATTATATATGTGATATATAATATTGTAACATGATATGATAACTAATGCAACATGTTTAGTAAAGATTAATCATGATTAGGGTTTGGATTAGGGTTAAACTTTCTAGATGTTTCTAGAAGGTTTTCATTTTGTTTTGTGAAAGATATTTTTGTGTGACTCATTCTTAACTCAACCCAAACCCTAACCCTTGGTCAATTCTCTACAATGGTTAAGTGAACCATGGTTGCATAATTCTATCATATTATTATTTTCCTATTCATCACAAAAGGATTATGAATATTGTTCATCATCTTCTTCCTTCTTCTTCTTTGCTTGAAATCCTTTCTTGCTTTGATTTTTGTGATGGATAAATATGAGAAAAAGATAAATAAAGAGAGCAAAAATCCTACTTCATCATCCTCATCTTCCCTTGCCATTTAGATGAGGGTGTTCACATCATTTCTTGAGTGTTAGCTTGTGTTAAAGAAACTTCAAGGTAGATCATCTTAGTATCGAAGATCGGAAGCAAAGGTTGCATCTTTCTCTTCGTGGAACCTCTCAAGAGTCCGGATCCCGATGATCGCAGCGAAGGGACCACAACACGGAGCATATGAAGTGAAGGACCGGATCTACAAAGGTTGTAATCCCTCTCACTTAGTGTTAAAATGTTTAGCATGATTGTTTTCGCGTAATCTCTAGTTTAAAGTTCCGTATTCGGGTTGTTCGGCACGGCTAAATTTTAAATCGGGCATGGTTGATGCCTCGTAGACCCTTGTGCGCGTGCCTAGCAACCCTACAGTGGTATCAGAGCCAAGCTAGAGCTTTAGGCGAAGTCTAGACGGAGTTTGAAGTCCGATCGAATCCGAAACCCCGAATCCAAATTGCTCTCTGTCCTTTTTTGAAAAGTGTGGATTTTTCAATATTAAAAATGCTTAAAAAATTCAGCAGGGAATTCTAAGAATTACGATGCAAAAAGTTTTCAATGAACAGTGCAAAGCGCGGCGGAACCGCGGCAGAAGCATGCCTTCTGCGGCGGTTCCGCGGCGCATTGATGACGTCACCAACCCATTTTTCCACAGTAACTTCTTTTATTCAGTGCTGAGTTCTCTGGGAATTTTTAATGTTTATTCTACAGTTGAGTTTTCTGGGGTTGTTTTGGGGATTCGATGTTTCGATCGGAGTATCAGATTTTGTCTATGTGGTTTTCCGGATAACTTTTAGAAACTGTTAAAAAGTTCGAACGGATATCAATAACTCACTTTTTCTCCTGTCGGAAAATTTTTCAAAAGTTGGATTTTTCCTCGTGTTTAAGAATGTTCTAAGTCGTGCAAGTAACTCGATGGACCCTCTAGAAGACAACAAACCTTAACTCGATTATATGACCGTCTTGAACTGCCCTTTGAACCTTAGGGTTTGGGGCAGTACGACGTGCCACATGTGAGGCGTTGGCTTGACCCTTCTACGGCTGGACCATTGGTACTGTGGCATGTAATGGATGTTTTTAAACTAATTTCAAGTGTTGAGATATATTGGGGAAATCTTGGGTGCTTGATGACTCGATCGGAAAGTTTAACTTTTTCTATTTATCTGGAATGTGATACAATAATTGGAATCCACAGGTAGTTATGAGATAACTAATTTGAATATTATAAACATAGCAGTTTAGTCTCAGATGATCGGTTGCCACGGAATTTTGATGTGATCAAAAGTCCATCGCAATCACGTAGAGTACGCGGATACTCGCCGGGTAAACTTAATAGACAGCCTCACTCCATAGCCCCGACCAAGTGACTGTAGGAGAACCCCGTCGCCGAAAGCATCCGTTCGGGTGCTCCCGGTAGCGGTGTTCCACCTTGGTTCACTTCGTCGACGGTATCGGGGGTGCGGCCGTCTACTAAAGTTTGCGACGAGCATTCGATCAGGACGTCGGGAATCTTATTGAATTGCCCGAAGAGATATTGAAAAGAGTTTTCGATAATGAGACTAAAATGCGGGGTTTATAATTGTTAGGCATGCGATGTCTAAGGAATTCATTTGGTTAGGCATGCGATGTCTAAAGAGGTTGCGGATTCCAACTGTTGTAGTTTTACACTTTCTTTTCTGTGACCGTAAGCGTAGTATGTGGTGTATCGCCGGCTTCGTTGCTATACATCAACGACAATCGGGATATGCATACTTGCTTACGTTGATGATATGAGATATTATGTGTTGCTGTGATATGTTGTATTGGATCGTCGCGTTTGAATAGCCGGGGGTTTTATGTGAGATGAGAGTTTTTCTTTTTCATTCATGTAAAATTCATATGTATGTAATATTCTTTTATTGGGGCACTTCCAGGTAGCGGAAGATGTCACCGTTGTATATTATTTAATTTTCCGCATTAGGTAGACCCAAGGCGGGGAGCATAAGTAACCGGGTTCTAGGGTCCAAAGGGAGACCATCTCGAGGAGTCGGGACCGGGTCTCCTAACCCTAGAATTGGCAGTGTTGCTTGCCGCTCTCGTAGGGGTCTAGGGATGTGGGTTTGGCTATTCATCGCGACCGTGGAATCCGTGTTTTATACTGGCTCGTATTGAAAACACGGACGTCCTAGTATATCCAATATTTCATATATGTTCTTCTGCTGCAATGTTCTGTGATGAGATCATATTACTGCCTGTGACGAAAGTTAATATTATATATATGAGATATATGTTATATTGCAGATTTCGTTTTCAAAAGAGATGCTTACGAAGCATAATTAAAATGGGACTTCATTAATGAGATTAATGAAGTAAAAGAAACCTAAGATGTTGTAGAAACTTGTTTAAAAACTGGTAGCTCTAGTTCTTACTTTGCATAGCGGTGTTCCTTGTAGAACATCCAGCACCTTACTCGATAAGGAAAGGACCGAGATCCCTTCACCGGGAGTGACTCCTTTAGCAATAACTGGCAGATGCTACAAACTCGGTTTGTCTTTTTATTGCTTCTATAGTTCTTGCTTTGCATGGTGATATTTGTGAAATATCCTGCACCTTATTCGATGAGGAAAGGGCCGACGATCCCTTCACCGGGAGTGACCCCTTTAGCAAAACTAGAAAAGCCTAAAAAACACTCCATTTAAAATCACTCGATTCTACAACGATATCAAGTTCATTACGCAAAGGGTTTTCTGAAAAACCCGTCGTAGCCCTCCGTCATTTCAGATAAATACTTCATAGTATTCGTGCTGCGTTTGTTGACCTTGTCAAGGCGTAGTGTGCAGTAGCTATTTATGCTTATCTGCATAAGCATATGATGCGATTGGATTAGGGTAGTCGTGCGACTTTGTTGACCTTATCAAGGGTCGTGCGGGTGGGTTTAATTCAATCAGGAAATGACGGGTTGAACTTGACTTGCGGTCTATGGTTTGTTGACCTTGTCAAGGTCATAGATTGCTTGGGGTAAAATATTATTGGGAATTTCAAGTGTTGAAATTTGCAATGAGATTGCATACTTTCTATGAGATAGTTGGATCCCGATACCCGCTGCGAGTAAGAGTTACTCCTGGGAGAGTTTTACACATTACAATTAGCCGATCAAGTAGGTGTCTAGAAAGGTGTTAACGGGGTTACGCCTCTGGGAAAACGAGGTTTACATTAATTAGGTTCGTGCGAGAGCACGGGGGACCTCCCTCAAAGTACCGACACTGGCCTGGCTGAAAGATTGGCGAACTTGTAGCGTGTAATTAATCCCGGCTAGTCTATCCTTTTAGGGTTTGAAGGAAGATTTGACTAAAACAGTGGGAGACATCCTGATTAGATATTTTAGATAACCAATCTAATCTTGCAAGAGCATACGCTGAGTGTTTTCTTCTCTCTCTCTCCAGGTAGCGACCATATCACGCCTTAATATAATAAAACGGATATATTGACCGAACCCGCTTGTTATACTGAGCTGGGGAACGTTGGTCCCGCTCCAACTTATAATAGTTATAAGACAGAGCAGGAAATTGGGGAATACCAGATTTCCCGTGCCGCCCAAACGAAGAAAGTGCATGTTGATGCATCATCTTCGGGTGTGTTCATTACACAGAACTGTTTCTCAGTATCCTTTACGTCCTGGGTATGTGATACCAGATCAGGATCCCGTATATGTAATTTGTTACATGGGCTACAGATAGGTAGAGAACTGAGAACGGGTAATAAGTTTCATGAGATAGAAAACAGTGCAAGTGTTGCAGCCAAGTCTGTTGGTCACTATCACCCTGTATTACCAGAATACATTGATTCTGAACAAATGTTATTAGATACCGAACCTGATATGCAAAATCATATCAGTCTCTTTATTAGTAAAGAAAGGATATAATTTTGTATTGTTGGATAATGTTTTGAACATTTCCTATATCAAGAGTTGATCGTTTCAGGCACGTTATCTAAAAGCATTGACGTTCTAAATCAAACTACAGTTCTTAGTATATAGAACACACACAAGAGGAAGAGTTCAGAAATGAACGAATCCTTCTTGAGGTATTGTAGACTAGGTCATATCAATACGACCCGACTGGCTGAAGTTACATTTAGATGCATATTTAAATTAGTTTGAATTTACATCTTATGAAACTTGCCGGTCATGTCACAAAGATAAGATGACCATAGCTCTGTTTATTGGAAACAGAGAAAGAGTTAGTGAACTCTTGGGATTGATACATGCTGATGTATGAAGGTCCCCTGTCTACACATGCCAAGACCGGTTCTTTGTACTTCATTATATTCTCTGATGATCTCTCATGATTCAGACATATGTTCTTGTTGAAACACAAGTCCGAAACTTTTGAGATATTCACAGAATATAAGTTAGAAGTAGAGAACCAAAATACGGGTATAAGTATTATGTCCTTTGATGAGATCAAGGAGGAGAATACTTGAGCACGTTATTCCTGGACTATTCTAAAGGAGAATGAGATTCTCTCTCAGCATTACTCCTCCGTATACACCATAGCACGATGGAATATCGGGGCGGAGCAATAGCACCCTATGTGATATGATGTGCTCTATGATGAGTACTACTGAGTTTCCTATTTCCTTTTGGGAGTTATGCACTTGAGAAGCTGCATACCTATTGAATAGGGTTCAAATCAAATCAGTTGCCTACCACTTCATATGTGATATGGAAAGGGAAGAGCCCATATCTTAAGCTTGTTAAAATTTGGGTTGTCCGGCCTATGTCTAAAAAGCAAAATCCGGACAAGCTCGAGGCAAGGTCTGTTATGTAGAACTGGAAATGTTCCATCTATACAAACTACAACAGATGATTTGATAGAACCAAAGGATTCAATAGTTACCAACGAACCTCAGCCTCTCCGCCGATCTAGTAGGGTTCCTCACCCACCTGAGAGATACTTTGGTTTCTCTATAACAGTGGGAGCGAGGATTGCATCATGAGATGATGACCCAACTAGTTTCGAGCTGGCCATCAGGAGTGGGACTCTGTAAGAATGGCTGGATGCTTATCGATCTGAAATGGAATCCTTATACACCAATAAAGTATGGACTTTGGTTGCTTTATCTGAAGGGTTAAATCCCCATCAGGAGCGAGTATATCTTAAGAAGATTACTTGGTGTACATGGAAAAGTTGAGACTTTCAAAGCTATGCTTAAGTCCATCCAGATCCTACTTGCCACGGCTACATACCATGACTACGATATCTGGTGGTTGGGTGTCATGACTGCTTTTCTAAATGATGTTTTAGAAAAGAGCGTCTATAAGTACACATCCAGAGGGCTCCGTAGACAGTGGGAGCAGCGGAAACGTGTGCAAGATGTTTTATATGATAAAACAGGCATCGCGGAGTTGGAACATCTGTTTTGATGTGGTAGTCAAAGAGTTTGACTTCATCAAAATGGTAGATGAACCTTGTATATACGAAAAGGTAGTAGAGAGTATGGTGGTGATCCTCGTAGAGTACGTGGATGACATACTCTTGATAGGGAAGGAGTTTCCTATGCTACGATCGGTCAATCTCCGCTTATCACAAGGATTCTCCATATAGGATCAAAGTGATACCTCCTAAATCCTGGGTTTTGGATCTATGAGATAGATCTAATTGGATGTTAGGACACTCACTAGTTGTAGTGAGATGGTATCAATCAATCCTCGGGAGAATCACTGGAAAGGTTCCAGGGTGATAAGAACGACTGAATGTCAGTCGCAGGCATTGTCTATACCCTCAGTGGAGGGACGGTATATTGGAAGTGTTCCAAGCTAGATACCGTGACATACTAGACGATTAAAGGAAAGATACATCGTTACCAAGGATGCTACCAAAGAAGCAGTCTGGATATATAAGTTCATAAGATGAACTTCGTTCCTACCATTGTGTGACAATGGAGTTGTGGCTTCAGCCAAGGAACTACCGTCCCATCAGAAATCCAGATATAATTCTTAGGCCGTATCACCTCATCATGGAGATGGTTGATCTCCAGGGAGATCGAGGTTAGGAGAGTAGACACAGAGGACAACAGCGCGGATCCATTCACAAAGGCCTTTTTCCCAGTAGAGACTCTTATGGGATGGTTGAGTATGAGATACTTCAACCGCAGCTAATTGTTGGGTATGCGATACCATAACAGATGGCCCTAGTGCAAGTGGGAGATTGTTAGTTATATGCATGCCCTAGAGGCCATTACTGTACATACGATGTATATTGTAGTGGATGCTAGGACATATATAGGGAGGACTTTCTTGCTCGACATGATAGTATGCTATCTGGTTGTACTTTATCTTAACATGTACTCTGATTGTCTCTATATTACATGTTGATAAAGCCCTTAGGATATGTACTCGACTACTGGGACTATGATGAGATCATACTAGTGGGGCCACGGTAGTCGACGAGTACATCCTATAACTGTTCCTAGTCGAGGGTGTATCGAGACAGGGCATCGATGCACCAGAGTAGACTAGCGTATACGCATCTTGACCCATATGATGGGCGATGGATGATCCCATATCCATCGGTGTTTGACATCAAGGATGGTGTACGGGTGCTCAGTGGAGACTGGGTACACTGGACGGACTCGCCGAGAACTCCCAGATGGTATTATACCATACGTCAGATGGCAGTTCTCCGGTGACACTGGTACAGAGTAGTCTGTTGACCCGAGATCGTCATGGAGTCTTGTGTGATTCCCACTGTGCTTTGATTTCCATCATACCACGTCCAAGAGGGCGTGCAAAAAGGTGGCTTTTGGGTACAGTCCCGAATCACATGGAGGCAATGAGCGATAGGAGGGGATTCGTCTCTCCAGGTATAGGGAGTTGATGTTGTGCTGTGTTCGATTGGCTATAACCGGAAATCCCTGGCCAGGGTTGCTGAGATTTACTGGTAAGTGTTATCAGTAGTTTCTCGAACTATTATAGACCTCATATCGACACGACTTATCAAGCTACTGGGGTCTGACGTTTACCACCCCTAGGCGAGATATGCGACATATCAGACGACGAGACCGGACTGTACGGGAGTGTTACTGTTTGGATTCACAGGAGAAGTTACAGGCTTGCTTGTTGATCTTCTGAGCGCTCAACACCTGGGTAGCTGTTACGTTTACCTGACCGCTTGCAGCTTGTGGGTGTTTGATATGATCATCACCTACTGCCGGCGTATTGACGATTCTTTAGAGTCCTACACAGAGGTTTCTTGACTCAGGCAAAACGAAGTAGGAGCACATATGTGATATGTGCGGGACCGAGGATAATACGATATAAGATACCGTATTCTATTCTCGCGATATTTGATATCAGCCGGGTCGTCGGATCAAGTGTTGATTCGATGAATCGGTACGGATAAATATTAGTCGGTTATATGCGATATAGCCGGATTGTCGGATCAAGTGTTGATTCGATAATTTAATGTATAATAATATATATGATATATTAAATGACATTAACTAATATTAGCTAACTAAAAGATTCTTTTTCTCACTCGGGTAATACATTGATATATATGCGATATATGTTAAATGTATTATTTTATTTGGTTACAATAAATATTATATATGTGATATATAATATTGTAACATGATATGATAACTAATGCAACATGTTTAGTAAAGATTAATCATGATTAGGGTTTGGATTAGGGTTAAACTTTCTAGATGTTTCTAGAAGGTTTTCTTTTTGTTTTGTGAAAGATATTTTTGTGTGACTCATTCTTAACTCAACCCAAACCCTAACCCTTGGTCAATTCTCTACAATGGTTAAGTGAACCATGGTTGCATAATTCTATCATATTATTATTTTCCTATTCATCACAAAAGGATTATGAATATTGTTCATCATCTTCTTCCTTCTTCTTCTTTGCTTGAAATCCTTTCTTGCTTTGATTTTTGTGATGGATAAATATGAGAAAAAGATAAATAAAGAGAGCAAAAATCCTACTTCATCATCCTCATCTTCCCTTGCCATTTAGATGAGGGTGTTCACATCATTTCTTGAGTGTTAACTTGTGTTAAAGAAACTTCAAGGTAGATCATCTTAGTATCGAAGATCGGAAGCAAAGGTTGCGTCTTTCTCTTCGTGGAACCTCTCAAGAGTCCGGATCCCGATGATCGCAGCGAAGGGACCACAACACGGAGCATATGAAGTGAAGGACCGGATCTACAAAGGTTGTAATCCCTCTCACTTAGTGTTAAAATGTTTAGCATGATTGTTTTCGCCTAATCTCTAGTTTAAAGTTCCGTATTCGAGTTGTTCGGCACGGCTAAATTTTAAATCGGGCATGGTTGATGCCTCGTAGACCCTTGTGCGCGTGCCTAGCAACCCTACACTTGAAAGGTAAACTAGCAGGTACAACTAATACATGAAGCAATGCATATAAATAAAGGTATGTAAATGCAACAGTCATGAAAGGTACTCTAACAGGTACTACTAATACATGAAGCAGTGCATAAACAATAAATGTGATGTATGGAATGAAATATGTCATTTCCACGGAATCCTGACATCGTGGTAGGATCACAATCCATCAAGACAAATCCAAATTCCAATTCCTCAAATCAGCCCCCAAATTAGCTCTTATATCATATAAGTCTCACAAATCCTGAATGTACAATATCGAATAAATCTCATATATCCTGAATGTAAAAATCAGCAATCTCATAAATATCCTGTATCCAATATCAAATGAATCACCTATATCCCAAATCAAATTATCAAGTAAAAATCTAACATCCTAAATATATTTGCATGAATAAATATGATGATGTATATAATTTAATGTCAATACACATATATTAGCGTCCCATTCCACTAATATTGGTGTAAGGGCATATATAACAGCGGCCTAAACCCCTGTTATATATACAAAGGAGTAAAAAGAAATATCATGAAACCAATGTGTCAAGCATCGACACAGAAATGCTGGTCTATCAGGTGCTGTCACCACGACTGGCCCCCTAATAGGTACGTATCACACGCTATCCGAAAAGCACGAGTGCCTAGCTCTGACCCTCATCTTTACACGTATCTATAAGTACATGACTCCCAACGGTATCCCCATGATTACCGCCGAGTCATTGGTAATGTCACCGGAAAGTATGGTTCCCCCACTAACTCATCTCCTCACTGAGATTCTTGCCCCGGGGTACCTCCGGACCCCACCATGTACCCACACATGGACCCCTCCGTTCCTCACGTGGGGTATATATATATATATATATATATATATCCGAACCGATAAATCTCATGATGGCTGCTGAAATATCATATCAAAGGAAACCGGGTTTTTCAAATAATGCATAATTTCATGAACTCCCACGGTCCCCAAATCCAGAAAACATCATGAAAAATCCATATCTCAATGCGAAAATCCATGAATATAATATATGCAACATAAAAGGAAATGTAAGCATATAAAGGAAAAGCCACTAATTAACTGCAACAAGTTAATATAAATATCATGCGGTTCCTAATTTTCTCCAATTCTAAAATAACATTAGGTAAAGGTAAACATGTAGCTATAACCAGATGTATGTGAAAACATAAAGGTATAGCAAGATATATGTATCTACCTATAAGTAATGATCTAGTATACCCCCTGGGTATAAGTGAAATAGGTGGGCAAGGTATACCTGTAGCTATGTCATAAAGTGAGCATGTACCTATCACTAATGGTACAATACTCTATAGGTATACAGGTAACTAGCATGTAAGTATGTCAGAGCATATGTGTAAGCATGTAGGTATACAGGTATGCTATAAGTCAATGCGTAAAGAAATATGAATCAAAGTCTCAATGTCCCTGACCAAGCAATATCATATCTATAACTGGGTTGTGCGTGACATGGCAATTATTGACGGTGTGTGTAGCATACAATCAGTGCTCGTGCAACATGAATCGTCAATAATATGTGCAGTGTCCGAAGGATACTAGTCCAAGCACAACAATATCTAAGTAATAGGGTAAATGCGCAAATTCTAAATATTACATAGAATATGCGACAGAAATAACATCTCTAGCCTAGACGCATAACTCCATACGGGCGATTCCCCTGTAGATGTTAAATCTACTCACTAACGCTCCTGGCTAAGTGAAGCCTACCACCTGTTTTCCCTTTTCGTAGCGTCCGAAGTCCCCGCTTGCGAACCTAAAATTTCACAAACACATCACATAAGAAAAAATCCTAAAATGACGAAAAGACAACGAAACGCGTTGAAAACGACCGGAAAATTACACTGCGCGCTTAGCGCATCTATCGCGCACGACATCGGCCAAAAACCCTAATTGGGGTCGCTAAACTACAAAACACTAAGTCTAGACCCCGATCGTCCCGATCGCGCAACACAAAACAAAAATTACGAGGAATACAATAGATATAACCTCGCAACGACCAATCGAACCCACGTCGGAAAAACCCCGAAATCTAGTAAGCAACCTATCGCAATATTTCGCACTAATTTCAAGATAATGCATATCTAGCGATTACAAACACCTTAAAATAGCTTAACTAATCTATCTAAACCATTCCTATATTTTTAACACTCGCTAATTATGTTTTAGCAAAAACCTAGTAAGCTAATTGCATAATTAAACAAAGTGTTCATTAGCAAAAATTAGCATTTCCTACTATGTTAATTATCTCCAAAATACAAATTAACTCTTCAAATGGACACTAAACACTTAACAAAATTTAACCCTAACATGAATTTCTTAAACCAAATATAAATGAATTAATCATAATTTAAAAACTAAACTAAACACATAATTAGCTAACTAAATTAGCTAGAATAAGATTAAAGCAAATATAAAAGGATTAAGGTAAGAATTATACCTTCCCAAGAACACAAAATGAATCTTAATCCATCATGTTAGCATCAAAAACCAAGCTTTATTGAAGATCCATGAAGGATTAGTGAAGGAAATGAAGGAAAATGATTATATTTGAATTTTTGTGATTTTATTTGGATTTTTCATGATTTATTTGATGGAAAATGAGTTGAAAAAGAGTGGGAATGATGGAGGGCAGCAAGGGGAAGGGAAGGGACGGCCAAGGGGGTGAGGGGGTTATTTTTGTGAATTTTTTGTGAAGAAATTGCTAGGAAAAAGAGTAATAAATGCTAATAAATGCACTTTGCCACCTTTACACATTTTCTTTTCTTTTTAAAATAAAACCTTTTGCACTCAAAAAAATATCTAGATATTTAAAAAGAAGTTTCCGAAATATTCTAGTGACAAAAAATAAATTTATTCATAAGAAAAGAAATTTCCCGATTTACGTGTACCAAATACCGCTTAAAATAATATTTTATTTGGGAAAAATTCTATCTGAACCAAAACCTCCCAAATACCCCTAAAGTCCACGCACAAGCTTTATTTTAGCTAAAAAAAGTGTCGGCAAGCTTATACGAACGTTTGATCGAAATCGGGTTAAAACGGGAAAAAACGACAATTTTGCCCTAAAACGGGAAAATTTACAAAACGATTTCCAAAACGTTACATCAACCATGCCCGATTTATAATTTAGACGTGCCGAACAACCATAACCAAGATTTTAGACTAGAGATTAGGCGAAACAAAGCAAGTAAACAACTATACTTCTAAGAGTTAGGGATTACAACCTTTGTAGTCCGTTCCTTCACTTCTAAAGCTCCGTGTTGAAGTCCCTTCGCTGCGATCATCGAGTACCCGGACTCTAGAGAGGCTCCATGAAGAGAAAGATGCAAGCTTGCTTCCGATCTTCGATAACAAAGATGATCTACCTTGAAGAAACTCAAGCCCAAGCTTTTGTTTCACTAATCAAGTATTAGCAAAGCAAAACACCCTAATCTAAGTGGAAAGAATAGATGAGGATGATGAAGTAGGAATTTATCTCTCATTTGTTTTCAATTTCTCACTCATTTTCATCACTAATGAAAAAGCTAGAAAGCTTTTTCCAAAGGAAGAAGAAGAAGAAAGTTACTTTGTGATGAATAATGAATCAAGTGAGGTTAGAAATGCAACCATGGGTTAAGTATGAAGACTTAACCCATCTAGAGAATCAACCATGGTTAAAGGGTTGGGTTGGGTTAAACAAATATCTACAAAATATCTTTTACTTAAAAACAAAAGCAAAGCTTCAAGAAGCTTCAAGAAGGTTTAACCCTAATCCAAACCCTAACCATGTTTAAACTCCACAAAACATGTTGCATTTGTAACCTTAACTTGTTACAATATATATATCACACATATAATATATTTTGTAACAAAATAAAATAATACAATTAACATATATCAATGTATTACCCGAGTGAGAAAAAGAATCTTTAAGTGAGCTTATATTACTTAATGTAATTTAATATATCAAATATATAATTATACATTAAATTATCGAATCAACACTTGATCCGATAATCCAGCTGTTTCACAAATAACCGACTAATATAATTTGTATCAGTTCATCGAATCAACACTTGATCCGATGACCCGGCTATATCACATATATCCGGCCGATATCTCATATCGAGAGAATCTAATACGGTATCACAAACACGTATTGTTCTCGGTCCCGCACATATCACATATGTGCTCCCTCTCCGTTTTTCCAGAGCCAGGAAACCTCTGTGTAGGACTCTAAAGAATCGTCAATACGCCGGCAGTAGGTGATGATCATATCAAACACCCACAAGCTGCAAGCAGTCAGCTAAACGTAACAGCCACCCAGGTATTGAGCAATTAGTAGATCAACAAGCAAGCCTGTACTTTCTCCCGTAAATCCAATCAGTAACACTCCCGTACAGTCCGGTCACTTGGTCTGATATATCGCATATCTCGCCTAGGGGTGGTAAACGTCAGACCCCAGTAGCTTGATAAGTCGTGTCGATATGAGGTCCATAACAGTTCAAGAAACTACTGATAACACTTACCAGTAAATCTCAGCAACCCTGGCCAGGGATTTCCAGTTATAGCCAATCGAACACAGCGCAACATCAACTCCCTATACCGGGAGAGACGAAACCCCTCCTATCGCTCATTGCCTCCATATGATTCGGGACTGTACCCAAAAGCAACCTTTTTGCACGCCCTCTTGGACGTGGTATGATGGAAATCAAAGCACAGTGGGAATCACACAAGACTCTATGACGATCTCGGGTCTACAAACTAACCTGTACCAGTGTCACCAGAGAACTGCCATCTGACGTGAGGTATAATACCATCTGGGAGTTCTCGGCGAGTCCGTCCAGTGTACCCAGTCTCCATTGAGCACCCGTATACCTTCTCTGATGTCAAACACCAATGGATATGGGATCATCCATCGCCCATCATATGGGTCAAGAAGCGCATACGCTAGTCTACTCTGGAGTATCGATGCCCTGGCTCGGTACTCCCACGACTAGGAACATTTGAAGGATGTACTTGGTGACTACACTGTCCTCACTAGTATGATCTACATCATAGTCCTGGTAGTCAAGTACTCATCCTAAGAGCTTTATCAATATGTGACATAGAGACAATAAGAGTACATGTTAAGATAAAGAGTAACCAGATAGCATACTATCATGTCGAGCAAGAAATTCCTCCCTATATATGTCCAAGCATCCACTACAATATACAACGTATGTACAGTAATGGCCTCTAGGGCATACATATAACTAACAAATCCAACCACCCGTTTTCCCTTCTTCGCAGCGTCCGAAGTCCCCGCCTGCGAACCAAAAACTGTAACGTCTTCAAAATAATAAAATATGATTTTTGGGAAATTTTATAATTTAATATTATTTTAATGAATATTTTAATACTCTGGTATAATTAAATACAAATAAATGGGGAAAAATTATGGAAAATTCTAAAATAAGGTATTTTATGGAATTATGCCATTTTAAAGTTTTTAAGATTAGTTATATGCTAATTTAGTGCTAATCGCGATTAAGAATCGCTAATTGGATTTTTAGCTTTTTTGTGCAAAAATGTGCACATATCATTTTCCACACTTGTTACACTTGTGTTACATTTCTTTTGCCATGGCTTTCTTTTGGGTCTACTATTCAAGTGAGAAGAGTTTAGTGAAGAAAAGAAAAGAAAAGGTTTCATGATGAGAGAGAGAAAGGGACAAGTCAACCTTAATCTCTTTTGACCCATGCCCCCCCATCATTCCCTTCTCATTTTCTCTCCCATCTCCCCTTGTTGCTGCTGCTGCTGCCATCCCTCTCATTTCCCTTCCCTTCACTTCATAGATCCACCATGAAATCCAAGCCAAAACCCCATTCCCACTTCACAAAACTTACTCCCAAGCTCGCTAGCTACACATTGAACTTAGCAAGATTGGATTTGGAGGACTTTAAGCAACTCAAGAATTTTCTTGAGTTGCCAAAGGAAGTAATTTCTGCACCTATTAGAGTAGTATCTCATTACTTGTGCATCTATTCTAGTTTCATATCGATATTGTGTTGTTTGTGGACTTTGGAGAATTCAAGTTAGGGTTTAGGGTAAAACTGAATTTAAAGATGAAATTGAGGATCGTGGTGACCTTAGAACCCCTTGTGTGATGCTAATTGAACCCAAACCTGAACTTGAAACCAGAATACGGAATCGATATCGGGGAAAACGGTAAATCTGGAAGTGTTTTGTGGAATCTGCTATCACCCCGAGATCCCAAAAATGAAACTGAGTTGACAGTGAGATATGCAGGCACCATAGAACCACCACACCAAACCCTAGCCCCCAACTCAACTTTGAGGCCGCCAATTTTTCCCTTCTGGCCGCAAATTGCGGCCAGAGCAGGGGGGATCTGTCTCGAATTTCGTGCATGGCCCTATTTTCTCTAGTCTTGACCCTGGGTATGTCTAGTTTTGACTGATTCCATCTAGGATGAAATCTGGGTTGATTTTCCTATGTTGGTGCATGGTTTACGACTTGATTTAGCATGGATTTTGGTATTTGGTGATTCATTACTGTCGGGTGGCGTTTGGACGTCAACGACAAGTGGATATTGATCGTGTTTACATGCAAGTCGATAGGTTTTTACCTATGCGGGTAGCGTGTGCTATTTTGGTTTCCGATGTGATTTTCATGTGCTTTAGCATTGTGATATACTTGTAGGTACCCTACGAGATGTTGAGGCAAAAAAGATGAAGATGGCGACATCGGCACCGATACATGAAAAGCAAGGTGAGTAGATTTATATCTACGGGGAGAAGTCGGGTGGATGGCGTATAGCACCCCCGCAGTCCGTGGTGATGTATACGAATACGTATACACACATATATTTATTATGTGTTGTTTAGGGTTATTGATGGTAATAATGGATTATTGGTGATAAGGATGTATTGGTTGAGTAGTGTGAAACCCTAGAGTAGTGGTTGCACCCACACTCACACATACACACATACTTGCATACATTCTTTCATATATCTGTGCGCATATGATGGTGTGTATATCTACACATGGGTATGGGACTATGTGTTTATATACGGGTTTTGAGGATGATACGTGGGATTGAGATGAGTCGATGAGATTCGATTGAGGCCGTGAGATTTGGCGATATGACAGAGTTCGTATTGGAGATGTGATATGATGGTAGTGATGCCTGTCATGTGATGAGATATTGTGATATCGACTCAGATTTAGGCGGTTTCCATACCCCTCTCTTTTGACTTGACTGTGGGTTCGTAGTTCGCATAGTAGGCGTTAGACTAGACCCGAGTCATACCTATTTCAAAACTAACGAAGCAGGGATATTTTAAAGATAGGCAAAAGGGTTTATACGGATATTTTCAAAAGGCGCATCTTTTCTTAAAACACCGTAGCCCTTATTTTACCAAAAGCCCTGATTCGTCTTATTTCAAAAGGCAAGGTTGCATGATATATCTATTGAGGCAGGTTCTCTACTGTTGCGTTGACTACTCGATTCCGCACATTCATGCTGTTTGCATTGCATCGGTTGTATTGTTGATATATTTCAGTCATGCTGCTAGGACACCAGCACCATTATCGATGATGCGTATGTTCCACGTACACTGTTGCCGGCTCACACACTTCATCATCGATAATTGCCATGTCACTACACTGTAGTACTGTTGCATTCAGGATTTGACCCTTGCATGACATATTGATATTCTTACCTTTCTGCTATATGTCGCATACATGCTGCTTTCTGATTATACGCATTGAGATATGCTGTTTCCATGATATTTCTGGTTTTGGGAACCGTGGGTGTTTCAAAGAGGATATGTAATTGTTTTGAAAACCCGGTTACCCTTGATATGATATTTCAGTGCGTCCACCATGTGTTTTCTCGGTGCTGAGAGCGACATGTGAAACCCGATTCGAGGAGGCGGATGAGGCCGATTGCGGGTACATGGTGGACCCGGTATGGTTCCCCGGGGCAAGAAATGTTTTTCGTGGAGCAGACGATGAGCCTGGCAGGGTGGCGAGTACCTACCGGTGATTTTGTTGGACCTGGCGGTTATCCGGAGGATACCGACCAGAGTCGATAGATCGATATAGGCGTACTGCCGGGGCCGAGGGCCGATACCGCAGACAGAGCCTGTGGGCCGATCCGGACTGACGGAGCCCGATATATGAGGATTTACGTGCCGATGTTGGGCACAGTTTTCATGATGTTTTCGAGTGCCGATGCTGGGCACTCCGGTTCCATGATTTTGACGTGTCGCGAGGGACACAGGTGGTTTATATCCTCATATTTCCATGCATATGCTGATGATATTTACATGCATGATGGTTATTGTCATTGGGTGACGAGTGGACGGGATCCACGTACATGCAGATTGATTTCATTGATTGTACCTCACATTTATGATATGCTATTACCTGAGGCACTGGCATGAGCATTTGGCATTACACTCATGTATAGAGATTATATTGCCAGTTTAGCATGTTTCAGTCTTATTCATATTGAGGTTTATATATATATCTGATCGTATTGACCTAGGATGGGTCATGCATTGGATCTCTGCTTGTAAATATTTTCTATTCACGAGTTGGCAACTCACCCCCGTTGTGCCACAGTCCTTGCAGGTTTTTGCCGTACAGATTCCATAGCGGCATTTCTGGCACACTGCTTCCATATGGGTGACTTGCGTTGGTAGGTGGGTTCTTTTGTATCAGAACCGCCATTGCTCCTGTATTATTCATTGTATCTAGTAATTCCATCAACCAAAACTTGTATATTGTTTCAGACTTAGAAAACAGTGTTGTATTATTTCGACCTTAGAGTCGCGCTTGTAGTATTACGGTTTTCTGGCTGTTTTGAGTTTCTTTTTGGGTTTTGATCCTCGCCCTTCGGCGTTGTATATTATTATTGCTTGCGTGGTTGTGACCGTCGATTGACGAAGAGCTAGCTCCCGCTTGGGGATGCCTTTTACCATTTCATATATATTATTCTTGTTGTACCCCGTTTGGGGCCAGTTTTTACAAAGGAAACTCTGCCGAAATTTTCAGGAAAGGTTACACATTTTAAAAATACAACATTCGTCTTAGTTATTTAAAAACTTTGATTTTTGAAACATGATTTCCTTACTTTTCAAAACCAGTTTTCCTTATTTACTCTTTAAATGGTTTTAGATTTCTGGGCTTTTGGCTTACTTGGATCAGATGGGGTCCTATAGACTTCATATGGTTCAAGGGCCAGTCACGTGCTCTTTCGGGTCGTGACAAAGTTGGTATCAGAGCGCTAGGTTGACCTTGGTTCGAGTCTGAGTTTGACTATGTGGAGCCTAGGGCGTTATTTATATACGGAACTTAGGCTTGACCTTACGGAACTTAGACTTAGTCGAGGGGGTATTAGACCCGAACTTTCGTCGTGTAGGATGACCCTTGGTTGATGGAATAGGTGACTAAAGTAGAGTGACGTACCGTGGGTATGTTCCGCGGCATACTTACGACACACCACTCCGCTTAAGAAACCTTAGGTTGTACATTTCCTTGCACCGTATTATATTCCTTCCTATGATCTACCTCCATCGATACTGGTTATGGTTTTGCTGCCGCGATTGCACGGGCAGAGTGAGCTACGGCTCGAGTTGCATCAGCATGAGCTCGTCGTGGACGAGGGCTGACCGGGGCGTGATTCTCGAGACATACGGTTGCATTGAGGCTTCGTATTTTGTGTTTCCGCACTATGAGCATTTGACAGATCGCTGTTGCGAGATTTTTCGGATGTACCGGTCGGTACCAGAGGATTGAGCCACTGATAGAGGCCAGCCAGGATGCGATGACCGTTGATATATCGCTTATTCAGGACGATTGAGGCGCTGTTTAGCGTATAGACGAATGAGCCGGTTGTTGCTGCGAAGGATGAGATATCGCCCAGATGATTGGAGCTACTGCAGCATGAGCATATTCTTAGAGATATGATAGTGAGTCACTAGTCACCGAGGATTAATGACTAGGACCTATGGTTCGTTCGCTTACCCCAATGCGAGGTCATCAGGTAGGTTGATTCCAGCTAGAGACGACTTCACGCAGGTTCGTTGAGAGTCGATTGAGACGATCGAATGTCAGGAACCCATTTTCCAAGTTTAAAGTATTCGGAAAGACATGCAAGCGATTCTATGGACCCTCTAGAAGAATGAAACCCTAACTCGACTTAATGACCGTGTGAAAGCCTTTGAACCTTAGGGTTTGCGGCAGTTCCTCGGCGCCATTAGTGAGGCTTGGGTTTGCCCTTCTACGGCTGGACCACCGATGCTGTGGTATGTACTCGATACTATTAAACTATACCCGAGATGTTGAGCTCTTGGGGGATTGTGAGGTTCTGACGAGTCGATCGGACGATTCGACATCATTCGGATATCATGTGATGGGACACTGCTTGGGAGACTCCAGATACGAGCGTAGCCGTTGGAGCGCAGTCTGTGTAGCCACGATGAGGTGAGTCCGAATCAGTCGATATTGGAGCAAGGTGGAGTAAAGAGTTCGCACGAGATTTCGACGAGATGACGTTTCACTCCGCTGGCATCAGAGATGCGATATGCATGCTGAGGACATGTTCGGCTAGATATCTTCTACTGAGTGATGAAGATACCGAGTTCGTGATTTCGAGTCCGTGTTAGAGACTTCGGATAGACCGTAGCCGAGGATATTGCAGTGCGCAGATAAAGACGCGACGTCGAATGGTCAATGATACAGACAAGCGGGACAAGAAGTTCGTGCGAGAGGCAGACGAGCTGTTACTACACCCCGTTAAGATTAAAGGCCGGACATGCATACAGAGGCGCAGAGATGCGACCAGCTTCCGAGGAGATGTTGTACTAAGGGTGCAGATGTTCAGAAAGTGAGGAAAGATTATGCCAGAGTACCAGCCTCCTTACAGTTTGGCTTAGGCAAGATCATAAGAGACCTTGAGTAGGATTCCTTCCAGTACACTGCTGCAATAAGAGTTGCACCCAAGATCGGATGCGTGATGTGCATTCAGAGGACCAGAGGTCGGCGCCGGAGATGTGCTGCTTTACGATAGGTCGTGAGGATTGACCGAGTGATGACCTGAAAAGTGCCAGAACGGAATCGTTCCTGTCAGCACACCTGACCGGGCCGATGAGCCGATGGATTGCGAGATTGGTAATCTACAGGAAAGATCAGGAACCAGAGGCAGAGGACGCCAGCCGCGAGCAAGAGGCAAGTAGATATCTTGCGCCGCTAGCATCGGATGTTCCGGTACCTTCTCGACCCTGAAGAAGGATATACCGACGACGGTATTTATGATTTGTGATTTTGTGATTTGACTATCACGTATCCGTTGCTTTGGATTTCGGTATTTTGGGCGATCTATTCGCATGATTTAGTCTTGATGACTGAGTTTCATGATATTTGATTTTGTGCACCATGGTTGCACTTACTGGGTATTTATACTTTGCACATAGTTATTACTCTTGAGGTGTTGATTGCGATTTCATGCCTATTTTATGCCGGTGATTTGATTTACGCTCCCAGCATAGTTTCATATACTTTTAGTGTTTTGATTTGTGCACGCTGATGCACGCGGTTGTGAGTTTTCCATCGCGGTACACCTGATTTGATTAAGCCGCGTTGTATATTGTTTCGTGCCTTGGCTGCACCTGCTTATGACTTTATGGATTTCATACGGTTGATTTGATGTTGTGCATATGTTACGCACACGATTTGATTTTTGCACTCGGTATAGCTTATATGTGCTTGTAGTGCATTGATATGTGTTTTGTGCACGCAGCTGCACACATTTATGATTTTCTTTATATCTGGGTACACTTAGTGTTGTTGTTTACGCATTTGAGTTATTGCTGGTATTTGTGCATGGGATGCACAAGTTCTATACTTCGTGCGTTTTTCGCACCAGTTTTATGTTTCTTGTGTTTATCGCATCAGATTTATATTTCGTGCCTTTGTTGCACCGGATTTATATTTTGTGCATTTCGGTTGCACCTGACTTCGATTTGATGCCTTTCGGTATGTCGATTTTGATTGTGATATTGATGTGGATTCTTGCACTCCGTGCTTTTGACTGGACTTACGCATGTTCGGCGTTGCTATTGGATTTTGTGATTCCGTGCATGTTGAGTGCGCAGGGTCTAGATTTTCATTAGTGCACGATGGATGCACCAATTTGGATTTTCGCGCATGTTGGGCGCAGGCTTTAAGATACGATTTGGGTGCACACCTGATGCACTAAATCGAGATTCTTCGTGCATGTCAGATGCACCTGTTTTGGCTGTCAGGCACACACGTTGCCTATGACAGATGTTTCGTGCACACCCGTTGCACCTAGATGTTGTTTTGTGCACCTGTATGGCGCATATATGGATTTTGATTTCCGTGCGCACCAGACGCACAGGGTGGTGTTATGTGCACTTTTGGGATTTATTCCTTTTGGAGCAGTACATTTTTATGATGTTGGATATTTGTTTTCATACTGAGCAGGACTAGTCAGAGGACAGTACCTGGATATATTTTGCATGCATTGATAGTTCGAAGGGATTTCCAAGAGCGAGCTATGGTCTCGATATATATATACCTACGTGTCCGATATGACACGAAACGTTTAAAAACAAGGAAACCCTTCTAAATTGTTTTCAAAACGGCGGAACGCACCTATTAAACAAAGGATATATATATCGTATAGTTATTTTCTTGTGAAAAACGTCCGCCACTGTGCAGTGTTACGCGCATCGCACAGCGACTTAAAAGGATTTGGCATGCATTTATATCAGCTATTCACATGTATAGATTGGATGTCTACATGTATAGTTCTGATTTATATCATATTGATTTTGTATTGGATTTGACATTCGTGTCTTTACCATGACTCCGATGATCGCGGGATGCTTGATGGAGTGTTGCTTTTGAGTTATCTGCTCAGTACTCATGCGCATGCATTGCACTATGATGTTTTATGTATTGCTGATTTCGGAGCCCCGATGACTTGGAATTTGTATTGAAATATTTTAGCATTTTGGGGTTTAAATTTAAATTCGGGGACCAAATTTCTTTAAGGGGGGTAGATTGTAACGTCTTCAAAATAATAAAATATGATTTTTGGGAAATTTTATAATTTAATATTATTTTAATGAATATTTTAATATTCTGGTGTAATTAAATACAAATAAATGGGGGAAAATTATGGAAAACTCTAAAATAAGGTATTTTATGGAATTATGCCATTTTAAAGTTTTTAAGATAAGTTATATGCTAATTTAGTGCTAATCGCGATTAAGAATCGCTAATTGGATTTTTAGCTTTTTTGTGCAAAAATGTGCACATATCATTTTCCACACTTGTTACACTTGTGTTACATTTCTTTTGCCATGGCTTTCTTTTGGGTCTACTATTCAAGTGAGAAGAGTTTAGTGAAGAAAAGAAAAGAAAAGGTTTCGTGATGAGAGAGAGAAAGAGACAAGTCAACCTTAACCTCTTTTGACCCATGCCCCCCCCATCATTCCCTTCTCATTTTCTCTCCCCTCTCCCCTTGTTGCTGCTGCTGCTGCTGCCATCCCTCTCATTTCCCTTCCCTTCACTTCATAGATCCACCATGAAATCCAAGCCAAAACCTCATTCCCACTTCACAAAACTTACTCCCAAGCTCACTAGCTACACATTGAACCTAGCAAGATTGGATTTGGAGGACTTTGAGCAACTCAAGAATTTTCTTGAGTTGCCAAAGGAGGTAATTTCTGCACCTGTTAGACAAGTATCTCATTACTTGTGCATCTATTCTAGTTTCATATCGATATTGTGTTGTTTGTGGACTTTGGAGAATCCAAGTTAGGGTTTAGGGTAAAACTGAATTTAAAGATGAAATTGAGGATCGTGGTGACCTTAGAACCCCTTGTGTGATGCTAATTTGAGCCCAAACCTGAACTTGAAACCAGAATACGGAATTACGGAATCGATATCGGGGAAAATGGTAAATCTGGAAGTGTTTTGTGGAATCTGCTATCACCCCGAGATCCCAAAAATGAAACTGAGTTGACATTGAGATGTGCAGGCACCATAGAACCACCACACCAAACCCTAGCCCCCAACTCAACTTTGAGGCCGCCAATTTTTCCCTTCTGGCCGCAAATTGCGGCCAGAGCAGGGGGGATCTGTCTCGAATTTCGTGCATGGCCCTATTTTCTCTAGTCTTGACCCTGGGTATGTCTAGTTTTGACTGATTCCATCTAGGGTGAAATCTGGGTTGATTTTCCTATGTTGGTGCATGGTTTACGACTTGATTTAGCATGGATTTTGGTATTTGGTGATTCATTCCTGTCGGGTGGCGTTTGGACGTCAACGACAAGTGGATATTGATCGTGTTTACATGTGAGTCGATAGGTTTTTACCTATGCGGGTAGCGTGTGCTATTTTGGTTTCCGATGTGATTTTCATGTGCTTTAGCATTGTGATATACTTGTAGGTACCCTACGAGATGTTGAGGCAAAGAAGATGAAGATGGCGACATCGGCACCAATACATGAAAAGCAAGGTGAGTAGATTTATATCTACGGGGAGAAGTCGGGTGGATGGCGTATAGCACCTGTAAGTGCACGGCGGCGCCCCGGCCGTCAATCCGACGCCGGAATGAGGAAGCGGTGATAAACTTTAATTTTGCGGACTTAGCAAACCGGCACCACCGCACACTAAACCCCGGATCGGGCCATTAAACTAGATCTAGCAAAGTACAAGAAGGGGAAGAGATATACCGAATGATCCGAGTCCTTCGGTCTTCGTCTCCTCTCCGATCTCCCGCGGACGCTTCGTCCTTCATCTCCTCGTTGTCGCCTCTTCGCCAGAAGGGCACCACATCGCCTGCATCTTTTACGGGCTCCCACCTCAATACCGAGGCAACTCGGGCGCGAAGCTGGCGAGTCGACGCGTCTAAGATTTGCTGTAGGAAGTGTAGTGTAGAGGCTATGTCTCATTTGGGTTTGTTGCCATTTGAAGATGATGGAGGAAACAAGATAAGAAAAATGGTGCTTGCATTTTTCTTAACATGAAAAGAGATCAAAATGCTACACTCTTAAAATGAAGCTCTCCTCTTCTTCTCTCTCAACCATGAAAAAACTTATTCTCTTAGAAATGGTGGAGGAAAGAATATGAAGCATGAAGGGAGGTGATGGTAGGAGCACAAGTGGTGACCACATCCAAAACATCATCATAACCATCTCACATCAAACTCTAATCACTTCTAATCAACAAAAAGCAAGTGATAATGATGGATAAGAATGGTATCAAAAGATGCTTTCATAATAAATACATTTGCAAGAAAAACCTCCAAAATGTGTTATTTGCAAACTTGCAAATAACCCCCTCCATCGGAAAAGTCCGGCCGGGAAAGAACAAAGGAAAACCGGCCGGAACGGAATGCAAACTGGCAACTCCAGAAAACTGGTCCCGTAATAAATTACAGGAAAACCCCGATACTGTGCATACACACCCGCATCTATATTTCGTCCGGATACAAATGCAATGAGACAAAATCTACACTGTACTATACTAGGATCCGGCTTAAACCAAAGCCGGCTAGTAATATCCGTCCGATCCTGATCCGTGCAATACCGCACGTATCTGGTCGAACGCTGCCATATAACCATACGGCCTCTAGTACAAACCATCCGATCCTGATCCGTGCAATACCGCACGTATCTGATCGGACCCTGCCATATCTCCATACGGCCTCTACAGCGTTTCGCCCGAAAGCTTGAGTAACTGAAAGTGTGGTGGACTCTAAAGACTCGTCAATACTATGGCTGTGGATTTAACCACTAGCACGTCAGAGGTATAAGCCAATACGTGACGGGCCACCAGCTATTGACTAAAAGGGACGTCGATGAGCGAACTCATCCTGACACCCTTCTGAGCCTGTCAGTGACAATATCCGTACAGTCCGGTCCGTTCGTCTATGAGCATCGCATGTCGGGCCTAGGGGGTTGGTAAAAGTCAGACCCCCAAAAGCGGTACAAGTCGTGTCGGAGTGTAGCCCAGAACACCCTGAGATACTACTGGAATACCTACCAGTAAATCTCCTGCCTTGGCCAAGTTCTTCGTGTAATGGCTCTCCTAGACACAGCGCGACCTCACCCCCAATACCGGGAGAGACGAACCCCCGAAGATCCGCTCACTGCCTCCATGTGGCTCGGGACTGTACCCAACTAAAACCTGTTTGCACGACTCCTTTGAGCCGTGGTAGGGTAGTAATCAAAGTACAGTGGGAACTCACACGAGACAAATGACGATCCCCAGGTCGATGAACTAACCTGTACACATGTCACCAGGGAACTGCTATCTGACGTCAGGTATAAGACCAACTAGCATGTTCCCGGCGAGTCCTGTCCGGTGTACTCATAACCCAATGAGCACCTGTATACATCTTAGGTGAACCAACTGACACCAGTGGCTTGTGAGACCGGCCACCGCCCCTCGTCGGGGTCTCGACTGTATACACTAGTCTACTCTGGAGTATCGATGCCCTATCTCGAAACTCCCATGACTAGGGACCTTTTAAGGATGTGCTTATAGACGACCAGCTCCCACGTATATGATCGCCCTCATACTGCCGGTAGTCAAGCAAGAATCCTAGGGGCTCTATCAACGTGCAATAGCGACCTGTCATGTCACCTAAAGCGGTATACGATGATAAAGGTAAACCAGATAGCAAACTATCATCTCGAGTAAGACTGTCCTACCTGGGATAGGTCCTCCCTCAATCATTGCAATCACGTGCCAGTGATCCAATAATCGACTCTGAGGGCACTATCTCCAACAATCTCCCACTTGCACTCAAGGCTAATTATTGCGATGCCGCATACTCACAGCCTGTGTGATACCGAACACCCAACTCCCCTACTAGTCAGTCTCACAAATCCCGTTTGTGAAACTATTGCAGTCGAGGAATAGCCTCAGTGAGTGGATCCGCCTGGATGTTTCTTTCTATGTCTCTCTATATCTCAAGTTCGCGGTGAAAGCCATCTCCCGAAATGAGCAATACCTGTCTTAGAATGTCTGGATGTCTGATGGGACCGAGCTCATAAATGAACTCCAAATCCAAACTTCTTAGACTGTATCGTCAACTGAACTTAATCAGTATCCTGCGCCATGCCTCCCTCAGTATTGCCTTGGATCACCTGTCCAAAATACTGCCCCTCGTCAGAGGGAAAAATATAACTCTGACAACCTCCTTGTCGTCCATGTCACCTTGGAAGCCTGGAATGATAATTGTCTCCCAAATGAGGCTGTCGTTATCATATCCCTAGAACATCCACTTATGTTCTAAAACTGCTTCCGACTGTTTCTCCAGGATTGGATCAATGTCAACTTATTACATCTAGTGCAAGAACAACATCTGGTGTGGTACTTGACCTCTCATGATTGACTCAATTGCCTAAGCAAGTGATATGCCAATCATGCGCATCCCTCTCTACTTTAGTCTATAAGACACCTTTAGAGAGGGTGACTCCATCACCTGCATGTACACTACCGTGCCAGGAGTCGTCCATTCTAAATATTCTTAGAATGCTGTCAAAGTACCCTGATTGGGAAACCACCCAAATCTAAATCTAAAACCATAGATCTAGTAACCAGTATGTCTGATATAATGTCCAAATCCTTTGTGGAGAAACCACTGTGTGACGACCAAAGTATAACCGATCGTAGTATAGGAATATCACTTCCTACTACCTTCTCAACAGATCCATCCCCTATTCTGATGACGTCAAACCTATGACTGTCACATCAGAAATAGATGATCTATCTCCGCTACATCTGCTTTAGTCTATAAATAGACATAAGCCTGATGTCCACCAATGCTTCCGCTGCTCCCACTGACTACGACAACCCTCTGGCAGAGTCATATAGACGTGCACTTCTAAAGCAAGTTTAGAACGACGCTATACTCATCCTCCTGCCGGGTCTCGCAGCCAGGAACAACAACAATGGCAAGTGTGGGTAAACAAGAACTTCCCTGTCACCGTCCTTGAGGCTACCGGAGTACCTCTCGGGTGCCTGAAGTTACCCACCTTATCTGCGGAGTGGCCAATGGAATGTCAAATCAGATTAAATCTTTAGGTTCCTTATCAAATCTTCAGTAATCGTTTGCGGTTCTGGAATCACTTCCAGTTCTACCATACTCCCACTACTGTTTTTGAAAAAATCCATTTTTAATAAAACTGTGGTGAGTCCAGAACAATATTTCTATTGATCTGCCAGATGGTAGAAAATCAACCCTCGTCATAGCCTGGGTCAACCCACAAACTGCCATTACAGAAACGTGCCTTGAGTTGTCCAGTGTCTGGTTTTAATCATAAGCCGGACAACTCCCCGTACCTTAACATCGTTAAGATATGAACTGTTCTATATCCAATATAGAACCAGAGACACTGATTTAATTTAACCAGATTCAAATCATGCAGCTGTCTCCAGTGCATGTCAACTAAATGGAGAGAGGCCGATCAGCGTTACTCAACTTAGGAATGCTTCCAATTATGAGTAACCTGAAAGAGAAGCAATTTCTCTTTATCATTACTATCAACTGAAAACCATACACAAGTATCTACATCTTCGATCACTTTGAAGAATCCCGATACTTGCTACACTTGGTTCTCTACTCTATTCAAATACCTATAACTCCTCAAAACTTAGACCCTGTGTTTCTACGAAACACATGTCTAAGAACTAGAGAAGTTAAAAGTAAACAGAATATAGTAAGAGGACCAACCCCTCTGTCCTAATGGACACGGGACAACATACAATACTCTGTATAAGTCCGCTGAGTCTAACAACTCTTTCACTGTGTGTCGTAGGTTGAAAACTGTACTTATGGTTAAAAAGAATTACACCGCTGTTTAATGCTCCTTACCTAACCATCCACTGATATAGGTAAATGTCATCGATATAATATCAAAAGGTATATCTCACTCTATGAAAATAGACGTACAGATATATCAATTTGAAATTGGTGCACAACAGCGGATATTCAAAACCAAATATTTACCGACCGGCAAACAGGCCAGATGATCCCCTCAAATATCACCGATTACAACGAATCCCGATATAATGAGGATGATCACCCAATTCCTAATAACTTACTCCCACTCATCATCTGTAAAACCATACAGATGTGAGAATCAAACCTGGTAAATACATACCCTGGAGCAAGTGTCTAATCGGGAAATCAGTTTTCTTTTAACAGTACACAGTTGAATTAAAACATTGAAATGTTTCGATGGGGTATCCTGGTATTCCTAGCAATGCCTCTTCCATTATCCAGATTCACAACTATAACCGTATAATTCTTTGCCACCTCTCCAAATCCCTTTATATGTCTTTAGTCATTACCTTCTGCACACTCCTTAGGCCAAATGGTTTTCTTCCTTCCCTACCGTTCGGCACCAGCCTATGGTTTGGAAGAAGACTATCCAATAAGCATAATGGGTGTACTGTCCTAATCCTAGGAGCACTCGCAATGCGAGAGAAGGTGAAGATAAAAGACAACCGAATAAACCTTATTCCTATTTCTCCTGGACCAGAATCCATCCCCGAACTGGAACAAGTTCCTTTCGAGTTCATATATAACCATACGATGGAGTATCCAAATAAACTGTGGATCTTCGTAGTGATACGGAGTGTCCTGGAGAAAAACAAAGGTGATTTAGGATTGGCGAAGAAATACTTGGTTTGGTCGTGAATATCAGTCGCAATTTACTTTGCCCTCTTACTAATCCCTTGCTTTGTCTTAATCTTAATACCTTCTGCACACCGTTTAGGCTAATTGGTTTTCTTCATTCCCTACCGGTCGGCACCAGCCTAAGGTTTGGAAGAAGACTATCCAATTTGCGTAATAGGTGTACTATCTCCTAAACCAAGGAGTACACACAACTTGAGAGAAGGTAAAAGGGAAAAGCCAACTGAATAATCCTATCCGTTTTCTCCAGAACCGGAAACCATCCTCGAATTCCTTCGAGTTCGTATCTAACCATACGATGGTTTTGTCCAATGGAAGTGGACGTTCGTAGTAATACGGGGTGTCCTGGAGAAAAGGGTAAAAGTAGGAGTGGCAATGACGTCTGCAACTCTGACAATCCAAAAGCCAGTGTTAAGAAGGTTCGGTCAACTTGGTCACTGAGTCATAGTCTAGGGTCGGGTCAATGGTCGCTGCCAGAGAGAGAGAGAAAAGAAACACTCAGCGTGCACTCTAACCTAGATCAGAATGGTTATCCCTTTATCTAATCTGGAAACCTCCCACTGTACCTCAAATTCTCCTCCAAACCTGAAAGAAGAATTAGTCGGGGTCACCCGAGGAGTAAACCAACTCATCAGTGGGAATCGGGATCCAACTCTCATCGCATGATAACGTGACGGAATCCGCTCACGGTATCACACTCCAGAAAGTATGCGCATATCTGGCAAGTTTCAGTTCTTTTGAAACTCCCGATGTGATTTCTGCCCCATGCTCTTATGACCTTGGCGTGAGGTCAAAATATCATAAGTCGCATGTCAAGTTCTGCCCATCATTATCCAGGTTAATTTGAACCCACCCGTACATACCCTTGACGTAGGCCAAAATAGTAGTACGACTGTCCCAAACCAACGCATCTATCTATGCAACAGATAAATACCCCGCAGCTACCAAACGCTATGCCTTGGCGTGAGGTCAAAATACATAGCTTGAATACTACCGAATATCTAACTGAAATGATGGAGGGCTACAAATGGTTTCTGGCGAAAACCTTTAACCTAATGAACTTGATATCGTTGAAGGAACGGATAGCCTTTTAGAAAATATAGTGACGAAAACCTTTACTAAAGAGGTCACTCCCGGTGAAGGGATCTCGGCTCTTTCCCCGTAGAATGGGGTGCAGGATATTCCAAATGAATACCACGATGCAAAGCAAAAGTAATCGGCTATAGTGAAGTTAATGCCCTGACGCAAACTTCTGTCCAAGGGGTCACTCCCGGTGAAGGGATCTCGGCCCTTGCCTCGTCGACTGAGGAGCAGGATATTCCAAATGAATACCACGATGCAAAACAAAAGAGAACGTCCTTGCAATAACAGCTTTTTGAAAAGTGTTCCAACAACATCAGAATAGGTTTGTTTTAACTTGCATTGATCCGAATCAACGCAGTCCCATCAATTGATCACACCAATAAAGAACGAAAATATACTGACGTACGTATATGCCATCCGCATTCGCCACTGGGTCCCGTCATCACCCGTTAGGTTAGCTAACTAACGACAGAGCGGGGACTGGACTAGCGCGGATGTAAAACATATACAACATCTACTAATATATATACCAATATATTATATTTCGCTCAAGGCGTGATAAAAAATGCAACATCATAGAAATGTACAGCATCACAGAACAATACAGATATCTGGGATCCCCGGGTTTCACAGAGCCACTACTGAAACCCGACGTTCCCCTAGTCGTGTGGATAGCCTGTGCAATGAAATCCTAGACCCCTACGGTTGCGGCAAGTTACCCTCCAAAACCTGAAGCGAGGCAGCCCCCTTCAGCTCCGTGAATGGACCACCCAGCACTTCACGGAATCCGGCAACTTGGGCACCCCTCCTGGGTCAACCTGTACCCCCTACGAGTGCGGCGAATAGCCCGCCAATCCTAGAGTGAAGCCCCCTCCGTCCCAATGCCATGAGATGCGGGCTTGTTGCCCTCCAGAACCCGGCTATCCGTGCACCCCACCACGGGACAATCCTAGTACAGAAAGTAAAATATATATACAACGGGTACATCGACCGCAACCAGGTCGTGCCCCAAAAGAATAATACAATCAGGCAGTGACGGCAGTCCACATGTCGGACGCTCGCCCCGCAATACCAAATGTACATAATACACCAATACTGTACTAGCATTGCATCCAGGCTATCCCCCACGACCGATCCGCAACATCACAGCAAAAACAGAACATCAACGTGAAAGTCACGTTCGCAAATCCGTCTAACCGGGCTATAGCAGTTAGACCGGATTTACGGATCAAGTGACATTCACGGTCGCAGATATAATGTAAATACTGTGAAATAATGTGTTTAAAATATCCGATCGATCAAAAATTAACAAGTGGGCCCCCAAGCAATACTGTAGTACTCACAGAAATTCTGGGCCCAAAATTAATATTCCAAATCCCCTAATAACAGCCCAGAAGCCCACTGGAGAATTTCGAAGCATTGATCCAACCAACCTGCGGCGGAACCGCGGCAACAAGGGGGGTTTTGCCGCGGTTCCGCGCTCGAGCTGAGGGATCATTGTCTCGAATTTTCCCAGAGTTCTTAGAACTCCCTGCACATCATTCTGAGACCACCTGAAAAATTTTTAGACTTCAAAAAATTTCAACAGAAAACTGATGTGAACTAAAATTGGGTTTTTGGAATTTTGGTCGATCGGAACTGAAAAACACATCAAACAAAGCTAGACGAAGTTAATGGCGAGGCTCTGATACCACTGTAAGTGCATGGCGGCGCCCCGGCCGTCAATCCGACGCCGGAATGCGGAAGCGGTGATAAACTTTAATTTTGCGGACTTAGCAAACCGGCACCACCGCGCACTAAACCCCGGATCGGGCCATTAAACTAGATCTAGCAAAGTACAAGAAGGGGAAGAGATATACCGAATGATCCGAGTCCTTCGGTCTTCGTCTCCTCTCCGATCTCCCGCGGACGCTTCGTCCTTCATCTCCTCGTTGTCGCCTCTTCGCCGGAAGGGCACCACATCGCCTGCATCTTTTACGGGCTCCCACCTCAATACCGAGGCAACTCGGGCGCGAAGCTGGCGAGTCGACGCGTCCAAGATTTGCTGTAGGAAGTGTAGTGTAGAGGCTATGTCTCATTTGGGTTCGTTGCCATTTGAAGATGATGGAGGAAACAAGATAAGAAAAATGGTGCTTGCATTTTTCTTAACATGAAAAGAGATCAAAATGCTACACTCTAAAAATGAAGCTCTCCTCTTCTTCTCTCTCAACCATGAAAAAACTTATTCTCTTAGAAATGGTGGAGGAAAGAATATGAAGCATGAAGGGAGGTGATGGTAGGAGCACAAGTGGTGACCGCATCCAAAACATCATCATAACCATCTCACATCAAACTCTAATCACTTCTAATCAACAAAAAGCAAGTTATAATGATGGATAAGAATGGTATCAAAAGATGCTTTCATAATAAATACATTTGCAAGAAAAACCTCCACAATGTGTTATTTGCAAACTTGCAAATAACCCCCTCCATCGGAAAAGTCCGGCCGGGAAAGAACAAAGGAAAACCGGCCGGAACGGAATGCAAACTGGCAACTCCAGAAAACTGGTCCCGTAATAAATTACAGGAAAACCCCGATACTGTGCATACACACCCGCATCTGTATTTCGTCCGGATACAAATGCAATGAGACAAAATCTACACTGTACTATACTAGGATCCGGCTTAAACCAAATCGGCTAGTAATATCCGTCCGATCCTGATCCGTGCAATACCGCACGTATCTGATCGAACGCTGCCATATAACCATACGGCCTCTAGTACAAACCGTCCGATCCTGATCCGTGCAATACCGCACGTATCTGATCGGACCCTGCCATATCTCCATACGGCCTCTACAGCGTTTCGCCCGAAAGCTTGAGTAACTGAAAATGTGGTGGACTCTAAAGACTCGTCAATACTATGGCTGTGGATTTAACCACTAGCACGTCAGAGGTATAAGCCAATACGTGACGGGCCACCAGCTATTGACTAAAAGGGACGTCGATGAGCGAACTCATCCTGACACCCTACTAAGCCTGTCAGTGACAATATCCGTACAGTCCGGTCCGTTCGTCTATGAGCATCGCATGTCGGGCCTAGGGGGTTGGTAAAAGTCAGACCCCCAAAAGCGGTACAAGTCGTGTCGGAGTGTAGCCCAGAACACCCTGAGATACTACTGGAATACCTACCAGTAAATCTCATGCCTTGGCCAAGGTCTTCGTGTAATGGCTCTCCTAAACACAGCGCGACCTCACCCCCAATACCGAGAGAGACGAACCCCTGAAGATCCGCTCACTGCCTCCATGTGGCTCGGGACTGTACCCAACTAAAACCTGTTTGCACGACTCCTTTGAGCCGTGGTAGGGTAGTAATCAAAGTACAGTGGGAACTCACACGAGACAAATGACGATCCCCAGGTCGATAAACTAACCTGTACACATGTCACCAGGGAACTGCTATCTGACGTCAGGTATAAGACCAACTAGCATGTTCCCGGCGAGTCCTGTCCGGTGTACTCATAACCCAATGAGCACCTGTATACATCTTAGGTGAACCAACTGACACCAGTGGCTTGTGAGACCGGCCACCGCCCCTCATCGGGGTCTCGACTGTATACACTAGTCTACTCTAGAGTATCGATGCCCTATCTCGAAACTCCCACGACTAGGGACCTTTTAAGGATGTGCTTATAGACTACCAGCTCCCACGTATATGATCGCCCTCATACTGCTGGTAGTCAAGCAAGAATCCTAGGGGCTCTATCAACGTGCAATAGCGACCTGTCATGTCACCTAAAGCGGTGCACGATGATAAAGGTAAACCAGATAGCAAACTATCATCTCGAGTAAGACTGTCCTACCTGGGATAGGTCCTCCCTCAATCATTGCAATCACGTGCCTGTGATCCAATAATCGACTCTGAGGGCACTATCTCCAACAGCACCCCCGCAGTCCGTGGTGATGTATACGAATACGTATACACACATATATTTATTATGTGTTGTTTAGGGTTATTGATGGTAATAATGGATTATTGGTGATAAGGATGTATTGGTTGAATAGTGCGAAACCCTAGAGTAGTGGTTGCACCCACACTCACACATACACACATACTTGCATACATTCTTTCATATATCTGTGCGCATATGATGGTGTGTATATCTACACATGGGTATGGGACTATGTGTTTATATACGGGTTTTGAGGATGATATGTGGGATTGAGATGAGTTGATGAGATTCGATTGAGGCCGTGAGATTTGGCGACATGACAGAGTTTGTATTGGAGATGTGATATGATGGTAGTGATGCCTGTCATGTGATGAGATATTGTGATATCGACTCAGATTTAGGCGGTTTCCATACCCCTCTCTTTTGACTTGACTGTGGGTTCGTAGTTCGCATAGTAGGCGTTAGACTAGACCCGAGTCATACCTATTTCAAAACTAATGAAGCAGGGATATTTTAAAGATAGGCAAAAGGGTTTATACGGATATTTTCAAAAGGCGCATCTTTTCTTAAAATACCGTAGCCCTTAATTTACCAAAAGCCCTGATTCGTCTTATTTCAAAAGGCAGGGTTGCATGATATATCTATTGAGGCAGGTTCTCTACTGTTGCGTTGACTACTCGATTCCGCACATTCATGCTGTTTGCATTGCATCGCTTGTATTGTTGATATATTTCAGTCATGCTGCTAGGACACCAGCACCATTATCGATGATGCGTATGTTCCACGTACATTGTTGCCGGCTCACACACTTCATCATCGATAATTGCCATGTCACTACACTGTAGTACTGTTGCATTCAGGATTTGACCCTTGCATGACATATTGATATTCTTACCTTTCTGCTATATGTCGCATACATGCTGCTTTCTGATTATACGCATTGAGATATGATGTTTCCATGATATTTCTGGTTTTGGGAACCGTGGGTGTTTCAAAGAGGATATGTAATTGTTTTGAAAACCCGGTTACCCTTGATATGATATTTCAGTGTGTCCACCATGTGTTTTCTCGGTGCTGAGAGCGACATGTGAAACCCAATTCGAGGAGGCGGATGAGGCCGATTGCGGGTACATGGTGGACCCGGTATGGTTCCCCGGGGCAAGAAATGTTTTTCGTGGAGCAGACGATGAGCCTGGAAGGGTGGCGAGTACCTACCGGTGATTTTGTTGGACCTGGCGGTTATCCGGAGGATACCGTCCAGAGTCGATAGATGGATATAGACGTACTGCCGGGGCCGAGGGCTGATACCGCAGACAGAGCCTGTGGGCCGATCCGGACTGACAGAGCCCAATATATGAGGATTTACGTGCCGATGCTGGGCACAGTTTTCATGATGTTTTCGAGTGCCGATGCTGGGCACTCCGGTTCCATGATTTTGACGTGTCGCGAGGGACACAGGTGGTTTATATCCTCATATTTCCATGCATATGCTGATGATATTTACATGCATGATGGTTATTGTCATTGGGTGACGAGTGGACGGGATCCACGTACATGCAAATTGATTTCATTGATTGTACCTCACATTTATGATATGCTATTACCTGAGGCACTGGCACGAGCATTTGGCATTACACTCATGTATAGAGATTATATTGCCAGTTTAGCATGTTTCAGTCTTATTCATATTGAGGTTTATATATATATCTGATCGTATTGACCTAGGATGGGTCATGCATTGGATCTCTGCTTGTAGATATTTTCTATTCACGAGTTGGCAACTCACCCCCGTTGTGCCACAGTCCTTGCAGGTTTTTGCCGTACAGATTCCATAGCGGCATTTCTTGCACACTGCTTCCATATGGGTGACTTGCGTTGGTAGGTGGGTTCTTTTGTATCAGAACCGCCATTGCTCCTGTATTATTCATTGTATCTAGTAATTCCATCAACCAAAACTTGTATATTGTTTCAGACTTAGAAAACAGTGTTGTATTATTTTGACCTTAGAGTCGCGCTTGTAGTATTACGGTTTTCTGGCTGTTTTGAGTTTCTTTTTGGGTTTTGATCCTCGCCCTTCGGCGTTGTATATTATTATTGCTTGTGTGGTTGTGACCGTCGATTGACGAAGAGCTAGCTCCAGCTTGGGGATGCCTTTTACCATTTCATATATATTATTCTTGTTGTACCCCGTTTGGGGCCAGTTTTTACAAAGAAAACTCTGCCGAAATTTTCAGGAAAGGTTACACATTTTAAAAATACACATTCGGCTTAGTTATTTAAAAACTTTGATTTTTGAAACATGATTTCCTTACTTTTCAAAACCAGTTTTCCTTATTTACTCTTTAAATGGTTTTAGATTTCTGGGCTTTTGGCTTACTTGGATCAGATGGGGTCCTATAGACTTCATATGGTTCAAGGGCCAGTCACGTGCTCTTTCGGGTCGTGACAAAAACATAAAATAATATAACAAGTATGTATATTAGCAAACGACCAATAACACGTATAAACTACGTTTGACCGACGCGACAACTCCAAACAATCTCTCAAGTGTCCGTCTAGTGGCTAACGTGCATAGCGACACAACGAAACCAACTCAGAGCAACAGCTACACAGAACACGAACCGTATCAGATAACGTAACGCGCGTAAACGAAACACTAGAAAACAACCAAGTTATCCCAGATTTTTCTACACAAATAATTTGTAAAAGTTGCACATACCACAAGACCACATACTACACCAGAGACCCCTACCCCAAAACACAACCACCCAGCCCCCACTCTGGCCGCAAATTGCGGCCAGAACCATTAAATTTGGGGCCAAAAAGAAAGGGATTGGGCTCGGGTTTCTATGGTGGGTTCTAGGTCACTACATAAGGTCACTGTGATGGGAACTTTTCCAACAAATACCTGGTTTGATAGTAGATCATCCGAGACCCAAAACTACACTAAAAATACGATATTTGCACGAAACGATACATTAAGCGTTCGAAACTGATACGAATAAGCTACGCAACACTAAAAAGACTTATTTAAAAGATATAGATCATTACCAATCCACAAAAGCTCAAAGATCCTAGCTTTCCAAGCTCCAAGGCATCCAAGAGGCAAAACAAGGATTTAGAAGTGATTTGGGTGAGATTTTTGTGAAGTTTAGTGAAGGTTTTGATGAAGGATAGATAAGTGTTCAATTGAGATGAAGGAAAGATGAAAGAAAATGATAAGAGATAAAGTGAGAGAGAAATGTGTGAGGTTTGAAGAAAAGAGAGAGAGAGGGGTGAGGTTAAGGTGAGTGCACCATTGCAATAACTCCTCTCATTAATGCAAACCATGCTCTCAAGTGAGTCACCATGCCACCTCTCTCCAAAACAAAAACCAAATGAAATATCTCACAACAAATATTTAGGGTTTAAATCAAGGCAAAAGATTAGGTTAAAGCAAAGGATTAGGATTAGGGTTAAGTTGTCATGGTCACTAAAACTAGATTAACACAAACACACACTCACATAAACATGCACAAGTGTGTGCAAACCATAACAAATAATAATAAATTATTAATTAAATGTTATAAAATGTGAGGAACCCAAATTGGTAAACTTTTTACCAAAAACCCGCATTATCGTCTACTTAACACCAATCGCATTTCTAAGGTGTTACAATCTCCCCACCCACCCCCTTATAAAAATTAGTCCCCGAATTTAAAAATTCACACTAAGCGTGCCTTCAAAGAGATGAGTACAAAACTCCCAAAATCTAGCTCGCAACCTCCCAAGTGATCACCTCACTATACGGCTACACCAAAGAAACCTCCACAGATGGAAAGACCCTTGACCGAAGTTTCTCCACCTACCGATCCACTAACACTATCGGCAGCCGGTGAACGAAAAGATCACGCCCAAGCTGTATGGTATGGTGCTGAATCATGTGAGAAAGGTCATGAAGGTATTTACGAAGTATCGACACAAAGAATACGGGGTGAATACTCAATAATCTGGCCGGAAGTGCCAAAATATAAGCAACGGAACTAACTCGCTTTAAGGATCTCAAAAGGACCTACAATCCTGGGATAAGCTTCCCAAAACTCAACACGTCATTCATCGGAAAATCCATAGGAATACATGATCTCCCACTGTGAACTCAAGTCTGCGACCACCACGGTCGGTATAAGACCTCTGTCTGCACTGGGCTGCTCTCATCCTGACCTGAATCAACTGGATCATCTCCGAAGCCTCTCGACTAGCTGGGGTCCAAAAATCATACTCTCGCGGTGTCAGAAAAATAGAATAGCGATCGACACCACCTACCAAACAAGGCCTAAAGGTTGCCAATTGGAATGTCTCCTGATAACAGCTATCGAAGGAGAACCCTACAATGGCAAGTGACGATCCCAACTGCCAACAACAATTAGTACGCACGCACAAGCATATCCTCCAGAGTCTGTATAGCCCGCTCTCACAAACCATCGTCCTACGGATGGAAAAGCGGAGCTAAAGCTCAACCAGTACCCAAGGCTTCCTGAAGCTTCTGCCAAAGACGGAAAGAGAACAGGGTGCCTCTATTGGATACAATACATGAAGGAACTCCGTGCAACGCACAAACTTAACGAAGAACAACTGAGCAAACTGAGCATAACCGGACAACAAACACCCAAATTGAGTCACACCCTGTCTAGACCTGGGTAGACACCACAACGAAATTCATGGAGATCTTCTCTCATCCCCATTCCGGAACGATTAAAGGTTGCAACTCTCCAGCCGGTCTCAAATGCTCAACCTTAGCTCACAACAAGATAGACACCTTGAAACGAAATCCGAAACTTCACTCTTCATCCCTGCCCACCCGTAACTATCTCACAAGTCACGTCGCATATTGGTGGAACTTGAATGAACACAGAAAGCTGACTAATGTGCCTGCTCTAGGATTTCGCGTTTCTACCCATCAGTATCAAGTACACACAAACGCGTCCCTAAACGTAGCACACCTGATCACAAATCAAGGACTCCGAATCTTTACCGGCCGAGTATGCTCAAGAATCTCAGACAAACGAGCATCGGCGGGCTGTGCCTCACGAAAACGATTAAGTAAAAGTGGACGGGCGCGGACATGAGCAAGCGGTCCCCTCAATAAAGGTGAACTTAAGCTGTACTCAACGATCGCACAAGAACTGTAAATCTGCAGAAGACTGTCTCTGAACTACGCACAACTGGAACAAGCTACCCCCGGGCCTATAACTCCAGCATCAGCTACCACAATCGCCTTGCCACGGGTAACGAGGATCTCACAAACACAATCCTTCACAAGCTCCATCCAACGGCGCTGTCTCGACAATCAAAACCCGCTGCAGGAAGATGTACATTAAGCTCTGGTGGTCCGTGAAAATCTTACACGACTCTCCACACAAGTAGTGTCTCCAAATCTTCAACGCACGACCACCACGGCCATCTCCAGATCATGAGTGGGATATCCTGCTCGTACTTCCCCCAACTGTCAGGAAGAAAAAGCGATAACTCTATAGTGTCACATCAGTACACAATCGAGCCCCACTCGCGAAACATCACAGTAAACTACAAAGTCGCCCGATCCAAAAGCAAAGAAAGAACTGGTGCAGCCGTCAACCAAGTCTTCAACTGCTGAAAACTCCGCACGCATGCCTCAGTCCAAAGAAAAGGAACCTCCTTTCCGGTCAGTCCAGTCAACGGTGCAGAGATACACAAGCAATCCTGCACGAAACGGCGGTAAAAACCTGCTAAGCCCAAAAATCTGCGAACCTCCATCCCGGATATAAGTCTGGGCCCAAGCTGTACAGCCTCGATCTCCCTCGGGTCCATACGAAAACCGTCTCCCATAACTACAAGACCTAGGAGTCAACACAATCAAGCCTGAAGGAACACTCCGAGAATTTAGCAAACCGCTGGAGCTCTCCCAATGTCTGCAAAGCAAATCCTCAAGTTCTGCCCACGTTCCTCACGACTCTTGGAAAAGACCAGAATGTCATCAATAACACAACAATCAACTGGTCGAGAAACGGCCTGAAGAAATCTGGTTCATCATATCCACGAATGCTGCTAGGGCATCGGTGAGTCCAACGACACCACCAACACTCATACTGCCCGTAGCGCACACAAAAGCAGTCTTCGGAATGTCATCACTCCGAGCCCACAACCAATGATGACCTGATCCCAAACAAACTTAGAAAATGTCTCGCACTCTGGAGCTGATCAAAAAAATCGTCAATGCGAGGTAAAGGATATCTATCTGCACCATAACTCGGTTCAATTGACGATCCATCAATACACAACCTCAACTGTCGTCCTTCTCCTGACGAACAGAATAGGAGCTCCCCAAAGCGAAACACTCAGACGCACAAGCCCCCTACAAACAACTCTGCAGCTGATCCTTAAGCTCTCTAAGCTCCGCCGGCTCATCTGGAACAACGTCGGAAACTCTCGCACGATAGGAACCCGGTCCAACGAACCCACTGCGGCTCTGGTATCACGAATGAAAGCCAAGAATTCTCGACATCCTCTCCTCAAAAGCCGACTAGCAAAAAAAGCTGAATTCAAGCTGTGAGAGGCGGCACCACTGTCCCCTTACACAACAAGAACTGACTCGCCGGGAAAACAAAACCTGGCTATTTCCCCGTGGCAGTCCACAGACGCATAGCACGTAGCTAACTAGTCCGTGCCCAAGAGAACATCAAATCCAACATCTCCAGAAGGATCAAAACGACGGACGAATCTCTATCTCCTATCCGATTAGCACACGACCGAAACACGTGTCGCGTAACAAAAGAATCGCTGACAGAAGTTAACACAACAAACGGCTGATCTAGCTAACACGACTCTTGGCCCAACCACGGCACAAAGTGTGTAAAACAAACAAGTGCATCAAAAGAACATACGAATTAAGAATACCTGAAAACTCTGCATTGGACGCCCGTGCGTCCCGATGAGTAGAAGCAAACTCTCGTGTCTGCCCCCTACCCGCAACTGGCTGAACTCCTCCTCTGCCAACCTGTCCCCTCCGAGCGAACCCTCCGCGACCACGACCTCTCTGAACACGAGCCTGACGCGGTGCTAAGGAACGGTTCCTGATGAAGTGATGAAGGCTCCCATATCGAAAACATCCACTTCATGGCTGCTGACCCTCCTGGGGATGAGAGCTGAGCGACTGTCCTCGTCCCAAGTCTCTGCTACTCCCGTGATGTGCACGAAACCTATCATGGAGACTGAACCTCTGTCTCTAGGCCGATACACCTGTACGAGCCCTCCTCGGTCCTCGAACTCCCAAAGTCTCGGTAAGACTCTCCTCATCCAAAAGGGCTGCGTCCACTGGTGCTGTGTAAGTGACGAAATGTTGTGTACTGATCGCAAGAAACAACTGGGTAACAGGGGTGGCAACCTCATGTCGCTGCGCTCGACTGGTCTCAACCAACGACCTCATCGGCTGGCGCAAGTCCTATATCTCTTCCTCAAGCCTAGCGATACGATCTATCGAAGGCAGATCCATCTGCTCCCGTACAGCGAGCGTACCATCCTGGTCAAACCTCATCCCACACGAGTCAACTCTGACCTCGACCCTCGCTGCACCTCTCTGAGCCCTCATAGTCATCGGCGGCAAAAGGCTATAAATGGAAATAGGGTTCGATAAGAACACGGAAATCGAATCATAAGGATATGTATCATCAAGGAAGGAATTTCAAGCAATTAGTACTTAGGTCACTTTAGGCAGAGTACCGTGTCGTGAGTATGCAGCGGACATACACACACTACGTTACTCTGCTTCAGCTACCTACTCCATCATACCAAGGTCATCCTACACTCCGAAAAGTAAAACCTAGCGCTCTAATACCAACTTTGTCACGACCCGAAATTGGCACGTGACGGCCCTTAAACTACGCAACGTCTACAGGCGTAACGCAATTTACGTAAGCCGAAAACCCAGCAATCTAAACCATCAAAAATAGTAAAAGATAATAGCATTTTCAAAACTTTTGAAATCTCAATCAAATTCTTTAAAATCCAACTTTATTTCCTTTAAAATTTTAGCAGCACCTCCTTTGTAAAAACCAGCCCCAAAAGGGGTATAACAAAGATATAAGTAAAGCATCCCCAAACGGGAGTAAATACACGCCCAAAGGCGGAAAATAACCACCACAACAGATATACGACGCCGTAGGGAAGAAATAAAAGACGATATAAATAAAACTGCATAAAAGACCTCCAAGTCGTAAAATAATATACAATATCGTCCTCACATCAAGTCTTTAAGTCATACATGAAAGTGGTAGATAGAGAGTACATGGTACAACGAATATACAATGAGCAACATCGGATAACCGCAAAACCCACCAATAGCAAAACTGTACACAGTCAGTCGTAGCGGTATCCGCTGCAAAAGATGATATGATAGGTAGAAAAACCCAGCCTCTGACTGCTCTGAGGGACAACCTGCAAAACACTGTGGCACAACGGGGGTGAGTTGCAAACTCGTGAATAGTAAATAACATATGCAGGTAATCGCAAGTATGCACGTACAACGCGAATCTAACATATGCAAGCGGATAGTAATAAATGGCAATAAGTATGCAACAGTCATGAAAGGTACTCTATCAGGTACTACTAATACATGAAGCAATAAATGGCAATATGTATATGCAACAGTCATGAAAGGTACTCTATCAAGTACTACTAATACATGAAGCAATGCATATAAAATAAATGCGGGGTATGGGATAAAAAATGCCATCCTCACGGACTCCTGACCTCGTGGCAGGACCAAAGTCCATCAAGACAATCAAAATCCCAAATTTCCTTAAATCAGCACCCAAATTGGCTCTCATATCCTGAAAGTCTCATATATCCTGAGTGTCCAATATCAAGTAAGTCTCATATATCCTGAGTGTCCAATATCAAGTAAATCTCATATATCATATATCCAATATGAAGTAAATCTCATATATCATGTATCCAATATCAAGTAAATCTCATATATGAATAAGTATATTTGCATGAATCATTATGATGATGTATATAAATTAGATATGTATACATATATATTAGAGTCTCATTCCACTAATATATATATATATATATATATATATGCATATATAACAGCGTCCCATTCCACTGTTATATATACTTAGGAGTAAGAATATCATGAAAACAAGTGTCTAGCATCGACACATAAATACTGATCTATCAGGTGCTATCACCACGACTGGCCCTGATAGGTACGTATCATACGCTATCTCGAAAACCCGAGTGCCCAGCTTCGACCCTCGCAATTCGACGTATCCATACGTACATAACTCCGGTCAGTATCCCCACGATAACCGCCGAGTCCAATACTGTCACCAGTAGGTATGATTCCCCTGTCAGGCTCATCGGCGTGGTCCATCGACGTACCTTTCTTGCCCCGGGGTACCTACGGGCCCCACCATGTACCCGCACACGGCCCACGACGCCTCCTCGCATGGGGTATATATCAGAACCGAGAAATCTCATAGTGGCTGCTGAAATATCATATCAAGAGAAACCGGGTTTTTCAAATAATGCATAATTTCATGAAACTACCACGGTCCTCAAATCTAGAAAACATCATGAAAAATCCATATCTCAATGCAAAAATCCATGAATATAATATATGCAATATAAAACTGTAATGTGAGCATATAAAGGAAAGGCCGCTATTTAACTGCAACAAATTAATATATATATCATGCGGTTCCTAATTTCTCCAAGTCCATATAACATCAAATAAAGGTGAACATGTAGCTATAGCCAGATATATGTGTAAACATGTAGGTATAGCAAGGTATATGTATCTACCTATCAGTAATGATGTAATACCCTCCACGTATAAGTGTAAGTATGTATGCAAGATGTACATGTAGCTATGTCTCATATGTGTATATACCTATCACTAATGGTACAATACCATATAGGTATATGGGTAACTAGCATGTAAGCATGTCAAGACATATGTGTAAGCATGTAGGTATACATGTATGCTATATGTCATATGCACGAAGGAAAATAAGGATCATGTCTCAATATCCCTAAACAATACAATATCACATATGTAGGTGTTGTGCGTATCATGGTAATTATTGACGGTGTGAGTGGCATACAATCAGTGCTCGTGCAACATGAGCCGTCAATAATAGTGCAGTGTCCAAAGGGTACAAGTCCAAGCACAACAAGTAATAATATGCAATGAGATGTATGCACAAACTCTATATATGCAATAGAATATGCGACTAATATCATATCATCTCTAGCCCAGACGCATAACGCCATGCGGGCGATTCCCCTGTAGATGTTAAATCTACTCACAAACGCTCCTGGCTAAGTAAAGCCAAGCACCTGTTCCCTTTCTTCGCAGCGTCCGAAGTCCCCGCCTGCGAACCTAAAAGATAAACAATATAACAAGTATGTATATTAGCTAACGACCAATAACACGTACAAACTACATTTGACCGACGCGACAACTCCAAACAAACTCTCAAGTGTTCGTCTAGTGGCTAACGTGCATAGCGACACAACGAAACCAACTCAGAGCAACAGCTACACAGAACACGAACCGTATCGGATAACGTAACGCGCGTAAACGAAACACTAGAAAACAAGCAACTGATCCCAGATTTTTCTACACAAATAATTTGTAAAAGTTGCATATACCACAAGACCACATACTACACCTGAGACCCCTACCCTAAAACACAACCCCCCAGCCCCCACTCTGGCCGCAAATTGCGGCCAGAACCATTAAATTTGGGGCCAAAAAGAAAGGGATTGGGATCGGGTTTCTATGGTGGGTTCTAGGTCACTACATAAGGTCACTGTGATGGGAACTTTTCCAACAAATACCTGGTTTGATAGCAGATCATCCGAGACCCAAAACTACACTAAAAATACGATATTTGCACGAAACGATACATTAAGCGTTCAAAACTGATACGAATAAGCTACGCAACACTAAAAAGACTTATTTAATAGATAGAGATCATTACCAATCCACAAAAGCTCAAAGATCCTAGCTTTCCAAGCTCCAAGGCATCCAAGAGGCAAAACAAGGATTTAGAAGTGATTTGGGTGAGATTTTTGTGATGTTTAGTGAAGGTTTTGATGAAGGATAGATAAGTGTTTAATTGAGATGAAGGAGAGATGAAAGAAAATGATAACGGATAAAGTGAGAGAGAAATGTGTGAGGTTTGAAGAAAAGAGAGAGAGAGGTGAGGTTAAGGTGAGTACACCATTGCAATAACTCCTCTCATTAATGCAAACCATACTCTCAAGTGAGTCACCATGCCACCTCTCTCCAATACAAAACCCAAATGAAATATCTCACAACAAATATCTAGGGTTTAAATCAAGGGAAAGGATTAGGTTAAAGCAAAGGATTGGGATTAGGGTTAAGTTGTCATGGTCACTCAAACTAGATTAACACAAACACACCCTCACATAAACATGCACAAGTGTGTGCAAGCCATAACAAATAATAATAAATTATTAATTAAATGTTATAAAATATGAGGAACCCAAATTGGTAAACTTTTTACTAAAAACCTGTATTATCGTCTAATTAACACTAATCGCATTTCTAAGGTGTTACAAGCAACTCCCACTCTGTCCTCACTGGAGGAGTGACCTATGGGCGCCAAGAGGCCTCCATCTTCGTCATGCCAGTGGAACAGGTGACTCAGGCCACCCTGGACTGTTCTTTGGGACCATGATCCCACCGGCCAGCTTCAGCGTCCTAGTGCCGTCACAGGAAGCTCCGAAGAAGTCGGTCTTCGATCGGCTTACAACTACCACGGCCCCTCTCAACGGGATGTCCAATTCTAAGTCTACTGCATCAGTCTTTAACAGACTAGGCCAAATCTCAAACGGGGTGTTATCCCGAAGCGGATAGCCATTCCAGCTCCAGTAAACAAAGTCATCAGAGGGGCTTCTCCTGCTGAAGGATCGGTCTTCACAAGATTGTCCATTCCAACTCCCGCTTCAAGCAAAGCCACTAAAGCTGCTTCCCCTGCCCGAAAGTCAGTCTTCGACAGGTTGAACGTTTTTTCTCAGTGGACGTCAGTCTTCGATAGGCTGGCACCAACAGCAACCCTTCACCAGAACGGGGGGCATGATGAAGCCACCCCCGTAACTGAGCCAGTACCGTCTGCAAGACGCACTCGACGTCGCCACGGGCGCCGAGTGAGGAAAGTTGGGGGCAGTTCCCCTTCTGGACTTACCCCCACCAGCTCCAACGGTGGAAATTGACGCTGGTGTTCCAACTGGGAACAACTTTGAGCCGCTCAGGAGGGTGCGCAAGAATTCTCCAATTGCCGTGCTAAAAAGGTCTCCTCCGCCTGCTGAAAACATCACAAAGGCAAAGCCGGAGTAACCCCCTCAGCAGCTGACTTCCAAAATCCACAGGGTTTGGCGAAGAGTTCAAGACTCTGTGATCAACAAAGACTACTCCCGCCGACAGAAGAAAGTGAAAGTTCGGCAAGAGAAGGACCAGCCCGTCGTATCACAGTCGTCTATATGGGTGCCCACTGCAACGGCCCCCTCAACTTCGACCGCCCATAAAATGAGAAGGCCAGAGAAGATCCCCGTGTCTGCGACAAATCTCAAGGGTGCAGAATCCAAACGCCCCAAGTCTTGAGGCATGGTAGTGCACACCATCTACATGGCTTCCGGGAAAGAGGATAGCCGTATCTCCACGGGTCATCGACCACTTACACGGTCTATGACAAAGGCTCAGGAGGAACAATAGCAGAAGCTCCAGGAAATGTTAACAAAGATGGCCACGCTCACTGGGCCAAAAGAAAGCTCGGAGACATCGTCGGAGCAACGTCAGGAGCAAGAAACTGATGCCGAGTTCCTCCGCAGAATGCTCGAGAAGAAAGATAAAGAAGCCGCGGAACAAGCGGCCAACATAAAACAAATGGCGCTATTGTTCCAGGACATGGTGGGCATGATGATCCAGCCGGCCCTCCTGCGGAGGAGCCTCCGATGATCATTGAAGATGACAGAGGGGAGACATCAAACTCTCTTTCGGCCTTTTCAGCAGCAAAGGAGGAAACAATCTCGAAAGCTGCGCTTGATGATTATATAGCTCAATAGATACGAGCTCACCAGGAGAGCGAAGCCGCTGGACAAATCGTCAAGACTGGACGACCCTATCCGGGTTGGTACGATCAAATAAAATACCCGCCGGGATATACGATCCCTAAATTCCATGTGTATAAGTGGACGGGTAATCCACACCAGCATGTTGCTCAATTCAGGGCTATGTGCAGTAATACTGGGGGTGACGACAAACTGCTGCTTCGCCAGTTTGTTGGCAGCTTGTCGGAGACAGCGTTCGAATGGTACTCCGAACTCCCGAATGACTCTGTCAAGACATTTGCAGAAATGGAGCTACTGTTTACACAAAGATTCGCGAGCGCTAGCGAGCCCACCACGATCACCGCACTAATTAATACTAGAGTGAAGCCGGGAGAAACCTGGGTTCAATACGTTATTCGGTGGCGGAACCTGTGGTCAAAGTGTGAACAGCGCATAGAGGAAGCTCCTGTCGTGGGCATGTTCGTGGGAACCCTTGACCCTTAGGCAACCATTTCCCAATTCATGATGTTCTTCAAGCCGACCACTTTACAGGTTTTGATCAATAAGTTGGCCCAAATGGACCAGATGTGCCATAGACCGTCCTCCTCAAAAACGGAGCCGCGAAATGAAAAGGGCAAAGGGAAAGCAACCTTCGTCACCAACGCTCAACAACAACCGAGTGGCCCGAGACCGGTTGTTCGCCAATGCAACAAGCGGCAATCCCTCGATGAGAAGTTGAGACGTCCTTACTCGTTTCCCCGGGATAAAGCAAGGAGACTGTTCGAACTGGCAGTGCGCAATGGGCTCATCACTCTACCGGAGTCGAGACACCCGCTGCAACCGAATGACGTCAATAATCCCAATTACTGCCCCTACCACCGAATATTGGGCCATCCGATCGAAGACTGCTACGTCTTCAAAACCTGGGTTGAAGACCAGTACCAATAAGGCAAGTTCGCGCTGTCCGAAAATTGGAAGGTAAATCCGCCACAACAGCATATTCCTAAAAGGGTAGACACGTCGGGGGCATCATGCTCATTCATAGAGGAAGCTCTATGCGACGTAGTTCTTTCGGCAAAAAGAAAAGAATGCTGAAGGATCTTCAAGCATGCCCCGCAATCAGGTGGAAAAGCCCGCTAGAGCCCGAGATCATTGAGGGAAAGCTGAAACCGCGCCCGACACCGAGAGTTGGTAGCAATGGGCAAAATACCCAGGTCCAGCCGTCAAAGTCTTCGAAGAAGAAGAAGAAGAAGACCAAACAGCCCGGGCAGTATGACGAAAAATGCACGGACCTGCAAAAGCATATTGACGCGCTGGAGGAATACAACCAGAAGACGCGGACCCCAGTCACACTCCATGAGTTTCTCAACCCTATCCTTGAGAACAGAGGCAATGACAATGACGAGGGAGACGACGCGTCAGAAGAACCCGAAGATTACGTGGCAAGTTGTCACATGATCTCTCACTCGTCAATAGATGATAAAGAAGCTCCTGATGCAGAGAAGCTGGGGGCAGAATCGACTCCAAAATCCTTGGAACCATCCGATGAGCTGATTGACGTGCTGCTAAACGAAGCCCGTCAGAAAAGCGAAGTTGATCAAGAACGCAAAATGGCCATATTCGAAAAAGCCAGGCGTCGACGTCAAGTGGAAGAAGTCACAGTAGGGATGGATCACAAAACAACCCAACCAAACCAAATCACGCCCTAAATGGGTGTATCACACTTTATCGTTACGTATCCCGTCATGTAACAAATACACGTGCATATAGTATGAACAATGGACCGAAACGTCCCTAAACTAACAACGGACCGTAATGTCCTAAAACAAACGACGGACCGAAACATTCCTAAAATAACAACGGACCGAAATGTCCTTAAACTAACAATAGATAGTAATGTCCTAAAACTAGCTATGGACCGCAATGTCCTAAAACTAGTGACGGACCGAAACATCCTTAAAACTACTACAAATCGCAGCATCCTTGGGCTGACGCAAAAAAAAATTGTACGTCCATAAGCAAAATGGGCACAGATGAAAACCCGAAAGGGCTCCATGAGTAAAACAGCAGGGCTACCGGCGAGTTTATGAAAACCCGAAAGGCCGCGGACTCGTTAAAAAAAAAATTTGCACACTTGCAAGGTCCTCTCGACCTTGTGAGGAGAAAATACCTGCGTGAGATCCTTATGACTCACAAGGGGGTAACACACTTAGGGATCCTCAAGAATCCTGAGGAGAAATTACACTTACGAGATCCTCACGACTCGTAAGGAGAACCCTCTTATGAGGCCCTCACGGCTCATAAGATTCAAAAGCCTTAAGCTATGGGGATCTGAACCTGTTCATAAGCCATCACTTTTCCCAGACTGTCCTACAAGCGGTTCAATACTGACCCTTGTATACAATCCACGGGCACAAATAATCATTTCCCTGCCGAGTCCCACCAATGATGAGGAATGCCCTCATTTGATGAACAAACTCTTGTAGGTCCTCTCGATTTATAAGGAGAAAACACTCTTGCAAGATCCTTACGACTTACAAGAGAACATACACTTAAGAATCCTCACGATTCTTAAGGAAAAAACGCACCTATGAGATCCTCACGACTCGTAGGGAGAAACACCTTTATGAAACCCTTACGGCTCATGAAGTCAAAAGCCTTAGTCGACAGGATCCTAACCCTGTTTGCTAAGCCACCTTTGTTCGAATCGACAGAGACAAATGATAATTCGTTCCTGGCAATGTTCCAATAGTAGCAATGCTGATTCCTAAATCGGTAAAAAATTCCAAGTCCTTTCACGGCAAATGATGATTCGCTCCTGGCAATATTCCAGTCGCGGCGATGTTGATGGTAAGATTGGTATCAGACCCAAGTTCCATACTCACGGCGAAAAGTCAGCGAGCCGTAAATGCATATGAAATAGCCGAAATGATAGGGCAACTTGCAAAAAAATCAGCAAGTAAAAGATATGCATACAAAAATAGCCGAAATGATTGGGCAACTCGTAATAAAAAGCATCGAGTAAAAAGAAAAATAGTCGAAATGATTGGGCACCGCAAAAAATAGCCGAAATGGTTGGGCAATCACAACTTTCGTGATATAAAAAGCTGTAATGATAGAGCATCGTGGAAAGAAATAAAAAAAAGAAGAAACTTTTGCCCTGCAGGTAAGTCCATACTGACCCCTGTATACAATCCATGGGCATAAACAAACACATTTCCCCACCGGACCTTGTCAAAGGGAGAGTCAGACCTCGATGGAGACATCTGCATCCCAGAAGACCAACAACGGCGTTCCTCCTCATGCCAGCAGGGTACAGACACGACATCACCAATCGGAGCCACGGCAGAGTCCCCAGTTCCAAGATGCTATAGTTCACAGACAACTTAGAGTCGAAACCCTAACACCGCAGAAAGTGGAGTACGTCAACCTTGACACCACGGAAAGTGGAGTACGTCACCCAATGACCCCATCTCGAAAATACGTCATCCAATGACCCCGTTGCGGAAACACGTCATCCAATGACCCCATCACGGAAACATGTCATCCAATGACCCCGTCGCAGAAATACGTTATCCAATTACCCCGTCTCGGAAATACATCATCCAATGACCCCGTCTCGGAAATACGTCATCCAATGACTCCGTCTCGGAAACAAGCCAACCAACCTCCTGGGAAATCAGCCTCTTTGGCAAGACCTCTCGATTCAGGGAAATCGGCGTCCTTGGCGAGAACATCTCGATTCGCGTCGACCCGTAAGGAAATCAGTGTCTTTGCAGGAATCTCTCGATTCATCTCGACCTCAGGGAAATCAGCGTCCTTGGCAAGACCTCTTGATTCAGGGAAATCAGCGTCCTTGGCGAGAACCTCTCGATTCGCGTCGACCCGCAAGGAAATCAGTGTCTTTGCAGGAATCTCTCGATTCGTCTCGACCCCAGGGAAATCGGTGTCCTTGGCAAGACCTCTCAATTCAGGGAAATCAGCGTCCTTGGCGAGAACCTCTTGATTCGCGTCGACCCGTAAGGAAATCAGTGTCTTTGCAGGAATCTCTCGATTCGTCTCAACCTCAGAGAAATCAGTGTCCTTGGCAAAACCTCTCGATCTGGGAAATCAGCGTCCTTGGTGAGAACCTCTCGATTCGCGTCGACACGCAAGAAAATCAGTGTCTTTGCAGGAATATCTCGATTCGTCTCGACCCCAGGGAAATCAGTGTCCTTGGCAAGACCTCTCGATTCAGGGAAATCAGCGTCCTTGGTGAGAACCTCTCGATTCGCATCGACCCGCAAGGAAATCAGTGTCTTTGCAGGAATCTCTCGATTCGTCTCGACCTCAGGAAAATCAGTGTCCTTGGCAAGACCTCTCAATTCAGGGAAATCAGCGTCCTTGGCGAGAACCTCGATTCGCGTCGACCCGCAAGGAAATCGGTGTCTTTGGAGGAATCTCTCGATTTGTCTCGACCCCAGGAAAATCGGTGTCCTTGGCAAAAATCTCTCAATTCAGGGAAATCAGCGTCCTTGGCGAGAACTCCTCAATTCGTTGCGACTCACAAGGAAATCAGTGTCTTTGCGAGAATCTCTCGATTCATCTCAACCTGCGGGGAAATTAGTGTCCCTGTGCATAAAGAAAATTCTTTTGTAGGATCCTTACGATTCCCAAGAGAAAACGCACTTAGGAGTCCTCATGACTCCTAAGGAGAAAAGACACCTATGGGATCCTCTCGACTCGTAGGGAGAAAAGTCTTTATGAGACCCTCATGGCTTATAAAGTTGAAAAGTCTTAGGTGGCAGATCCTTACCTTGTCTCCTAAGCCATCACTGCCCTGTAAGGAGGTCAAGATGGATTATCTATGGACCACACTCTCCGAAGTCGAATATCGACGAAGAGGGAAACAGCCACTTACGAGTCCTTTCGACTTGTAAGGGAGAAAATTCTCTTGTGAGATCCTTACGACTCTCAAGAGAAAACGCACTTAGGCATCCTTACGGTTCCTGAGGAGGAAATACACCTACGGGATCCTCTCGACTCGTAGGGTGAAAAGCCTTTATGAGACCCTCACGGCTCATAAAGTTGAAAAGTCTTAGGCGGCAGACCTGAACCTGTTTCCTAAGTCATCGCTACCCCCACAAGGAGGACAAGATGGACTGTTATCTACTATCTACGGGCCGCATTCACCAATGAAACAAAGAAGCTACTTACAATTCTTCATGATTCGTAAGGAAAAATACCCGAGTGAGATTCTCACAACTCACGGAGGTGAAGAACACTTAGAAATCCTCACGATCTCTAGGGAGAATTCGCACCTACGAGATCCTCTCGACTCGTAGGGAGAAATAATCTTCTTGAAACCTTTACGGCTCATGAAGATGAAAGAAGTCTTAGCTACAAGGACCCTAAACTTGTCTCCTAAGCCCTCGATTATATGGCCATGCATGACTCTGCACTACTTCACCCACGTACATAGTTACGTAGTCAAAGTAGTGGGGGGCATTTGTTCCCGCCAAAATCTCCGGCCAAAAGCAATTTGTTCCTGTTTACACTGGTTTAAGTTTCGTTTACAGATATGTGTGAAATCGAGATCATTCATATATGTGCATGCACACATCAGAGAAAGAACATGTGTTAGAAAGGGAGCACTTAGTGTTCAACGACAAAAGAAAGTATTTAATTGAACATTTTATTCTACAGGAAATATATCACCAAACATGAGATCGAAAGTACAGGGATTCACAAAACTATGGATAAAATTATCTAACGCCCTCTCTGCCTTCTCCACCATGTCAAAGCGGCAATCTTCATGAACAGTCGCTTCCCATCGGTCAGCGTCGTGCCCATCAACGAAGGCAGACATGACGACCCGCTGAGCCCGTATCTGGCTTAGCATCTGAACAAAGCGATCCCTCAGAGCTGTGGTAATCAAAAGTGCCTCGTGAAAGCACTCGATCTTGTCCTCTGCGGCATCGAGCATTGCCAAAGTCATTTCCCTGGATGAGGAGGGATGTCATCGAGTACGGACAAGAAAACCATTCGAAGCCAAATGGAGCCGATGGGGAGAGGAGATCCTTTACGAGTCAAAAGCTCATACAGCACCGTATCGCATTGGTCATCCGTAAGAGCAGGGTTCACCAAGCGTGCAGCAAAACGAGGAACGATTTCCTTAATAGGCACCTCCCATGGTTGCCGGCGAGCATGTGGACAATTACAAGCCATATCTCTTCTCTGTTAAGATAATTCTCTGAAAGAGAAGAGAAGCATTGCTTTGAATCATAAAGAGAGACATTTAAGTCTAAGCACAGAAAATTTTGTGCATGATGGAACTGTTTCCAAGCTCTGTTAAGAGAATGCATTGGGAATGAGAAGTCTGACTCAGGAAAAGCAGAGAAAGAAGACGAAAAGACACCTTCAGTAAAGAGGCAGCGCCTCACGTGCAGAGCACGAGAGCGCTCGCGCCAAGAGCGCCAGCGCTAAGAGTCAAAAACTCTGAGGCAGCGCTCATGTGCAAAGCACGAGAGCGCTCGCGCCAAGAGCGCCAGCGCTAAGGGTCAAAGACTCTGAGGCGGCGCTCACGTGCAAAGCACGAGAGCGCTAGCGCTAAGAGCGCCAGCGCTAAGAGTCAAAGATTCTGAGTCAGCGTTCACGTGCAAAGCACGAGAGCGCCAGTGCCAGAACTAAAAGTTCTCAACCCTTGGATCAAAGATCCAACGAAGATGATAAATCATCAAATTACCGGAATAAAATTCTGTTGAGGAAATACTCCTCAAATCTTTCCAAACAGGAAAGATTGTGCTCTGTAAATCAGAACACCGTTGGATCAAAGATCCAATGATGATTAAAAATCACCGAGATACAAAATAAGTTCTGTAGGGGAAAATATTTTCCCAATCTTGTTAATAACAAGAAAACTATCTTCTGTAAAACAGAAGCCCTTGGATCAAAGATCCAACGGTGGGAAACATTCCCCAAATCAATCAGAGATCTCTCAATGAGAGATTTCCTGAACTGATTCAACAAGTCAGCCTCCCTATATAAAGAACCCAAGACTTCAAGTCTTGTACACAGAAAACCACCCCACAAGTTCTCAAATCGAAAGAAAAAAAACAGAGGAACCCCCCCTCTAAATTTCAAATTCTCAGAAAAGAAAAAGGAGAAGAGCAAGCTTTAAGAAGAAGAAATTTTCTTTGAGGTAAATAAAAAGAAGAGAGATTATAACATCTCCTCCATATTTGAGAGTTCAACTCTCACATCAGAAGAACTTAGTTCTTTTCCTAGATCACAGATCTATAAGACCAAGTCTTTCACAAATAACAGAAGAGATCAAAGCATCTTCTCACAAAAAGAAGAACTCAGTTCTTAGATCCATGAGACAAAGTCTCTTATAAACGAGAATTTAATTCTCAGAGCGTAGAACTGACCAGAACTGCCAAAGAAGCGCTTTAGCGCTCTAAGTCTGGGGCTCAGCGTCAAGCGCACCACGTGCTCCTCACGTGTGCGCTATTTCAAAAGAAGCGCTTCAGCGCTTCAAGTCTGGCGTTCAGCGCCAAGCGCATCAGGTGCTCCCCACGTGTGCGCTATTTCATAAGATGCACCGTAGCGCTCCAGGTCTGGCACTCAACGCCAAGCGCACCACGTGCTCCTCACGTGTGCGCTATTTCACAAGAAGCGCCTTAGCGCTCCAGGTATGGCGCTCAGCGCCAAGCGCACCACATGCTCCTCACGTGTGCGCTAAGGGAACACAAAGTGTTCTTTAAATAAAGCCCAGTGCCATAAAAAGGGTTCAACACTCAGTAAAAGACAAAAGAAAAAGGGGTGTCAGAACCCAAATCAATGTTCAGCATTGTTAAATAAAAAAGGGACTGAGCCCAAATAAATGTTCAACATTTTATTCAAAACAAAGTGGGTTGAGCCCAAGTTGGCTACAAATCCCTAATTCAGATCAACTGAGCCCATGTGCTCATAATCTTTTTAATTAATTTTGGTCCCAAACCTGACTATAGATCTCCCAACCAACATTGGTTCAAGGGTACATCTCTTCATTCCTCTGATACATGTCGTCGTAATTCTTCAACGTCTTCAGAGAGCTGGAGGGTCCCAATAACCAATAACTTTTGGTGCATCTCCAAACGGTTAAACCAAAACTTCACAGACTATGATGTCTTTAAACTTCACGGACTATGGCGTCCTTAAACTCATGGACTATGACGTCCTTAAACTTATGGACCGTAACGTCCCTAAACTACATTCAATGCACTATGACGTCCTTAAACTCATGGACTATTCATAGGGTCTAAATGATCCCCAAACCTTGTTGAGTAGATCTTAGTCTAAAATTAGACTAACGTATCATCAACAAACTTTTGAGTTGATCTTAGTCTAAAACAAGACTAACGGTCCTTAAACCAACCCAAACCCAAATATAAGAAAATACAGATTTGGACTAATCCACGCCCTACGGGCGATAACATAAATTAGTCTCCGTATACAATCCACGGGCAACCAAAAACAAAACAAACACACACAACACGAAGTGACCTTCTGGAGCAGGAGAAAGTGGTTATCGCTATACGGTAACGTAATTAACTGCAGGGTCTTGCTCCTGCAGGGAAGAGCGTCCCCACAATCAAAAAAAACCCTCACAAAGAGGGGGAATCTGACGAAGTCTGCTACATCGGTCACATCTGTCTAAACCTCCGATATATGGTGCCATAAATCAACTTGGCATTTTCGGAGAGGTGGACGGATAAAACCAAATAGCATCTGCCCCCAAAATTCAGGCCAGACGTCCCAACGTCCCGGTCGTGTCTTTCGGCGGCGAACAGATGGCTTAAGGACTTAAATGATGGGACTACATTAATGAGATTAATGTAAAGAAAAATGAACCTAAAACATGTTGAATCGGATCTGAAACCTACTCGACTTTTTATGAAAAAGCAAGTTTTCAAAGTGCAGAGTTTAAGCCACTCCTTTTTGAAACCATTAGATTCTACAACGATATCAAGTTTAAAGCGTTAAAGGTTTTCTTAAAAACTATTCGCAGCCATCCGTCATTTTAGGAAGTAGAGTACTTAGTATTCATGCTACGTATGTTGACTTTAGCCAAGGCGTATTGTACGGTAGCTAAGTGATATCTTCCTACACAGCATATGATGTGATTAATTAGGACAGTCACATGATTATGTTGACTATATCCAAGGGTCATGTGGGTGGGTCTAATTAATCATGAAATGACAGGTAGAACTTGACTAGTGCTTATGATATGTTGACCATAGCCAAGGTCATGAGTGCTAGGGGCAAAAACCATATCGGGAGTTTCAAGAGTTGAAATTTGCAATGAGATTGCATACCTTCTATGTGATAGTAGGATCCCGATCCCACTGTGAGCAAGAGTTGCTCCCGGAAGAATTTTGCACTTTACAATTAGCTAACCCATTAGGTGTCTAGAAAGGTGTCAACGGGGCTATGCTTATGGGTTAACGAGATTAATTCTAATTAGGTCCGTGCGACAGCACGGGGAACCTCCCTCAAAGTACCGGCACTGGCCTGGCTGAAAGATTAGCGAAGTTGTAGAATGTAATTAATCCCGGCTAATTTTCTTTTTAAAGGTTTTAAGGAAAATTTGATAAAAGCAGTGGGAGACATTGATTAGACAAGATAAAAACCAATCTGATCATTGTAAAAGCTTTCGCTGAGTGTATTCTTTTCTCTCTCCTAATGGCAGATAACCATGACTGGACTTAAGTTACTGTTAGAGAAAAATAAGCTAACGGGACCGAACTATAAAGACTGGCTGAGGAACATTAACATTGCTCTCACATATGATAAAGTATCATATGTCCTCACTACCTCTGTCCCACCTACCCCAAGCCCTGAATATTCTGTTGCGGATAAGGAGATCCGCAAAACATGGGATATTGACTGTGCTACTGCCAAATGCCTCGGGCTTGCATCGATGGACAATACACATCAAAAGCAACACGAGCAGATGGATGTTTAATCCATCTTTCTCCATACAAAAGAGTTGTATGGGGATCAATCTCGGACCCTGAGATATGAAGCATCTCGAAAGTTGTTTCAGATGCGAATGGCTCCTGGAACACAGTAGGTGATCACGTTTTGAAGATGATTACTCTTATTGAAGAGCTTGAGAGCCTCGGATGGACAATGGATAACGAACAGTATACTGAAATTGTTCTTCAGTCTCTTCCCTCTGCCTTTGCTCAATTCATAGTAAACATCAACATGCATAACATGGAGAAGTCACTACCCGAACTTCTCAATATGTTGAGAAGTGCGGAGAGCACGTTTAAAGCGAAGTCCCCCTCTTTGATTGTTGGAAAATCTTCCTCTTCCTTCCCAAAAGCCAAGGCCAAGGGAAGGAATAAGAAGAAATCCACCAAACCGAGAGGTGGAATCAAGAAGGCACCAGGAAGAGACAAATCCAAGGTTGAGAAGTCAGGAAAAGGAGAATGTTTTCACTGCAATAAGACGGGGCACTGGAAGCAAAACTGTACTGAGTACCTTGATCTCAAGAAAGGGAAGCTTGGTGATGCTTTAGCTTCAGGTGTTTGTAACTGAAAACTATTTTTCTATAAACTCTTCTTCCTTGGTATTGGATACCGGTTCGGGTTCTCATATCTGCAATTCTTTACAGGAGTTGAGAAATAGAAGGTTTTTGAAGACCGGTGATCAAACTCTCCGAGTTGGAAATGGTTCCAATGTACATGCAGTTTCAGTAGGAGAGTATCACCTAGGGTTGTCGTCGGGTTGTATATTGGTTTTGAACCCATGTTATTTTGTACCAAGCAAGCTTTGTAATATTATATCCGTTTCTTTGTTAGACAATGAAGGATATCATTTTTTATTGCAGCATAATGTTATGAACATTAAACTGAATCAAGAGTTGATTGGTTGTGGTACACTTAATAACGGAATATACGTCCTTAATCAACACACAGTTTTCAACATACAGCATACAAATAAAAGAAAATTTTCAGATGTAAATGAAGCTTTTCTTTGGCATTGTAGACTTGGTCATATTAATGAAACAAGACTAAACAAGCTCTATAAAGATGGATATTTAAATCCTTTTGAGTATAAATCTTATGCGACTTGTCAATCTTGTATCAAAAGGAAAATGACCAAAACTCCGTTTACTGGACATGGAGAAAGAGCTACTGAGTTCTTGGGCCTCATACATAGTGATGTATGTGGGCCAATGTATACACATGCGAGAGGCGGTTTTTCTTACTTCATAACTTTTACTGATGATTTCTCAAGATTCGATCATGTGTTTTTATTAAAGCATAAGTCTGAAGTTTTCGAGAAATTCAAGGAGTACAAACTTGAAGTAAAAAAACAAACAGGAATGAGTATCAAAATACTTCGATCAGATCGAGGTGGAGAGTATCTTAGTACAGAGTTTTCAAACTTCCTAAAAGAGAATGGGATTCTCTCTCAGCTCACTCCCCTTTATACACCACAGTACAACGGTGTGTCAGAGCGGCGGAATCGTACCCTATTAGATATGGTACGATCCATGACGAGTGATACTGAGTTACCTCTCACCTTTTGGGGGCATGCATTGGAGACTGCAGCTTTTCTGTTGAACAAAATTCCCACCAAGACCGTGTTTACCACTCCATATGAGACATGGTATGAGAAGAGACCATCTCTTAAACGAGTTAAGATTTGGGGTTGTCCAGCTTTTGTCAAAATGCAGAATCCAGACAAACTCGAGACATGATCGGTCAAATGTATATTTGTGGGATATCCAAAACATTCGTTTGGATATCTTTTCTACCACAAGGAGGAACAAAAAGTGTTTGTTTCTAAACATACCACATTTTTAGAAAATGAGATTTTTCCGAATGATACTGATGGTAATGTGGTAGATCTAAAAGAGGTTCTAGAGACACAAGTTACAAATGACGATTTGGTTGAACCTGATGTTGCAACAAAATCTTTTGAACCTCAGCCACTCCATAGATCTGGTAGGACTTCTCGCCCACCGGAGAGATACTACGGTTTTCTTATTGATGGTGATAGAGAAGATTGCGTCATGGATGATGATGACCCTACCTGTTTTCAGCAAGCTATCACGAGTGGTGACTCTGTAAAGTGGTTAGATACCAGGAGATCCGAAATGGAGTCTATGTACACCAACAAAGTATGGATTTTGGATATTGTACCCTCTGGGATAAAACCCGTAGGGTGCAAATGGGTCTTTAAGAGAAAGATCGGTGTAGATGGACAGGTAGAGACCTATAAGGTAAGTCTTGTGGTGAAAGGATTTTGTCAAAGACCGGGTCTAGACTATGATGAAACTTTTTCTCCTGTAGCCATGCTTAAATCCATTCGAATCCTACTTGCTATTGCTGCTTACTACGACTATGAAATCTGGCAGATGGACGTTAAAACGTCTTTTCTAAATGGTGATTTAGAAGAATGCGTTTATATGGATCAGCCAGAGGGCTTCATTGATAGTGGGAGCAGTGGGAAAGCATGTGGGTTGTTTAAATCCATTTATAGATTAAAGCAGGCATCACGGAGTTGGAACATCTGTTTTGATGATGTCATCAAAGAGTTTGATTTCGTCAAAAATCCAGATGAACCTTGTGTTTATAAGAAGATTGTAGGGGGTACTGTCATATTCCTCGTATTGTACGTGGATGACATTCTTTTGATAGAAAATGATGTTCCTATGCTACAATCGGTCAAACTGTTCTTATCACAAAGGTTCTCCATGAAGGACCTGGGTGATGCCTCGTACATACTCAGCATGAAGATCTATAGGGATAGATCTAAAAGGGTATTGGGATTGTCCCAAGCCAGGTACATTAACACCATCCTAAAGAGCTTAAGTATGGAAGACTCCAAGCGGGGTGCCTTACCCGCTAGTCATGGAGTCACTCTCTCCAAGAACTTTTGCCCAAAGACTGATGAAGAGAGAGATCGCATGAGCATTATACCCTACGCTTCAGCCGTAGGATCTATAATATATGCGATGATATGTACATGCCCTGATGTAGCTTATGCACTGTGTGTAGTAAGCAGGTATCAATCCAACCCACGGGAAATCACTGGACAGCTGTGAAGAACATTTTTAAGTACTTGCGAAGGACTAAAGAAATGTTCTTGGTATATGGTAACGGGGATCTCCAAATGCAGGCCTTTACCGATTCGAGCTTCCAGAGTGATAAGGATGACAGCAAATCTATCTCAGGGTTTGTATTTACCCTCAATGGAGGGACGGTATGTTGGAAGAGTTCTAAACAGGATACCGTTGCAGACTCAACGATGGAAGCTGAGTGCATTGCTGCAAATGATGCTGCCAAGGAAGCCGTCTGGATGAGGAAGTTCATCTCGGAGTTAGGAGTAGTTCCAACCATTATTGATCCAATACCACTGTATTATAATAATAATGGGGCTATGGCGTTGGCCAAAGAGCCGAGGTCACATCAGCGATCCAGACACATCCTCGAATTTGATCCGGGAGATAGTTGATCGTCACGAGTGTAACATTTCAGAAAATATAAAATATTATTTTTGGAAATTAATATTAAAATAATATATTTCCCGAAAACTACCCGATTTGCGAAATTGGGGTTTTCGAAAAAGGGTATAAATATATACCAATATTTGTGAAATAATTGGGGATTTAAAATGATTTATTCATTTAAAAATATATTTAAAGGATTTGGCATTTTTAAAATTTATTATATGCAGTTTAAATAAAAACCCGATTAGTGCACTGCTAATCGCGATTAGGCCAAATCCGTGTTTCTACAGTTTTCCGTGGCTAGTGCACCATGTCATGTTGCATTTTGGTCACATATTGTTCTCTTGTATTGTTTTGAGGTATTTTATGGTTTGGTTTTAAAAGAAAAGAGAAAAGGGTAAAAGAGTGTGAGAGTGGGTAAGAATAAGAAAGTGAGACAGAGAGAGGGCTGCCATCTAACCTCACCCCCATTTATTTTCTCCATTTTCTTCTCATTCTTCTTCCTCACTTCCCTCCACTTTCAACCCTGAGACCCATCTCAAAAACCTTGCCAAACCCCTACACTCTCTTCACAAAAGTTAATCCCTTCCTCATCCTCTACACATTGGACCAAGTAAAGTTTGATTTTGGAGACTTTGGTCGAGTTAGGGTTTTCTTGAGTTGCCTAAAGGAGGTATAAATTCTTCCATTTAGTTTAGTTTTAGTTTCCTTACATTCTTGTGTAGTTTAGAAATTGATTTTGTGTGGAATTGTGATCTTAGAAATCCCAAGAGAAGGGTTTGGGAAATTGTAGGGAATTAGTGAAGGGTAGCGGCTGTTAACAAGACTTGAGCTGTATTTTTACTGGCCTAGAAACCAAAATACGGATTTAGAATTTTGTCCATGTCGGTTAAATTGACAGTTTGTGAGGGTATATGGGAATCTGGGATAACCCGAGACCACTACAAAATAAGTTCCCATGACCATGAGAAGTGCAGGCAACCATGAAGCCACACCTGAAACCCTAGCCTCAAATGAGACTTCCAGGCCACAGATTTAAGGGATTTGGCCGCAAATTGCGGCCAAGTCGGGGTGATTTTGTGTGATTTTTGAACCATAGCCTCCTTATCAGATATCTAGACTAACCCTATGTGCAAAATCTCTTAGTTTAGCCTAGGGTGAAATCTGGGAGTGGTTTTCCTAGGTGGTTGTTTTCGTATTTTGCGATTCTGAAACTTGGGTTTTGAGATTTGGTGTTGTATTGGGTCGTTTGATGTTTGTACGTCAACGACGAGGGCTTGTGTGGTTGTTTTTATTGTTTTTGCATGCGTAGGCTATAGGTTCTAACCTATAGGCGATCCGTGTGCCGTATCGGTTTTTCGGATTCGATTTTAATAGTGATTGCGATTGTGTATTATTGTAGGTACCTTCGCGTGGATTCCGAGACGACGGAGCATGGCGTCATCGACTTCGGCAAACATGGATCAGGTGAGTAGATCTATATCTACGGGGGAAATCGGGTGGATGGCGTATAGCACCCCCGCAAACTTTGATGGAAACCTATATATATATATATATATATATATATATATATATATATGTATATATGTATGTGTGTGTGTGTGTGTTAGTGTATATACCCTAGAGACCATTACTGTATCATACTAGATTGTATATTACTTAATGGAAGCTTGGGATATTCACCATTGTATACACAATCTTGCTCAAAATAGTAGTATGCTACTTGGTTTGTCTCTGTTTTAATGTGTACATGTGTTTCTTTATTATATCACCTATACGCATTAGTAGAGCCCTTAGGATCTTTGCTTGATTACCGGCATTGTGATGGCGATCACACTCGTGGGAGCTGGGTAATCCACAAGCACATCCTTATGCACGTCCCTAGTCGTGGAATTATCGAGACAGGGCATCGATACTCCGGAGTAGACTAGCGTATGTGCTTCTCATCCCAGTGCGGGAGACGGTCTGTCCCACAGCCGTCAGTACGTCGTACTTGAGATAGTATGCGGGTGCTCGTCAGGTTACGAGTACACTGGACAGGACTCGTCGGGAACTGTTGGTTGGTATTATACCTATCGTCAGTTAACAATTCCCAGGTGACATGAGTACAGCTTAGTCCGTTGACTTGACACTGTCACTTCGCCTCGAGTGTGTTCCCACTGCACTTTGATTACTACCCTACCACGGCTCTACTGAGTCGTGCAAACAGGTAGTAGTTGGGTGCAGTCCCGAAGCACTTGGAGGCAGTGACGGTTAGACAGGATTAGTCTCTCCCGGTATTGGGGGTTAACATCGCGCTGTGTCTAGGAGAGCCATTACACAAGCAGACCCTGGCCAGGGCAAGCGAGATATACTGGTAGGTTTCCAGTGTTATCTCAGGGTGTTCTGGGCTACACTCCGACACGACTTGTACCGCTATTAGGGGACTGACGTTCGCCACCCCTCTAGGCCCGCCATGCGATGTATCAGACGAACAGACCGGACTGGTATGGAGATTGTCACATACAGGCTCAGTAGGAATTCGGATGGGTTTACCTCATCGGCCTTCTTATCGACATCTACCTGGGGACCGTTACGTACAGCTAGTGCCGCTTGCGGTCTGTGGTTAAACCCACTGCCAGCGTAGTGTCGAGTCTTTAGAGTCCCACACAGAGAGTTTCGCTGCACAGAGCGAAACGTGTAGAGGCCGTATGTTTTTTACGGCAGGGCTGCGATCACTTACGTGCACTTGTGTGCGTATGCTGTTCGGGCAGGCAATACTGGTGGGCTTTGGTTTAAGCCGGATCCTAGTATTGCACGGATGGATTTGTTTTGTCTTCTGTGCATTCGCATTCTACGGAATGCGGGTGCGGGTGTGTATGCACAGTTTTGAGGAGCGATGAAGGAGGAGGTGCCTCATTAGGGTTTTGGCAGTTGGTTCGGCCAAAACCGTTATGTGGCAGGCTCATTAGGGTTTTGACAGTTGATTCGGTCAAAACCATTTTGAGGTGGACTCATTAGGGTTTTGGCAATTCGTTCGGTCAAAACCATTATGAGCCGGAGACATTATTTACTAATCCTTTTAGTGATAATTATGTGATAGCTAATTGTTTTGACCATTTGACCACCTTGACCACTCTTGACTTTGTTGACCCGTTGACCAAAGTTGACCATTGACCTTCATGAGAGGTCTACACTCTTCTTTGGTTTTCTTTTTCATTTTGGATTATGAAAATGGTCATTGGATTATGAAAATGGTCAAATCAATGTAGCATCAACTTTATCATGATAGGATTTGTAATGATGGTGTTTAGTATTATTTTGCAACCTTGGTTCATTTTCTTTGGTTAACTTTTTCATTTCTCTTTTCTCATTCTCTCTCTTGGAAGTGAGAAGAAAGAAAGAGTTCCATGGTTGCTTGACCTCCTTCATCTTCCTCCTCTTCATAAATTCTTTTGATCTCATGTGTTGAGAGAAAAAGAATCCACATAGACAAATACCTCCATCTTTCTCTTCTACACAACCTAGGGTATCAAGACTAGCGATCTTGTTGCCCTAGTTGCCTCGGCTCGAGGTGGAGCTCGGTGTACAACTCTCGGGTGGATCGTCTTCGACTCAAGAAGGCCGCGGAGGTGACCAAAGTCCGGATCAACCCTCGGAGCATGGATCGACGAGCGGGACAGCGGAATGAAGACCCGAAGGACCGGTATCGTGAGGTATAATTTCTACAGCATAGTAGTTAACACCTCTTGTAGTTTGCTAGTTTCTAGTTTAGCAAAGATCCGGCTTTTACGGTCCATGTTACCAAATCAAGAAAAAAATTTGTTTTACCGTTTCCGCAACCCCGAAAGTACCGGGAGAGGTAACGTGGACCTAACAGTGGTATCAGAGCCTAGCTAAACATAAACTAGCAAGTTAGCAAAGTGTTTAGAATATCGATCGGAAAAAAGTCGCAAAACACGTCCGGGAAAACCGAAGTTTCTGTCTATTTTTTATACTGTTCAAAAAATACTTTAATATACATGAAAAATCGTCTCAGGGTTTTTATAAAACACACAGCAAAAATGAACTGCTGACTCGTCCAACTCACCGCGGAACCGCGGCCAAACCATGGGTTTGGCCGCGGATCCGCGGCCGAGTTGACTCGGCCGCAGCTCCGTTTTGCTGCAGTGTTCTATTTGGGCTGTTTTGGGATTTTTAGTACATGTTGTTTCTGCCCAGATTTTCCAGAGTGCAAATTGATTTTTCGGGTGGTTACAAATCCGTATTTTTGATCGATATTCCGTAGACTTTAGCTAATGGATATTTTCTATGATGTTATATATGTATTGAACGTCTACTAATCGCTATACGTCGATTAGTTGGGGTTATACATATCTGTGATCTGTAATGCTGATGGTTTGTGTATATGAGCAAGTTGGATTGTCGCGGATGAATAGCCGGGGTGGATGTGAGATGAGAGTTTCTTTTTCTTTCATTCATTGTAAAATTTGTAAATTGATGTAATATTATTTGTTTGGCCGCACATCCGGGATGAGGTTGTAGCCGCCATTGTATAATTCTTTTTACTGTTTTTGCTCCTAGGATAGACCCAAGGTGGGGTGCACAAACTAACGGGTATCTCGAAGTGCCGAATGGCCTACTCACGGGTTGAGGGAGGTTGCTTCGCTTCGGGTACTTGGCGGGTAGTTTGCCGCACTCGTAGGGGTCTAAGGTGGGGTATTGGCTATTCATCGCGACCGTGTAATCCGCTTTTCGTTGCAGGCTCGAACGAATCGCGGGTTCCTAGTATATCCAAAGTGTTCATCTGTGATCTGGATTGGCTATTATTGCTATATATCTATATATGATATCTATTAAGGTGTTGCTTATGTTTTGCATCCGCGCTAGTCCAGCCCCCGCTCTGTCGTTAGTTAAGTAACCTAACGGGTGATGACGGGGTCCCGTGGCGAATGCGGATGGCATAAGCGTACGCCATATTTTGGTTGTTTTCTGCAATGGTAGGATTAATTGATGGGACGCATTAAATTAATGCAAGAAAATAAACCTAAAAGTCGTTGTTGGAATAATTTTCAAAAAGCTGTTATTGCAAGGACGTTCACTTTTGTTTTGCACAGAGGTATTCGGTTATGAATGCCCAGCACCTCAGTCGACGAGGCAAGGGCCGAGATCCCTTCATCGGGAGTGACCCCTTGGACAAAAGTTTGCGTCAGGGTAATAACTTCACTATAGTCAATTATTCTTGCTTTGCATCGAGGTATTCAGTTTGGAATATCCTGCACCTCATTCGACGAGGAAAGAGCCGAGATCCCTTCACAGGGAGTGACCTCTTTAGCAAAAGTTTTCGCCACTATATATTCAAAAAAGGGGTATCACGTTCCATCAACAATATCAAGTTAATTACGTTAACGGGTTTTTCGCCAAAACCCAGCCGTAGCCCTCCGTCATTTCTTATAAGTTATACTTAGTATTCGTGCTGCGTTTGTTGACTGTGTAAAGGCGCAGTGAACGGTAGCTGAGTATTGCTTATCTGCTGGATACAATGTGATTGGTTAGGACAGTCGTGTAACCTTGTTGACTGTGTCAAGGGTTATGCGGGTGGGTTTAATGCAATCAAGATAATGACGGGTTGAACTTGAGTAGGACCCTTTGATTTGTTGACTGTGTCAAGGTCACTTGGGTCCTAGGGGCAAAAATCCACATCGGGAGTTTCTAAAGAAACTGAAACTTGCAGATTTAGCATACCTTTGTTAGTGTATATGCCCTAGAGGCCATTACTGTATCATACTGGATTGTATATTACTTGATGGAAGCTTGGGATATTCACCTTGTATTGACATTCTTGCTCAAAATGATAGTATGCTACTTGGTTTGTTTCTGCTTTAATGTGTGCATGTGTTTCTTTTAGCATATCGCCTTTACACATTAGTGGAGCCCTTAGGATCTTTGCTTGATTACCAGCGTTGTGATGGCAGTCACACTTGTGGGGGCTGGGTAATCTATAAGCACATCCTTATGCAGGTCCCTAGTCGCAGGACTATCGAGACAGGGCATCGATACTCCGGAGTAGACTAGCGCATGCGCTTCTTATCCCAGCTTGGGAGACGGTCTATCCCACAGCCGTCAGTACGTCGTACTTGAGATAGTATGCGGGTGCTCGTTAGGTTACGAGTACACTGGACAGGACTCGTTGGAAACTGTTGGTTGGTATTATACCTTTCGTCAGTTATCAGTTCCCAGGTGACATGAGTACAGCTTAGTCCGTTGACTTGACACTGTCACTTCGCCTCGAGTGTGTTCCCACTGTACTTTGATTGCTACCCTACCACGGCTCAAAGGAGTCGTGCAAACAGGTAGTTTTTGGATGCAGTCCCGAAGCACTTGGAGGCAGTGACGGTTAGACAGGATTCGTCTCTCCCGATTTTGGGGGTTGATATCGCGCTGTGTCTAGGAGAGCCATTACACAAAGTCCCTGGCCAGGGCAAGCGAGATAGACTGGTAGGTTTCCAGTGTTATCTTAGGTGTTCTGGGCTACACTCCGACACGACTTGTACCGCTAGTAGGGGACTGACGTTTACCGCCTCCTAGGCCCGCCATGCGATGTTCTTAGACGAACAGACCGGACTGTACGGAGATTGTCACATTCAGACTCAGTAGGAGTTCAGATGGGTTTACCTCGTCGGTCTTCTTATCGGCATCTACCTGGGGACCGTTACGTACAGCTAGTGCCGCTTGCGGTCTGTGGTTAAACCCACTGCCAGCGTAGTGTCGAGTCTTTAGAGTCCCACACAGAGGGTTATTCGCCTTTGGGCAAAACAGAGTAGAGGTCGCATAGTTTTGCGGCAGGGTTCGTTCACATCCGCGCACTTGTGCACGTTTGGTGTCCGGACAGTCATTACTAGCGGGCTCTGGTTTGAGCCAGATCCTAGTATATGCTTTGGGGTTAATTTATCTCATTGTGTTCATGTTCCTCGGAACATGAATGCGGGTGTGTATGCACAGTTGATTGAGGCGGAGGAAGAGGTTTTTCATTAGGGTTTTGGAACGGGTGTGTATACACAGATGACAGTCGTCTTTTTCCAAACCCTAATGATCTTGTGATTTATCAATTAATAATATTAATTAAATGAAATTGTGTCATGGATTGGGTTTGTTGACTTGTTGACCAAGGTTGACTAGTTGACTAGGTTTGAAACATTGACCGTCATCATTACTTTTCAAGATGCTCTTTGATCTTTGCAAAATACATTTATTGTGATATGATAATGGTCTCTTCAAACTATCCATCACCTTTTTCATTTTCAATTAATATTATTATTAGATAAATCACATATATGTTATGGTTGTAAAATACCATCTCATTCTATCATATTGTTTCTCTCTCTTCTCTTCATCTTCTTCCTCCTCTTGTTCAAGGAGAACAAAATCTCATGTGTTGAGAAACATCTCCTTAAAGGTAAAACACCCTAAGACACTCTCTACTCTCTCTAAGGTAGAAGGTTTAGCAAGCCGGATACCCTAGTTCTCTCAAAGTTCGAGAAAGGAGCTCAAAGGAAGAAGCCCTCAGGTGGATCCATCTTTGACGAAGGAGGGCGACGAGGAAAGCACCATCCCACCACTACATAGAGTCCAAGAAGAAGGAGTTCAAGTGAGGTATAACCCCTAACCGAGTAGATAACTCTCTAGTTAGGTTGCTAGTGTGTAGTTTAGCCTAGATCCGTGTTTCTAGTCCAAGTTACCTTTACCGAAAAAATTGTTTTTCGTCATTTCCGCAAGCCCGAAAGAACCGGGAGAGGTAACATAGACTTACAGTGGTATCGGAGCCTAACTAAACACACCCTAGCATGTTAGCAAAGTATTTAGAATATCGACCGAACGAAAAAACCAAAAAACACTCCGGAAACCCTAAGTTTCTGCCGATTTTTTTTTCTGCTCTAAAAATAAAAAATCATGTCTTAAAAATCGGCTCAGGCTTTTCTAAGAACAGGCAAGAAAAACGATCACACGAGTCGACCAACTCACCGAGGTTCCACGGCAGAAGCTTTCTTCTGCCGCGGATCCGCGGCCGAGTTGACTCGGCCGTGGATCGTTTTTGTTGCAGTTTGTTTCTGGTGTGTTTTTGTGATTTTTGGGAATGTTTGTTTCTGCCCAGTATTTCCAGAGAACAAGTTGGTTTGTAGGATGGTTACAAATCCGTATTTTCGTTCGATGTTCTGTAGACTTTGGCTAATGGTTATATCTGTAATGTTCTATATATATTAACCGTCTACTAATCGCTATACGTCCATTAGTGGGGGTTATACATATCTGTGATCTGTGATGTTGATGGTTTGTGTATATGAATTCGTTGGATTGTCGCGGATGAATAGCCGGGGGAATTGTGAGATGAGAGTTTTGTTTATCTTTCAATTCTTGTAATATGTAAATTGATGTAATATTATTTGTATGGCCGCACAATCGGGCCGGGGTTGTAGCCGTCATTGTATAATTTCTTTTTAGTGTTTTTGCTCCTAGGATAGACCCAAGGTGGGGTGCACAAACTACCGGGTATCTCGAAGTGCCGAGTGGCCTACTCACGAGTTGAGGGAGGTTGCTTCGCTTCGGGTACTTGGCGGGTAGTTTGCTGCACCCGTAGGGGTCTAGGGTGGGGTGTAGCTATTCATCGCGACCGTGTAATCCGCTTTTCGTTACAGGCTCGTACGAATTGTGGATTCCTAGTATATCCAATGTATTCATCTGTGATCTGGAATGGCTATCATTGCATGTGACGAATGTTTATATATATCTATATGATATCTATTTAGGCGTTGCTTATGTTTTGCATCCGTGCTAGTCCATCCCCCGCTCTGTCGTTAGTTAAGTAACCTAACGGGTGATGACGGGACCCCGTGGCGAATGCGGATGGCATAAGCGTACGTCATATTTCCGTTGTTTTCTGCAATGGTAGGATTAAATGATGGGACGCATTGGAATTAATGCAAGATTAAAAATAAACCAAGTAAAAGTCGTTGGAACACTTTGAAAACCACTCGGTTCTTTTCAAAACCAAACTTTTAAATGCGGAGCTTGAACCACTCCTTTTGAAAGCCATCTCGTTCCTTCGATTATATCAAGTTCACTACGTTCACGGTTTCGCCAAAATCATTCGTAGCCCTCCATCGTTTCACATGAATGGTCAATAAGTATTCAAGCTATGTATGTTGGCCAAAGTCAAGGCATAGTGATTGGTAGCTATTGGGCATTCATGTGCAGCATAGATAGATATGTTGGTTTGGGGCAGCCGTTCTACCATTTTGGCCAAAGTCAAGGGTATGTGCGGGTGGGCTCAAATTAACCTGGAGAATGACGGGTAGAACTTGACATGTGACTTATGATATTTTGGCCAAAGTCAAGGTCATAAGAGCATGGGGCAAAAATCCACATCGGGAGTTTCAAAAGAACTGAAACTTGCTAGCGCTGCATACCATTTGGAGTGTGATGATTCTGGTAGGATTCCTTCAGTTTTGTCACGCGATGATATTTGGATCCCGATCCTACTGTGAGTATATGCTACTCCTCCGGAACTTTCTCACTTAACGATCAATGCTATAAACCAAGTAGGTGTCTAGAAAGGTGTTAGCGGGGCTTCGCCCCCAGGGAAAAGAGGTTACTTAATTAAGGAACTTCGCGAAAGCGTTGGAAAACCTTCCTCGAAGTACCGACACTGGCCTGGCTGAACGGTTAAGCAAGTATTGTACGGTGAGATTGATCCTGACTAGTTCTTCCTTTATGGTTTGAGGAGGGATTCGAGAGACAGTGGGAGCCATCCTGTTTAGACAAACTAAAAACCACTCTAAACTTGCAAGAGCATCATGCTAAAGTGTTTCTTCTCTCTCTCCTAATTGCAGCGACCAAACATCATGACTGGACTTAAGTTACTACTAGATAAAAACTTACTGACATGGCCAAACTACAAAGATTGGCTCAGGAATGTCAAAATGGCAATCACTTATGACAAGTTGGGGTATCTTCTTACCATGAAAGCTCCCCCTGTCCCAGGTCCCAAAACCAGCGTCGCGGATAGGGAAATCCGTAAGACCTGGGAAATCGACTGCGCGAAGGCCAAGTGCCTCGTGCTTGCCTCTATGGACAACGAACATCAGAGGAGGCATGAGAATATGGACCTAGAATCCATATTTCTCCATACAAAAGAACTGTATGGAGAGCAATCTCGTATCGCAAGATACGAAGTGTCGAAGAAGTTGTTTTCGGCAAGATTAGTCGTCGGATCATCGGTAGCGGAACACGTGCTTAAGATGATTGGCTACATAGAGGAGCTCGCGGACCTTGGGACCACGTTGGAGAATGAGCTCTATACGGACTTGATTCTTCAGTCCCTTCCTTCCACTTACGCCCAGTTCATCCTGAATTTCAACTTGCAAGAAAAGGAAGTTGAACTTTCAGAGCTCCTCAACATGCTGAGGAGTGCAGAGGGCACCGTACAGAAAGGTAGGGAAACATCCACTTTGTTTGTAGGAGGATCTTCCTCTTCTAGGTCCAAGGCGAAAACCAAGGGAAAGAAGAAGAAAACCCCCGCCAAACCAAGGGGCGGTGTTAGTAAGAAGGATACGAAGGGAAAGGCAAAAGCAACAAAGGTAGCCGGGAAGCTTGTGGATAAGGAAGAATGCTTTTACTGTCACAAGAGTGGACACTGGAAGAAAGATTGCAGGGCTTGGAAAGCCAGAACACAGGATCTGAAACAGGTTGCGGCTTCAGCTTCAGGTGTGTATGTTATTGAAAATTGTCTATCAATAAACTCTACGTCCTGGGTATTGGATACCGGATCAGGATCTCATATCTGTAATTCTTTGCAGGCGTTGAGAAAGCGTAGGTTTTTGAAAGCAGGTGACATGACCCTCAAAGTTGCAAACGGAGCTAGCATGGATGCTGAGGCCGTGGGGGACTATCACCTGGGAATGTCAGATGGACATGTTTTGGTTATACGTAATTGCTTTTTTGTACCCAACGCAACTTGTAATATCATTTCTGTTTCTTTGGTTTCTAAAGAAGGTTATGAATTTGCGTTTGTAAGTAATGTTGTAAACATTCACCTTAATCAAGTTTTGATTGGGTCAGGTACATTGAGCAATGGTATATACGTATTAAACCAACCACAGATTTTCAATGTCCAGAATACACACAAAAGAAAGTCTCCGGAAACAAATCAGACTTTCTTATGGCATTGTAGACTGGGTCACATCAATGAGAGAAGGTTGACGAAGTTACATACAGAAGGATATTTGGATCCGTTCGAATATCAATCGTATGCAACTTGTCAATCCTGTCTCAAAGGAAAGATGACAAAGACTCCCTTTACAGGACACGGAGTGAGAGCGAGCGAGCTCTTGGGACTCGTACACAGCGACGTGTGTGGTCCAATGTCTACGCATGCACGAAGCGGTTATTCTTACTTCATTACTTTTACGGATGACTTTTCAAGGTACAGTTATGTCTTCTTAATGAAACATAAATCCGAAGCCTTTGGAAAGTTCCAGGAATACAAGAATGAAGTAGAAAAAAAAACAGGCAAAAGTATCAAGACACTGAGATCTGATCGAGGTGGTGAATACTTGAGTGCCGAGTTCCTGGATTACTTAAAAGAGAATGGAATTCTCTCTCAGCTTACTCCTCCATACACTCCGCAACATAACGGTGTATCGGAGAGACGGAACCGAACCCTATTGGATATGGTACGGTCCATGATGAGTAACGCTGAGTTGCCGCGATCATTCTGGGGATATGCGCTAGAATCAGCTGCATACCTTTTGAACCGAGTTCCAACTAAGACTGTGCCTCCTACACCATATCAGATGTGGTATGGGAAGAGACCCTATCTTAATCATATTAAGACATGGGGATGTCCAGCTTTTGTCAACAAGCAGCATGCGGACAAGCTCGAGGCACGCTCAGTACAGTGCAAGTTTGTGGGATATCCAAAGAACTCCAAGGGATATTTCTTCTATTGCGAAGAGGAACAAAAGGTTTTTGTTTCTAGGCATGCCCACTTCTTGGAAACTCAGTTTTTGGAGAATCAGATAAGTGGGAGCGCAATAGAACTGGAAGAAATTCCAGAACCATGAGCTATTACTGAAAGCTTTGTAGAACCAGAGGGTTCGAAAGATCAAGACATTCCTACACCGCTCCGCAGAATTAGTAGGCAGTATCATCCGCCCGAGAGATACTACGGTTTTCTCATAGACGGGGATAGAGAGGATTGCATCATTGATAGTGATGAGCCGACTAGCTTCCAGCGGGCCATTCAGAGCGTTGACTCGGTAAAATGGCTGGATGCAATGCGGACCGAAATGGAGTCCATGTACACCAACAAAGTATGGACGTTGGACATTGCTCCAGATGGGGTAAAACCCGTAGGATGCAAGTGGATCTTCAAAAGGAAGATTGGTGTAGATGGACAGGTTGAGACCTATAAAGCTAGACTTGTTGCAAAGGGTTTCCGTCAAAGACCTGGCTTGGACTATGACGAAACCTTTTCTCCAGTGGCTATGCTGAAATCCATTCGGATCCTTCTTGTCATTGCTGCCTTCCACGATTATGAGATTTGGCAGATGGACGTAAAGACCGCTTTTCTAAATGGTAATTTAGAGGAGTGTGTCTATATGGACCAGCCAGAGGGTTTCATTCAGAGTGGGAGCAGCGGAAAGGTGTGCAAGTTGCTTAAGTCCATCTATGGACTAAAGCAGGCATCGCGGAGTTGGAACATCTGTTTTGATGAGACGGTCAAATAATTTGGCTTTATCAAAAATCCAGATGAACCATGCATCTATAGTAGATTTGTAGCGAGAACTGTAGTATTCCTCGTTTTATACGTGGATGGCATTCTCTTGATAGGAAATGACATTCCTATGCTACAATCTCTCAAAGGGTTCTTGTCACACAGGTTCTCCATGAAAGACCTGGGTGATGCCTCATACATTCTGGGGATCCGGATCTATCGTGACAGATCTAAGAGGATACTGGGACTCTCACAGTCCAGGTACATCGACACCATACTGAAAAGATTCAGTATGGAAGATTCCAAGCGCGGTAATCTACCGGCTTGTCACGGGATCACCCTCTCCAAAGAGATGTCTCCCAAGACTGATTTGGAAAGGGATCGCATGTCTATTATACCCTACGCTTCTGCGGTAGGCTCTATAATGTATGTGATGTTGTGTACCAGACCAGATGTAGCTTATGCACTGAGTGTGGTAAGCCGGTATCAGTCAAACCCTGGGGAGAAACACTGAATAGCAGTAAAAAACATTCTCAAGTACCTGAGAAGGACAAAGGAGATGTTCTTGGTGTATGGCGGAAAAGACCTCCAGATCGAGGCCTTTGCTGACTCCAGCTTCCAGAGTGACAAGGATGATTCCAAATCCATGTCGGTTTATGTCTTTACCCTCTATGGAGGGGCGGTGTGTTGGAAGAGTTCCAAACAGGAAACCGTTGCTGACTCGACGATGGAAGCGGAATATATCGCTGCTGCAGATGCCGCAAAAGAAGCCGTCTGGATGAAGAAGTTCCTCACGGAGCTTCAGGTGGTTCCTACCATTGTTGATCCAACACCGCTGTATTGTGACAACAACGAAGCTATAGCTTTAGCGAAGGAACCCAGGTTCCATCAGAAGTCCAGGCACATCATGAGGCGGTATCACCTGATCAGGGAGATCGTGGGTCGCCAGGAGATCGAGGTTCGGAGAGTTGCTACGGAAGATAACACTGCTGATCCATTCACCAAGGCCTTACCCCAGACTCAGTTCGAGCGGCTGATCGAGATGATAGGTCTTCGATACGCCAGTACATGGCCTTAGTGCAAGTGGGAGATTATTAGTGTATATGCCCTAGAGGCCATTACTGTATCAAACTGGATTGTATATTACTTGATGGAAGCTTGGGATATTCACCTTGTATTGACATTCTTGCTCAAAATGGTAGTATGCTACTTGGTTTGTTTCTGCTTTAATGTGTGCATGTGTTTCTTTTAGCATATCGCCTTTACACATTAGTGGAGCCCTTAGGATCTTTGCTTGATTACCAGCGTTGTGATGGCAGTCACACACATGGGGGCTGGGTAATCTATAAGCACATCCTTATGCAGGTCCCTAGTCGCAGGACTATCGAGACAGGGCATCGATACTCCGGAGTAGACTAGCGCATGTGCTTCTTATCCCAGCTTGGGAGACGGTCTGTCCCACAGCCGTCAGTACGTCGTACTTGAGATAGTATGCGGGTGCTCGTTAGGTTACGAGTACACTGGACAGGACTCGTTGGGAACTGTTGGTTGGTATTATACCTATCGTCAGTTATCAGTTCCCAGGTGACATGAGTACAGCTTAGTCCGTTGACTTGACACTGTCACTTCGCCTCGAGTGTGTTCCCACTGTACTTTGATTGCTAACCTACCACGGCTCAAAGGAGTCGTGCAAACAGGTAGTTTTTGGGTGCAGTCCCGAAGCACTTGGAGGCAGTGACGGTTAGACAGGATTCGTCTCTCCCGGTTTTGGGGGTTGATATCGCGCTGTGTCTAGGAGAGCCATTACACAAAGTCCATGGCCAGGGCAAGCGAGATAGACTGGTAGGTTTCCAATGTTATCTCAGGTGTTCTGGGCTACAATCCGACACGACTTGTACCGCTAGTAGGGGACTGACGTTTACCGCCCCCCTAGGCCCGCCATGCGATGTTCTTAGACGAACAGACCGGACTGTACGGAGATTGTCACATTCAGACTCAGTAGGAGTTCAGATGGGTTGACCTCGTCAGTCTTCTTATCGGCATCTACCTGGGGACCGTTACGTACAGCTAGTGCCGCTTGCGGTCTGTGGTTAAACCTACTGCCAGCGTAGTGTCGAGTCTTTAGAGTCCCACACAGAGGGTTATTCGCCTTTGGGCAAAACAGAGTAGAGGTCGCATGGTTTTGCGGCAGGGTTCGTTCACATCCGCGCACTTGTGCACGTTTGGTGTCCGGACAGTCATTACTAGCGGGCTCTAGTTTGAGCCAGATCCTAGTATATGCTTTGGGGTTAGTTTTATCTCATTGTGTTCATGTTCCTCGGAACATGAATGCGGGTGTGTATGCACAGTTGATTGAGGCGGAGGAAGAGGTTTTTCATTAGGGTTTTAGAACGGGTGTGTGTGCACAGATGACAGTCGTCTTTTTCCAAACCCTAATGATCTTGTGATTTATCAATTAATAATATTAATTAAATGAAATTGTGTCATGGATTGGGTTTGTTGACTTGTTGACCAAGGTTGACTAGTTGACTAGGTTTGAAACATTGACCATCATCATTACTTTTCAAGATGCTCTTTGATCTTTGCAAAATACATTTATTGTGATATGATAATGGTCTCTTCAAACTATCCATCACCTTTTTCATTTTTAATTAATATTATTATTAGATAAATCACATATATGTTATGGTTGTAAAATACCATCTCATTCTATCATATTGTTTCTCTCTCTTCTCTTCATCTTCTTCCTCCTCTTGTTCAAGGAGAACAAAATCTCATGTGTTGAGAAACATCTCCTTAAAGGTAAAACACCCTAAGACACTCTCTACTCTCTCTAAGGTAGAAGGTTTAGCAAGCCGGATACCCTAGTTCTCTTAAAGTTCGAGAAAGGAGCTCAAAGGAAGAAGCCCTCAGGTGGATCCATCTTTGACGAAGGAGGGCGACGAGGAAAGCACCATCCCACCACTACATAGAGTCCAAGAAGAAGGAGTTCAAGTGAGGTATAACCCCTAACCGAGTAGACAACTCTCTAGTTAGGTTGCTAGTGTGTAGTTTAGCCTAGATCCGTGTTTCTAGTCCAAGTTACCTTTACCGAAAAATTTGTTTTTCGTCATTTCCGCAAGCCCGAAAGAACCGGGAGAGGTAACATGGACTTACAACCTTTTGGAGTGTGGTGACTAGAGTGGATTCCATCTAGGTCATCGCACAATGATAGTTGGATCCCGATCCCACTGATGAGTTGGATTACTCTCGGGAGATTATTTCACTTAACAATCAATGCTATAAACCAAGTAGGTGTCTAGAACGGTGTTAGCAGGGTTACGCCCCCAGGGAAAAGAGGTTATTTAATTAAGGAACTTCGCGAAAGCGTTGGAAAACCTCCCTCGAAGTACCAATACCAGCCTGGCTGAAAGGTTAAGCAAGTATTGTGACGTGCGATTAATCCTGACTAGTTCTTCTTTTAGGGTTTGAAGAAGAATTTGAGGAAACAGTGGGAGCCATCCTGGTTAGATAAATCAATAAACCAATCTAATCTTGCAAGAGCGCACGCTGAGTGTTTCTTTTCTCTCTCTCCAGGTAGCAACCATTTCACGCCCTAATCAAGATAATAAAATGTATCGCTTGACCGATCCGAATTCTTATTCGGGGCTGGGGAACGTTGGTTCGGTTCTAACTTGTGACAACAGTCATAAGTATGAGCAAGGGAAAGAGAATTGTATGGATTCCAAGGATACCCAGTTGAAGAAGAAGCATGGTTTTGCATCTACTTCAGGTGTTCTTGTAATTGAGAACTGCTTTACAGTCAGCCCTACCTCCTGGGTACTTGGTACCGGATCAGGATCTCATATCTGTAATTTATTGCAGGGACTGAGAAAAAGTAGGAAAGTTGTACCTGGTGATATGTCGCTCAGAGTAGCGAACGGAGCACAAGTTAATGCTGCTGCCGTCGGTGAATATCACCTTGTGTTGCCAAATGGCAATACTATGATTTTGAACGATTGCTACTATGTACCTTCCATGGTTTGCAACATCATATCAGTTTCTTTACTCGATAAAGATGGATATAACTTTGTTCTTGATAGAAATATCATGAAAATCTACCTTCATAAGGTAATGGTTCCAGAAGGTACACTGTGTAATGGTATCTACATTCTAAATCAGAATACAGTTCTCAATATACAAAACACACGCAAGAGGAAGAATTCAGATACGAATGAATCCTACTTGTGGCATTGTAGACTTGGTCATATCGGAGAGAAAAGACTAAATAAGTTGCATAAAGATGGACTCTTGAATGCGTTCGAGTTTTCATCTTATGAAACTTGTCAGTCTTGTCTCAAAGGGAAGATGACCAAATCTCCGTTCACCGGACATGGAGAAAGGGCAGCAGAGCTCTTGGGACTCATACACAGTAATGTATGTGGTCCGATGTCTATACATGCAAGGGATGGGTTCTCGTACTTCATCACATTCACTGACGATCTCTCTAGATTCGGATATGTGTATCTTATGAAACACAAATCTGAAGCTTTTGAGAAATTCAAGGAATTCAGAAACGAAGTAGAGAACCAGACTGGCAAAAGTATCAAGATCCTCCGGTCTGATAGAGGAAGGGAGTACTTAAGCACGGAATTCCTAGATTACTTAAAAGAGAATGGTATTCTCTCTCAGCTTACTCCTCCTTATACACTACAGCACAACGGTGTATCGGAGCGGAGGAATCGTACCCTATTGGATATGGTTCGCTCCATGATGAGTAATGCCGAGTTGCCTCTTTCATTCTGGGGATATGCACTTCAAACTGCAGCGCATCTATTGAATCAAGTTCAATCCAAATCCGTGCCTAAGACTCCGTATGAAATATGGAGTGGTAAGAGTTTGTATCTTAAACGTATTAAGATTTTGGGTTACCCAGCTTATGTCAAAAAGCAGAACCCAGACAAACTTGAGGCACGGGCAGTTTTATGTAAGTTTGTGGGATACCCAAAAGATTCATGTGGGTATCTATTCTACCATGCAGAGGAACAGAAGATAATTGTTTCCAGGAATGCCACATTTTTGGAAAAAGAATTTCTTGTTAAAAATATTAGTGGCAGCACGGTAGAACTGGATGAAATTCCAGAAACACGAACTTTAATTAAAGATTTGGAGGAACCGCTAGATTCAATTACACCCAACGAATCTCAGCCTCTCCGCAGATCTGATAGGATTTCTCATCCGCCCGAGAGATACTACGGTTTTCTCATAGAAGGGGATCGAGAGGATTGCATCTTGGAAGAAGATGACCCTACCAGTTTCAGGCAGGCCATTATCAGTAGGGACTCTGATAAGTGGCAGGAAGCAATGCAATCCGAAATGGAGTTCATGTACACCAATAAAGTGTGGACCTTAGATATTGCTCCACCTGGGGTAAAACCCGTTGGATGCAAATGGATCTACAAAAGGAAACTTGGTGTGGATGGGCAGGTGGAGACCTACAAGGCTAGACTCGTTGCAAAAGGTTTTCGTCAAAGACCTGGTTTGGACTATGACGAAACCTTTTCTCCAGTGGCTATGCTGAAATCCATTCGGATCCTACTTGTCATTGCTGCCTTCCATGACTATGAAATCTGGCAGATGGACGTTAAAACGGCTTTTCTAAACGGCTGTTTGGAAGAGTGCGTTTACATGGATCAGCCAGAAGGTTTCGTAGACAGTGGGAGCAGCGGGAAGGTGTGCAAGTTGCTTAAATCCATTTATGGATTAAAGCAGGCATCGCGGAGCTGGAACATCTGTTTTGATGAGGCAATCAAGGAATTTGATTTCATCAAGAACGAAGATGAACCTTGTGTCTATAAGAAGATTGTAGGACGAACTGTCGTGTTCCTAGTCTTGTACGTGGACGACATTCTTTTGATAGGAAATGGCATTCCTATGCTACAATCGGTCAAGCTATTTTTGTCACAACGGTTCTCCATGAAGGACCTGGGTGATGCCTCGTACATTCTGGGGATCAAGATCTATAGAGATAGATCCAAAAGACTACTAGGACTTTCGCAGTCCAGGTACATAGAGACCGTACTAAAAAGATTTAGTATGGAAGATTCCAAGCGCGGTAACATACCCGCATTGCACGGAATTACCCTCTCCAAGAAGATGTCTCCTAAGACTGACGAGGAGAGGGTTCGCATGAGCACTATACCCTACGCTTCGGCGGTAGGATCTATAATGTATGCGATGCTATGTACAAGACCAGATGTAGCTTACGTGCTGAGCGTGGTGAGCCGGTATCAGTCAGACCCAGGTGAGGACCACTGGACGGCAGTGAAGAACATTCTCAAGTATCTGAGAAGGACTAAGGAGATGTTCCTGGTTTACGGTAATGGAGACCTCAGGGTCGAGTCCTTTACCGATTCAAGCTTCCAGAGTGACAAAGATGACAGCAAGTCTGTCTCGGGTTTTGTGTTTACCCTCAACGGAGGGGCGGTATATTGGAGGAGTTCCAAACAGGATACCGTCGCAGACTCGACGATGGAGGCTGAATACATTGCTGCAAGCGATGCCGCAAAAGAGGCGGACTGGATGAAGAAGTTCATTAGTGAACTTCAGGTGGTTCCGTCCATTGTTGACCCAATACTTTTGTATTGCGATAACAATGGGGCTATAGCTTTAGCGAAGGAACCAAGCTCCCATAAGAAATCCAGACACATCTTAAGGCGGTATCACCAGATCAGGGAGATCATTGATCGCCAGGAGATCGAGGTACGGAGAGTGGACACAAAAGACAACACGGCGGATCAATTCACGAAGGCCTTACCCCAGACTCAGTTCGAGCGGCTGATCGAGATGATAGGTTTTCGATACGCAAGTACATGGCCTTAGTGCAAGTGGGAGATTGTTAGTGTATATGCCCTAGAGGCCATTACTGTATCATACTAGATTGTATATTACTTAATGGAAGCTTAGGATATTCACCATTGTATACACAATCTTGCTCAAAATAGTAGTATGCTACTTGGTTTGTCTCTGTTTTAATGTGTACATGTGTTTCTTTATTATATCACATATACGCATTAGTAGAGCCCTTAGGATCTTTACTTGATTACCGGCGTTGTGATGGCGATCACACTCGTGGGGGGCTGGGTAATCCACAAGCACATCCTTATGTACGTCCCTAGTCGTGGGATTATTGAGACAGGGCATCGATACTCCGGAGTAGACTAGCGTATGCGCTTCTCATCCCAGTGCGGGAGACGGTCTGTCCCACAGCCGTCAGTACGTCGTACTTGAGATAGTATGCCGGTGCTCGTCAGGTTACGAGTACACTGGACAGGACTCGTCGGGAACTGTTGGTTGGCATTATACCTATCGTCAGTTAACAGTTCCCAGGTGACATGAGTACAGCTTAGTCCGCTGACTTGACACTGTCACTTCGCCTCGAGTATGTTCCCACTGCACTTTGATTACTACCCTACCACGGCTCTACTGAGTCGTGCAAACAGGTAGTAGTTGGGTGCAGTCTCGAAGCACTTTGAGGCAGTGACGGTTAGACAGGATTCGTCTCTCCCGGTATTGGGGGTTGACATCGCGCTGTGTCTAGGAGAGCCATTACACAAGCAGTCCCTGGCCAAGGCAAGCGAGATATACTGGTAGGTTTCCAGTGTTATCTCAGGGTGTTCTGGGCTACACTCCGACACGACTTGTACCGCTATTAGGGGACTGACGTTCGCCACCCCCCTAGGCCCGCCATGCGATGTATCAGACGAACAGACCGGACTGTACGGAGATTGTCACATACAGGCTCAGTAGGAGTTCAGATGGGTTTACCTCATCGGCCTTCTTATCGACATCTACCTGGGGACCGTTACGTACAGCTAGTGCCGCTTGCGGTCTGTGGTTAAACCCGCTGCCAGCGTAGTGTCGAGTCTTTAGAGTCCCACACAGAGAGTTTCCCTGCACTGAACGAAACGTGTAGAGGCCGTATGTTTTTTACGGCAGGGCTGCGATCACTTACGTGCACTTGTGTGCGTATGCTGTTCGGGCAGGCAATACTGGTGGGCTTTGGTTTAAGCCGGATCCTAGTATTGCACGGATGGATTTGTTTTGTATTCTGTGCATTCGCATTCTACGGAATGCGGGTGCGGATGTGTATGCACAGTTTTGAGGAGCGATGAAGGAGGAGGTGCCTCATTAGGGTTTTGGCAGTTGGTTCGGCCAAAACCGTTATGTGGCAGGCTCATTAGGGTTTTGACAGTTGATTCGGTCAAAACCATTTTGAGGTGGACTCATTAGGGTTTTGGAAATTCGTTCGGTCAAAACCATTATGAGCCGGAGACATTATTTACTAATCCTTTTAGTGATAATTATGTGATGGCTAATTGCTTTGACCATTTGACCACCTTGACCACTCTTGACTTTGTTGACCCGTTGACCAAAGTTGACCATTGACCTTCATGAGAGGTCTACACTCTTCTTTGGTTTTCTTTTTCATTTTGGATTATGAAAATGGTCATTGGATTATGAAAATGGTCAAATCAATGTAGCATCAACTTTATCATGATAGGATTTGTAATGATGGTGTTTAGTATTATTTTGCAACCATGGTTCAT